>CM017572.1:9635694-10235694 GCA_007844125.1 Sinonovacula constricta
ACATGGGGCCGGAGTGCAGCATCCGGGCAACGAAAACCGTTTTGGCCTAGGGCTTCCGGTTCCGGAGCTCGGGCCCACCCCCCTTTTAATACGAAGGCCTCCATAGGGGGACTTCATGTGCGCCATTTTGCCCCTTTTTTTGCCCCCAGTGGCCTGAAACTTGGCACGAACATGGGGCCGTAGTGCAGCATCCGGGCGACGAAAACCGTTTTGGCCTAGGGCTTCCGGTTCCGGAGCTCGGGCCCACCACCCTTTTAATACGAAGGCCTCCATATGGGGACTTCATGTGCGCCATTTTGCCCCTTGTTTTGCCCCCAGTGGCCTGAAACTTGGCACGAACATGGGGCCGGAGTGCAGCATCCGGGCGACGAAAACCGTTTTGGCCTAGGGCTTCCTGGTTCCGGAGCTCGGGCCCACCCCCCTTTTAATACGAAGGCCTCCATAGGGGGACTTCATGTGCGCCATTTTGCCCCTTGTTTTGCCCCCAGTGGCCTGAAACTTGGCACGAACAATGGGGCCGGCGTGCAGCATCCTGGGCGACGAAAACCGTTTTGGCCTAGGGCTTCCGGTTCCGGAGCTCGGGCCCACCCCCCTTTTAATACGAAGGCCTCCATAGGGGGACTTCATGTGCGCCATTTTGCCCCTTTTTTTGCCCCCAGTGGCCTGAAACTTGGCACGAACATGAGGCCGGAGTGCAGCATCCGGGCGACGAAAACCGTTTTGGCCTAGGGCTTCCGGTTCCGGCGCTCGGGCCCACCCCCCTTTCAATACGAAGGCCTCCATAGGGGGACTTTCATGTGCGCCATTTTGCCCCTTTTTCTGCCCCCAGTGGCCTGAAACTTGGCATGAACATGGGTCCGGAGTGCAGCATCCGGGCGACGAAAACCGTTTTGGCCTAGGCCTTCCGGTTCCGGAGCTCGGGCCCACCCCCCGTTTAATACGAAGGCCTCCATAGGGGGACTTCATGTGCGCCATTTTGCCCCTTTTTTTGCCCCCAGTGGCCTGAAACTTGGCACGAACATGAGGCCGGAGTGCAGCATCCGGGCGACGAAAACCGTTTTGGCCTAGGCCTTCCGGTTCCGGCGCTCGGGCCCACCCCCCTTTCAATACGAAGGCCTCCATAGGGGGACTTCATGTGCGCCATTTTGCCCCTTTTTTTGCCCCCAGTGGCCTGAAACTTGGCACGAACATGGGGCCGGAGTGCAGCATCCGGGCGACGAAAACCGTTTTGGCCTAGGCATTTCGTAGGACTTCCGGTTCCGATCGTCGACCCCAACCCACTTTTAGTACGAATGGTACCATAGGGGGACTACACGTCCGCCATTTTGCCCCTTTTTTGCCCCCAGGGACCTGAACTAGGGCACGAATCTGGGGCCGTGGTGGGACATCCTGGCAAAGAAAACCGTTTCGGCCTAGGACTTCCGGTTCCGATCCTCGACCCCAACCCACTTTTAGTACGAATTCTACCATAGGGGGACTACACGTCCGCCATTTTGCCCCTTTTTTGACCCCAGGGACCTGAAACTTTGCACGAACCTGGGGACGGGGTGGGACATCCTGGCAACGAAAACCGTTTTGGCCTAGGACTTCCGGTTCCGATCCTCGACCCCACCCCCTTTTAGTACGAATGGTACCATAGGGGGACTACACGTCCGCCATTTTGCCCCTTTTTTGCCCCCAGGGACCTGAACTAGGGCACGAACCTGGGGCCAGGGTGGGACATCCTGGCAACGAAAACCGTTTTGGCCTAGGCCTTCCGGTTCCGATCCTCGAACTCAGCCACTCACCCCCCCCCCCCCCTTTTAGTACGAATGCTACCATAGGGGGACTACACGTCCGACATTTTCCCCTTTTTTGCCCCCCAGGGACCTGAAACTTGGCATGAACCTGGGGCCGCGGTGGGACATCCTGGCAACGAAAACCGTTTGGCCTAGGACTTCCGGTTCCGATCCTCGACGCCACCCCCCTTTTAGTACGAATGCTACCATGGTTGTACTACACGTCCGCCATTTTGCCCCTTTTTTGCCCCCAGTGACCTGAAATTTGGCAGGAACCTGGGACCGGTGTGGGACATTCTGGCAACGAAAACCGTTTTGGCCTAGGACTTCCGGTTCCGATCCTCGTCCCCAACCCATTTTTAGTACGAATGGTACCATAGGGGGACTACACGTCCGCCATTTTGCCCCTTTTTTGCCCCCAGGGAACTGAACTAGGGCACGAATCTGGGGCCGTGGTGGGACATCCTGGCAAAGAAAACCGTTTTGGCCTAGGACTTCCGGTTCCGATCCTCGACCCCAACCCACTTTTAGTACGAATTCTACCATAGGGGGACTACATGTCCGCCACTTTGCCCCTTTTTTGCCCCCAGGGACCTGAAACTTTGCACGAACCTGGGGCCGGGGTGGGACATCCTGGCAACGAAAACCGTTTTGGCCTAGGACTTCCGTTTCAGATCCTCGACCCCCCCCCCCACACACCCCTTTTAGTACCAATGCTACCATAGGGGGATTACACGTCCGCCATTTTGCCCCTTTTATGCCTGCCCCCAGGGAACTGAACCTTGGTACGAACCTGGGGCCGGGGTGGAAAATCGTGGCAACGAAAACCGTTTTGGCCTAGGACTTCCGGTTCCGATCCTCGACCCCGCCCCCCTTTTAGTACGAATGGTACCATAGGGGGACTACACGTCCGCCATTTTCCCCTTTTTTGCCCCCCAGGGACCTGAAACTTTGAACGAACCTGGGGCCGGGTTGGGACATCCTGGCAACGAAAACCGTTTTGGCCTAGGACTTCCGTTTCAGATCCTCGACCCCATTCCCCCCCCCCACCCCTTTTAGTACCAATGCTACCATAGGGGGATTACACGTCCGCCATTTTGCCCCTTTTATGCCTGCCCCCAGGGACCTGAACCTTGGTACGAACCTGGGGCCGGGGTGGAAAATCGTGGCAACGAAAACCGTTTTGGCCTAGGACTTCCGGTTCCGATCCTCGACCCCGCCCCCCTTTTAGTACGAATGCTACCATAGGGGGACTACACGTCCGCCATTTTCCCCTTTTTTGCCCCCCAGGGACCTGAAACTTGGCACGAACCTGGGGCCGCGGTGGGACATCCTGGCAACGAAAACCGTTTGGCCTAGGACTTCCGGTTCCGATCTTCGACGCCACCCCACTTTTAGTACGAATTCTACCATAGGGGGACTACACGTCCGCCATTTTGCCCCTTTTTTGACCCCAGGGACCTGAACTAGGGCACGAATCTGGGGCCGTGGTGGGACATCCTGGCAAAGAAAACCGTTTTGGCCTAGGACTTCCGGTTCCGATCCTCGACCCCAACCCACTTTTTGTACGAATTCTACCATAGGGGAACTACACGTCCGCCATTTTGCCCCTTTTTGACCCCAGGGACCTGAAACTTTGCACGAACCTGGGGCCTGGGTGGGACATCATGGCAACGAAAACCGTTTTGGCGTAGGCCTTCCGTTTCAGATCCTCGACCCCACCCCCTTTTAGTACGAATGGTACCATAGGGGGACTACACGTCCGCCATTTTTCCCCTTTTTTTGCCCCCAGGGACCTGAAACTTTGCACGAACCTGGGGCCTGGGTGGAACATCCTGGCAACGAAAACTGTTTTTGCCTAGGACTTCCCGTTCCGATCCTCGACTACCCCCCCCCCCCCTTTTTAGTTTTTTTGGTTTTGTTTTTGTTTTTTGGGCTTTACGTCACACCGACACTTGTAGGTCATACTGCGCCGAATACATTGAAGTTTAACGACAGAAGAATATAATCAGGTAAAAACTAAAATACCTGAATAATAATAAACAGTTCAAATATATAACGTTAGCATAATAAACAGTTTAAAAATTTATAACTTACTAAGAATACCAATCTCGGTTAGGAAGCAAACAAGTTTAGCATCGGATACCGTCTTAAATAGTTCGTGTATATTATTGACATTAAAACATTTAGATCGAATATGATCTGTGTCAATACAATGTAGTAAAATATGATTAACAGTAAGAGGTTCCTGACAAGGAACACATTCAGGTTGAACTTCTCTTTTTAGAAGGTATGCATAAGTTAATCTGGTATGTCCAAAGCGACAGCGGGTAAGAGCTACGTCTTCCCGCTTACTTTCTCTGCAAGTAGAGATATTGGCACCGACGAAAGGTTTAATGGCGTGTAATTTGTTATAAACAATATTGTCCCAACTTGTTTGCCATTTGGTTAAAATATACCGATTGATAAGTGGTTTAAAATCTGTGTGAGGGATGCAAAGATCTGTCTCAGTAAGGGCTGAGGCAGATTTTGCACTCTTATCTGCATTCTCGTTGCCTCGGATGCTTACATGACTAGGTAGCCAACAGAAAACAATATTCTTATTTAGAGAAAGTTCACCAAGTTTCAAAAGTAAATCTCAAATGTGAGGGTTGGAAAAGTTTTTAATAGAATGTAATACCGACAAAGAGTCAGAAAATATTACAAATTTGTCGCCATGATGATCAGAAAAAAAGAGAAAGATTAACAGCCTGAATTTGGACGATTCGGGGGGTAATTTTTGTTTTAAACAATGAATTTTGCTTACGGAAGCACAGCCGACATATGAATCTGCTTTTGAGCCATCAGTATATATTTCGACGTAGTTGGAGTATTTCTTGTCGCGCAGTTCGATAAAATTTGAGCGTAGTAGGGAAGGGTCTATTTTTGTTTTAGTATTTATACTGAGAGATAGATCGACGTCGGGAGTTTTCAATTGCCATGGTGGAAATTCCAAAAAAAAATATTTTCTATTATTTGATTTAAATTCAGTTGTGATGAGTGTAAAATTTCTAGCATTCGTAAACCAAACGGCTTAATTGCCTTTGGTTTACGCACATACAAGTGTTCATATTTCGGATTAAAGATAACACTATGTGCTGGATTTTTAGGGTTAGATTTTCCCTTTTGTTATGAACTAAAGCGCAAGTTTCTCTCGTCTTAGATACAATGACGGCTCATTAGCTTCAACGTATAGGCTCTCTACAGGAAAGGTCCTGAAAGCTCTAAGGCCTAGACGAAGTCCCTTGTTATGGACTACGTCAAGCATTTGGAGATATGATCTTCTGGCAGAGCCGTAAACAATGCTGCCATAATCTAATTTTGATCTGACAAGTGATCTGTAAAGTTGTAATAAAACTTTTCAGCTCCCCAGTCGGTATGGGATAAAGATTTCAATAGGTTTTAAGACATTTAGATTTTACATATTTAATATGCGGTATAAAAGATAATTTACTGTCAAATATGACACCAAGAAATTTAGTTTCCTTGACAACAGGAATACGAACGTTATTAAGAAATAATTCAGGATCGTTGTGTAAAGTTCTTTTCTGACAGAAATGTATGCAGTTTGTTTTGGTGGGTGAAAATTTAAAACCATTGTTGTTACTCCAAGTTTGTAATTTGTTGAGGCATTGTTGCAATTGCCTTTCTATCGTATTCATATTTTTGGAACGATAACATACAAGGAAACCGTCCACATATAGTGAACAATCTACGCCATTGTTTAGCCTTTTTACAATATTATTTATTTTGATGTTAAAGAGAGTAACTTATAATATACTACCTTGAGGGACACCTTGTTCCTGTATATAAACAGAAGACAAAGTAGACCCAATTTTAACTTGAGAATTTCTGTCAGAAAGAAAACTGTTAATAAATGTGGGTAAACGACCCTTGAGACCAAGGTAAGCTAAATCTTTTAAAATACCATGTTTCCATGTAGTATCATATGCCTTTTCTAGGTCAAAGAACACCGCTACGAGGTGTTCCTTCTTGATAAAGGCATCTCTTATAAACGTTTCAAATCGAACGAGATGATCGAGTGTACTGCGTTGGTTTCTGAACCCACTTTGTTATTCTGTGAGTAAATTATTTGATCTAAGATACCAAACGAGTCTGTTATTTATCATCCGTTCTAAAGATGTACAACTAGTCAAAGCAATAAGTCTATACTTTAATGGATCTGTTGGATCCTTTCCCTGTTTAGGTATAATGGATGACGAATGCATTTTCCCACGAATTGGAAACTTCTCAGGAAAACCAAATTTCATTATAAATAGATAATAGTAAATTTAATTATGTTCCCGGTAGGTGTTTTAGAAATTGATAGGGAATATCATGAGGTCTAGCAGCGGTATCATGAGATATATCGAGGACTTCTTTAAGTTCTCTTTAAGAAAAGGGTTGGTTGTTATTTTCATTATTGTTTGAATGAAAGTTGATTTTACTTTTCTCAACCCGATTCTTTACATTTTGAAATTCTTTCGAGTAATTTTCGGAAGACGAACTTTTTGCAAAACTTTTAGCAAGAGTGTCTAAAATTTCTTTTTTGTTTGTTATTATTGAGTCGTTAGATTATAAGTGATTAACTGTTGTTGAATAAGATTTACCGCTAATTTTCATTATGTCTAACCAGACATTTTTAACCGATGTTTTACTTGTAATGACAGACACAAATTTCTGCCAAGATGTTCTTTTGGCTTGTTTTATGATTCGCCTACTCTTCGCTCTTTCATTTTTGACTTTATTTAAGTTATTAGTAGTAGGACGAATATAAAATTTCTTATATGCCGCTCTACGTTTCCTAATGGACTTTTGCATTCATCATTAAACCAAGGTTTATTACGCTTTGACTTTGTCGTGGTCTTAAGTATACACTTTTCTGCTATGCTATGAAGAATTTTTGCAAATGATTGTATTTTATCATCAGCATTCTCAAATGTTGAAGTAGTCAATTCTTCAGTACAAAATATTGAGAATAATTCCCAATTTGCTCTGTTCATTCTCCAATAAGTTTTATTGTCATTTAAGTTGACAGATTCGTTGGTTAATATTACAGGAAAATGATAACTTACACATAAATCGTCATGTACATCCTAACTATAATCAAGATATATAGAAGGGTGAAATAAAAGAAAGGTCAAGAGATGAATAATGTCCTGAAGCAGGATGTAAGTAAATTGCCTTTTTAATATTCATTAGGCATATATCATTTTGGGCAATAAAGTCCTCTAACGTTTTACCCATATTATTATAATCAGAACTAACCCATAATGGGCTATGTCCATTAAAGTCTCCTACAAGAATATAAGGGGAAGGTAATTGATTTATTAAGTCATCTAATTTTGATTTTGGAATGTCTGAATTAGGTGACAGATAAACAGAGCAAACTGTAATGAGTTTATGGACTGTTAAACGAATGGCAAAAGCCTGTAAATGAGTATTAATGTTAATCATCGAATGTGGCAGTTTGGAGTTGACAAGAATTGTCGATCCTCCAGACGCCCTATCACACATTGTATGATTGTGATGATATGCAGAATATTCTTTAAAATAAATTTCATCATTTTGTATCAAGAATGTCTCCTGAAGGCATCGCACGGCAGGGTTGAAAGTGGTCAATAAAAGTAAAAGTAAAATTGGCTCTGA
The DNA here is from genome assembly GCA_007844125.1 of Sinonovacula constricta. Taxonomy (NCBI): domain Eukaryota; kingdom Metazoa; phylum Mollusca; class Bivalvia; order Cardiida; family Solecurtidae; genus Sinonovacula; species Sinonovacula constricta. Next base: position 9,643,161 of record CM017572.1, read on the forward strand.
GGCCTCGACAATTCTAGTGAAGTATCTTATTATTCATGGAATAATATTAGAAGGGGTTTAAAATATTATTTTGGAGCTTTAACAGGTGACCTTGATGATTTGTTTTGTCTGGTGGAGAATCCGTCTCCATCAGGCAATCGAATCTATTTAGAGTGTTGGACCGGCCAACTCTCTTCTCCCGGGTATTGGGAGGACTAGGTCCTCTTGTTTTCCCGGAAGACCTTGTAGCTTTTCTTGAAGCTTTTTTCCTTTGCGGCAGCTTTTCTTTCTGTCTTTGTCTGAGGCTTCGAAATAAGTTCTGTGGGTTGGTTAGGTGAAGGTTTGGAAGGTTGGGTAGCGGTAGTTTAAGAAGATTGTGTATATGAAGATGGGTTGGAAGAGGTAGTTTTTGAAGTTATGGTACTTTCAGAAGACTCTGTAGTTTTGCTTTTAGAAGACTCTGTATTTTTTAACTTGGTCGGAACTATGATTTTGTCAGATACTTGGTCACCTGATAGAGTTCCATATTGTGTCGAACTGTCCTGGCAAACCGAAGTGGTTGATTTTGTTATAGCAGCGTAAGAGGTTTTGGAATTGACAGATGTCAGTTTCTCTTTTGCTAATTTACGCGCTTCTGGAAATGTAATATTGAAGGTATATTTAAGATTCAAGATCTCCTTTTCAAATTTCTAGGTTGGACAATCTCTGGACCTACTTTCGTGAGGTCCAGAGCAATTCAGGCACTTCGGATCCGCTTGACACTCAAAATTTGGTGAGTGAGCGGGTTCGCAACAGCTAGCGCAGATGATATTATTTGTGCAAAAAAACTCATGGTGACCAAATTTCTGATAATCCAAACAACGTAATGGATTAGGAATATATACCTGAATTTTGACAATTAGGTAACCTACTTTAATGGTGGTGGGAAGTTTAGGGTTGGTTAACGTTAGGATTAATGTATTTGTGGCTATTCTGCGTCCGTCTTTGGAGAAGGAAATTCTCCTGACACCACTCACACCATGTGGATTGAGTTCTGTCAGGATCTCCTCCTCCGAAAGTCCAGAAAGGTCAGGGCAATGGATGACACCTTTTGAAAAGTAAAGAGAATTATGCGGGAAGGTTTTACTTTTAGTGAACAAAATTCTTGAAGTTTCAAAATTTTTCAGAGATGGGCTTTCTGTGAGTTTCAATTAAGAGGCAGTCATTTTTTTATTTTCTTAACAACGTCAACAGTTCCAATTAGGCCTTTAATTGATTTTTCTATTACAAAAGGTGATATTATAGTAATTGGAGTTTTTCGAGAGATTGGATGACGAGGAAGCGTGGAAAATTTGTGCTGGATGACGCAGTGTCCGTATCAGAGTCTTCTGAAGAAATTGTTGGAATCGGTTCAAACATTTGCATTTGCGATCCATGTGAATTTAATTAAAATTTCGGCATTCTGGGTTACTACCCGCCTAGGAGCCCAACAAGGGGACGTAAGTATGGAGTGGGATTTCGATCTCCCAACGCCAGTGATATCAGAGTGCTATACTCTGACACGAAATACAAAATGTAAATGATGCCAGATTGATCCGTATAGCCGGCTGTCGACTAAATTATAAGTAAAAGGAGACAATAAGAGGGAGGGGGTTGCGTTAAATGGTATAAATAAAGGAAAAAGCAGAAATTAGAGCGAATAGTAGGAGGACTAAGTAAGTGTATACAATAGGGAAATAGTAGTAATCTATGAATAACGCGGCCAGCCGATTGGTCATACCGGACCAATATAACCGCCCGTCTACTTCGCAACTAAGGGCCAAAGTTGTTGACCAGTGCTGACTTATATGTCATATCCTGACAAGCCAACAAAGGCCTTAACCACCAGGATCCCCTCGTCACAGAGATACAGGGTTGCCATCCACGGCAAACAAGTGGGCTATCCCGCTACAGGTAGCAGCAGCCGAAGAATTCTATGCCCCTTCCGGCAGGGCCGTGTTTAAACCTGACTGGACCCTTGTTGTGACAGTTATTCCGTGTTTAATTAAATCAGCACCTGGCTTATCCGTAAATATTTCGGCATACTCCTCCAGTATTGCGACAACTGTCTATTTTGCGCCTCACTTAGGTCAGGATTCACGTCGACATCCTCGTAACTGAGATTCGAACTCTCAAATTCTGGCATCTCAAGAAGAATGTCGTCATCTGCAGCCCCTACTTCTTCACTCATCTCTGAGTCCATGACTGAAACATGACACGAAACAGCATCTGACACTTGGCTGTTAGAGTCGCTTATTTTATTTTCTGGTCGTTTCATTTCGGTTCTCTCTTCGTATCTCTTCAGTAAATTTATGTGGTATGTGTTGATCTTCTTCCCGACTTTGTAGTCCATCATGTGTATGACTTCAACCACCTCATATGGGCCTTTCCATTGAAGCAACAACTTATTATTGTCTGTTGGCAGTAGCACAAGGACTTTGTCTCCTATTTGTAGACTCCATGGTCGCGTTTTCTTGTCGCAGTGATGCTTGTAACTGTCCTGAGCTTCATACAAATTTTCCCTGGTAATTTGGCAAGTTTTCTCGAGACGATTTCTCAGATCAATAATGTATGCGCATGTATTTCTTTCTGGGCTCTGTCTCGGATTCTTCTGACGACCAGATTGCTTTAAGAATCTGCATTGGTCCTTCCACTGTTCGTCCGTATAGCAAGTCGAAAGGGGAAACCCCGGTACTTGCTTGTGGTACCTCCCTGTATGCGAACATAACAGCAGCCAGGTATCTATCCCAGTCCTTCCGCTTTTCTTGGCACATTTACTTTAGCATGCTCTTTAGCACTCCGTTCATTCGCTCGCACAGACCGTTAAATTTGAAATCGTATGAAATCGTAAAAAGTTGTCTCATAGAGACCAATCGACTTACTTCCTTCATCAGATCTGAAGTAAACTGGGCCCCTCGGTCACTCAGTATCCCATCAGGAAAACCAACTGTGCTGAAAACTTCCAGAAGAGCCTCAGCGACACATTCTGTATCGATGTTGCGTAATGCCACTGCCTCTGGATATCTCGTGGCATAATCAACAACCGTCAGTATGTATCTATGTCCTTTATCAGAAACCGTTGAGATTGGACCTATGAGATCAACTGCAACTCGTTTGAAGGGAGTATCAATCACAGGATGTTCACCTAATGGAACCTTGGTCACCCCCCCCCCCCCCCTTTTGGTGTGGTTTTCTTTTGCAGATGTCGCATGATCTGCAGAATCGCTGAACATCTGCAGTGATTCCTGGCCAATGGAAGCTTGACATGATTCTGTCTGACGTTCTCTTTGCTGACAGATGCCCGCCAACGATTGACTCATGCGCCAATCTCATCAGCTCCAACCGATAGGTTGCTGGAAATACGATTTGCTTTGTTTCTTGCTTATGTTTGTCCTGAGATGTGCGATACAGTACTTCCTTGATTATTTTGTAACTGTATTGGCTTTTGTACTGGTCATCACGCACAAATTCTCTTCTGACCGCTGACATTTCTCACCCACTATCAAACAAACACTGAACTTTCTGGCCTCCTACAAACCCGTTGTCTAACTCAAGACGCCGCTTCCTCGTAAATTCTCGAGCATACAAAGTTTTGAGACAATGACAATTTTTAATGACCCTCCATTTCCAAGTTTCAGCTTTCTTTTGCAGAGTTCTTTGGTGTTAACGTTCTTCGATCGTCTTGCCTCTGTTTTATCTTGATGACCATTGATGAAGATATGTCTGACTTGCAAATACTACCACCGTGAGCCTCAATGTACTGTTCTGCAAGTTCTCGCAGATCATCAATTGACTTCGGTGTCCTTTCCTTCAAAAACAAAGCCAGGTCTTTTGAGCAACACTGTATAAACTGCTCTCGAATTAACAAATCTGCTAAAGCCTCAAACGTGTTCTCAACTTCAACCATTTCTGTCCATCTAGAGAAATACCTTTTCAAGCGTGCGACAAACTGGAAGACGGTTTCTTCGTTTGTTGGCCTGCTTTGACGGACCTTGAGTCTATAGCCTTCTTCTGTAAACTGATATCGCCTCAACACGGCCTTCTTCAACTCCTTGTAGTTGTTGATTTGGTCACGAGGCATACTTTTCTTTAATTCAAGACCCCTGCCTGTCAATAAAGCACTTAGACTTAAAGCCCATGTATCCTCTTCCCAGTTCTGATTTACAGCAAACATCTCAAATCTCTCAATGTAAGCATCGATATCGTCTCTTAGCTCGTCAAATTTGGGCATTTTGGTCTTGCCGATCGGACTTGCTCATGAATATGTGCTTTTTCACGAGACCCAGCCTCAGATTTCAAACGTAATATTTCGATTTCACGTTCTTGTTCTTGTGATCGAATCTTAGCATCAAACTCCTGTTTTTTTCTCTCTCAATTCGCGCGCGTTCCATTTCACGCTTGTATGCTCTTTCCATTCTTTCTTCAGCTTCTTTCTGCAACTTTTGAACATACTCTTGAAGCTCAGCACCCGCTAAACCCAATCTTTCATCAGCCGACAAATAATTTTCAATGTCCATTGTGTCCAGTAAAATGAAGCAATAAAACCTTTTTGGCCAGATAAAAATCCTGGACGAGCCCCCAAGTTGTCAGGATGTGCTCGGGCAGATTGCTCTTGAACTGTAATGTTCGAATCGACAGCTCTCGACACTACCTCGACTTAAAAACGGGTCCTGGCACTAAGGTGTCAGTGACTTTGCTGCATATGACTACAGTTACAATGAAAATAAATTGATACCCGGCATGGGTTCTATGGGCTAAGATGAGCGAAATATTTACAAACATGTGCTAATCATTAAGTGCCCTACAATATGTACAAACTACTAAAATTACATAATTAAAAGGTTATAGATAATAGAGTTTAAAAGTTAGGATTGACAAAACAAGGGGTCCCTGGTGATGAGTTATGGTACATGTAAACATATTACAATAACCTGTTAATCTTTATTATCTTCAAAATGGTTTACTTAAGGTCAAAATCTAGGCTGTGACAAACTAAAATTAAAAGTTGTAAGTGGTAGCATATGTGTATCTTTATTGCTGTAATGAACTAATACAGATGCAATGGTAAGATTCAGGACCAGGTTCCGCCCCTGCCGGTAGGGGCCTTAGAATTCTCCGGCTGCCGCTACCTGTAGCGGGGTAAGAACCCTCCAAAGGTAGCCCACCTGTTTGCCGTGGGTGGCGACCCTGCATCTCTACGACGAGGGTATCCTGGTGGTTAAGGTCTTTGTTGGCTTGTCAGGATATTGACATATAAGTCGACGCTGACAAACACACAACTTTGGCCCTAAGTTGAGGGGAAGACGGGCGGGGTGCTGGTCCTGTATCCCCATTCAGCTAACCCCTCGGCCGGTGCTGGGTTAGCTCTTACTCCCTTTCGTGCCACTTTCTTGCCTCCGACTTTACACTCCTTTTTTCCTTTTTCTTTCTTCAAATATACCGTGTTCCGTAAACTCATTCTCAAATGTTTTTCCCTATTAAATATAACCCAGCTGCCCGTCGACACCCCCTTAACGGATCAATCTGGCATTTTTATGCTTTATTGTATATTTTATGTCGGAGTATCGCATCCCGGTATCACTGGCGTTGGCAGGTCGGAGATCCACTCCCATAAGACGCCCCCTTGTTGGGCTCCGCGGTGGGTGGTGAGCCAGGATGCTGAATTATTATAAAAAACCCTCATGGAACGAAAACGTAAATGCAAAGACCCGATCCCTACTTTATCGTCAGAAGATTCCGATACGGAAACACCCACAAGCACATGCTTTCCTCACTTTATTGTTGTTGAATTGACCAAGAAAAACAGATAACCAAAGTATCCCCTTTTGTGATAGAAAAATCCATCAAAGGCCTTATTGGCAGTGTAGTATCAGTCAAAAAACTAAAAAACGACTGCTTACTAATCGAAAAAGATCGCAAAACCTACTCAGATAAACTACTTAAACTAACTGACTTCTGTTCCTTAAAAGTAAAAAGCTACCCCCACTCTTCTCTGAACTCGTCGAAAGAAGTCATTCGATGCCCTGACATTGCTGGTGTCTCTGAGGAGGATATCCTCGGCGAACTCACGCCACAGGAGGTGTGTGGTGTCCGCAGAATATCATTCCTAAGGGACGGCCGGCGAGTTCCGACAAGCACTTGTTTTAACACTAGCCAACCTATCACTCCCTTCTTCTATTAAGGTCGGTTACCTCAACGTGAAAGTTCAGGTGTACATTCCAAAACCACTTAGTGTTTTCATTGTCAAAAGTTTGGCCACCACGAGTCCCAGGGCAAGGACGACGATCATTGCCCACGTTGCGGTGAACAGTCCGCCCAGCACAGGGAAGACGTATGTCCTAACTCACTTAAATGTGTTAATTGTTCTGGACCACATGAGATCAAATCCAGGGATTGCCCTGCCTGGAAACTGGAAAAGGAAGTACTAAAAATAAAGTACACGAATAACATCTCCTTTCCAGAAGCCAGGAAGTTGGCAAGAGACAAGGCGACTCCAGCTAGAGGCGCAACATATGCCTCAGCAACCAAAATAAAGCATCACAGAGCACAAGGACAATTTCACCCAGTATGAGGTCCCGACTGGTGACCAAACTTTTGACAAAATCATAATTCCTTCAAAATACAAGGTATTGGAATCTTCTTTGACTCAAACTAATTCCTCAATAAAAACCACAGCCCCTTCGAGTAATTCTGTAAAGAATAATGCAAAGGCACAAAAAAGCCTGAAGCCAAGGACCTGGTCTTCTCAAAGGAGACACCTGGTCCTTCGGGGCAGAGGAGGAGACATAGTCCTCCCACTGCTCCAAATACTCGGGTTATAAACACCCATCAAAACAAATTCGAGTGTCTAATGGAGTCTCCATCGGACACTAAAAAACCACCAAGGTCACCTGTATAAGCACCTAAAATATAGTCTACAAAAACTAAGTTAAATAAACCGATGAACAATAGAATCATTCAGTGGAACTGTCGAGGTCTTAAGGCCAATTGCAATGAAATACTTATTTTGTTATCTACACTAAACCCTTCTGTGCTTTGTCTTCAAGAAACTTTTCTTAAAGACTCTGATGAATTTGATTTTAAGGGCTATAGTTGTTATAATCATATACATACAGCTTGCGAGAGGGCATCTGGGGGATCGACAATAATTGTCAACTCCAAATTGCCACAACTCGAACATGACACAAACATACAAGCTGTTGCCATTCGTGTAACCCTTCATAAAGTTGTAACTATTTGCTCTGTCTATCTTCAAATGTATCTAAGGATGATTTAGATAATCTTAATAACCAGTTGCCTACTCCATATATACTCGTTGGAGACTCCAATGGTCATAACCCGCTATGGGGATAATATGGGAAAGACGATAGAAAACTGTATTGCCCATAATGACATATGTCTGGCCAACATTCTTGCACCCCGCAACTGGGCACTACTCATCATTAGACCTAACATTGTGTCACCCTTCTGTATATTTAGATTACACTTGGGATGTACACGATGACCTTTGTGGAAGTGATCACTTTCCTATAGTCCTTACAAACTATAATTCGCCAATAGGCGACGAAAATCATCGTTGGAAGTTGGACAGGGCAAACTGGGACCTGTTCTCAGCACTTTGTTCAGCAGAACTTGTCCCAACTTCAATAGAAAATGTAGATGACAAAATTGTCGCATTTTCAAACATTTTGGACAATATTGCAGAAAGGTGTATACCTAAGACCTCTACTAAATCAAAACATAATAAGCATTGGTTTAATGAAGAGTGTTAAAAATCGATTCGTAAACGTAGGGCGGCATTAAAGCAATTTAATGTTCGACCTACCGATACAAAACTTAATAACCTTATAAAAGAACGGGCTCAAAGTCGCCGGACTATTAAACATGCCAAAAGATCATCTTGGCAAAAGTATGTTTCAAAAATAAATGGCAAGACTTCCATCAAAAACGTTTGGTATGCTAATCGCACCATAGTTACGGATAAACAAAATATTTCGAACATACTGGCTGAAAATTTTGCCAAAAATTCCTCATCGGCCAACTACACGCCTCAGTTTCAAACCTTTAAACACTCTGCTGAAAGGGAAATGGTTAATTTTAAATCTAATAATAACGAAACTTCCAAACAATTCTTTTCCATGAAAGAGCGTAAAGCTGCTCTAAATAAATCACATGATACCGCTGCTGGTCTAGACGACATACCGTATCAATTCTTAAAACATTTACCAATTCGATCTCTTTAATGAAATTTGGATATCCGGTAAAGTACCCGATTCTTGGAAAAATGCCTACATTATTCCACTTCATAAACAAGGTAAGGACCCAACAAATCCTCAAAGTTATAGACATATTGCTTTGACGAGCTGTATTTGTAAAACCTTAGAACGAATGGTCAATAATAGACTTGTCTGGTATCTTGAGTCCAACAACTTAATTTCAGAATATCAAAGTGGATTAAGACACCAACGTAGCACAGTCGATCATCTTGTTCGTTTAGAAACACTCATTCGAGATGCCTTTATCAAGATGGAACACCTTGTAGCTGTGTTTTTCGATCTTGAAAAGGCTTATGACACGGCTTGGAAACATGGGATTTTAAAGGATTTAGGTGACCTTGGTATCAGGGGTCGTTTACCAATATTGATTGACAGCTTCCTTTCTGACAGAAATTTTCAGGTCAAGATTGGGTCCACCCTGTGATCTGTTCATAAACAGGAACAGGGTGTCCTCCAGGGTAGTATTCTATCTGTTACCCTTTTTAACATAAAAATAAATAATATTGTAAAAACCCTTTATGAAGGGGTTGACTGTTCACCTTTTGTGGACGATTTCGTTATTTGTAACCGCTCTAAAAATATGAGCACATTTGAAAGACAATTTCAACAATGTCTAAATAAGTTGCAAAAAATGAGCAACACCAACGGTTTTAAATTTTCTCCAACCAAAACCAACTGTATACATTTCTGTCAGAAACGTGGTTTTCATGTTGACCCCGTATTGTTTTTAAATAACGTTCGCATTCCCGTCGTCCAGGAAACTAAGTTTCTCGGAGTCAGTTTTTGACAGGAAACTGACTTTTCTTCAACATATCAATTACATCAAGAAGAATTGTCTCAAGGCTCTTAACTTGCTTAAATATGTATCCCATACAGACTGGGGAGCCGATAGGAAAACATTGCTACTTCTGTATTGTTCCCTAATTCGGTCTAAATTAGATTACGGAAGCATAGTCTATGGTTTTGCCAGGAGGTCCTATCTCCAGATGCTGGACGCCGTTTACAACCAGGAACTTCGTCTAGGTCTAGGAGTGTTCAGGACCTCAGCAGTACAGAGCCTTTACGTTTAATCCAATGAACCATCATTATTTTTGCGTCGTGAGAAACTTTCTTTGCAGTATATAATTACACTCGTGTCTAACCCCGATAACCCAACGTTTAATTGTGTTTTCAACCCTAAACATGAAGAGCTTTATGATCGATCACCTTAAGCCATCAGACCTCTTTGTTTAAGACTTAAAGATAGCATAAACACACCAGGTATAAAACTCGATAACATTTCTGAAAACCCCACAATTGAACATCCACCAAGGCAACTCCGTTCTCCTGATGTGAATTAAGAACGCTGTAAAAATAGTCGAACACAATTCTGAATTTCTCGAACTCCGTGACAAGTACACTGATCACATTCATATGTATACTGATGGTTCAAAGACAGACACTCACGTTGGCTGTGCTTCTGTAAGTAATAGCCACTGCATTAAACAAAGACTTCCTAACAACTCGTCTATCTTCACCGCTGAAATGCAGGCTATAAATCTAAGCCTTGATTTCATGTCAAAACAAGGTGAAAATATGTTATATTTTCAGACTCGTTATCTGTATTGCAGAGCATAAATTCACTGAATTATTCAAATCCACATGTTCGCACTGTTCTTTTCAAACTTCAAAGTTTATATGACACTAACGAAATCTCCTTCTGTTGGCTACCTAGTCATGTAGGCATCCGAGGAAACGAAGATGCAGACAGGGGTGCAAAATCTGCCTCAGCACTCACTGAGACAGATCTTTGCATCCCACACACTGATTTTAAATCACTTATTAACCGATATATTTTAAACAAGTGGCAAACAAGTTGGGACAGTATTGTTTGTAACAAATTACACGCAATTAAGCCTAACGTCGGTGCCAATGTCGCTGCTTGCAGAGAAAGTCGACGAAAAGACATAGGCTCTTACCCGCTGTCGAATTGGACAAACTCGATTAACTCATTCATATCTCCTAAAAAGAGAAGTTCAACCTGTATGTGTTCCTTGCCAGGAACCACTGACAGTCAACCATATATGTCAACAACATGTATGAACTGTTTAAGACCGTGTCGGATTCTAAACTTGTTTGCTTCTTGAATGAGATGAATATTCTTAATAAGTTATAAATTTTTAAACTGATTATTTAGTTAACGTATACATTTTTAAACCGTTCAATATATTAACCTGTTTCGATTATACTGCACTTTTTAACCAGATAGATTTTTATATTTTTGTATATTTTACTCACATAGTTTGGTTTGGCCTGATCGTGCTCTATTTACATTTAACTTTGTATTCGGCGCCGTATGACCTGTTAAGTGTCGGTGTGTCGTAAAACCCAAATAGTAATAACAATAATGTTCCGTTGCCTTAATACCATTTTTGGTTATCTAAAGTCAATGTCCAATAACCTGAAGGCTATATCTGGTGTTCTAATGCCCCCGTCTGGTTACCGTAAGACCATGTCTGGTTAACTTAAGACCATGTTTGATAATCTTAAGACCGTGTCTGGTTAACTTAATGCAATGTCTGGTCACCTTAACATCCTGTCTGTTTACCAAAATGCCCTGTCTGATTACCTTGAGGCAATGTCCAGTTCTATTAAGGCAATGTATGATTATCTTAAGACCATGTCTGGTTATCTTCAGACCAAATCTGGTTACCTTCAGACCAAATCTGGTTTCGCTTCAAGACCATTTCTGGTTATTTAAGGCAATGTCTGGTCAGCTTAAGAAACTGTCTGGTTACCCTCAAAGGCACTGTCTGGTTACCCTCAAAGGCCCTGTCTGGTTACATTCATACCGAAGTCTGGTTACCTTAAAACCATGTCTGGCTACCTTAAAGCAATGTAGTTACATGAATACCATGTTCTGTTACCTAAATAACATGTTTATCTTTAGGCAATGTCCAGATATTTTAAGACAATGTCCAATTACCTTAAGGCTATATCTTGTTTTCTAAGGCCCTCTCTGGTTACAATCATATCGACGTCTTGTTACCTTAAGACCATGTCTGGTTACCTTCAGACCAAATCTGATTCCCTTTGGTTATCTTAAGACCATGATGGGTTATTTAAACATCATGTCTAGTTACCTTAAGGTAATGTCCACTTACCTAAAGGCCATGTCTAATTACCTCAAGGTCATATCCAGTTACCTCGAGGTCATGTCCGGTTACGATTGGGTCAAGTCTGATTACCTTAAGACCATGTCTGTTTACATGCACATTAAGACCATGTTGGGTTACTGTAAGACCATGTCTGGTTAAGTTAAGACCATGACGGGTTATCTTAACACCATGTCTGGTTACCTAAAGGTAATGTCCAGTTACCTCAAGGGTATGTCCTCTTACCTTAAAGCTATATCCAGTTACCTAAAGGCTATGTCCATTTACCTTAAGGTTATGTCTGGTTATCTTAAGACCATGAATGTTACCTTAAGACCATGATGGATTATTTTAACACAATGTCTAGTTACCTTAAGGTAATGTCCAGTTACCTTAAGGCCATGTCTAGTTAATTCAAGGTCATGTCCGGTTACCTCGAGGTCATGTCCAGTTACCATTGGGTCAAGTCTGATTTCTTTAGGACCATGTCTGGTTACATGTACATTAAGACCATATTGGGTTACATTCAGACCATGTCCGGTTAAGTTAAGAGCATGACGGGTTATCTTAACACCATGTCTTGTTACCTAAAGGTAATGTCCCGTTACCTCAAGGCTATGTCCTCTTACCTTAAAGCTATATCCAGTTACCTAAAGGCCATGTTCATTTACCTTAAGGTCATGTCTGGTTATCTTAAGACCATGACTGGTTACCTAAAGACCATGATGGGTAATCCTTACACCATGTGTAATTACCTTACGGCAATCTCCAGTTACCTAAAGGCCATGTCTAGTTACCTCAAGGTCATGTCCGGTAACCTCGAGGTCATGTCCGGTTACCACTGGGTCAAGTCTGATTACATTAAGACCATAATGGGTTACATTAAGAACATGTCTGGTTAAGTTAAGACCATGATGGGTTATCTTAACATCATATATGGTTACCTTAAGGTAATGTCCAGTTACCTCAAGGCTATGTCCTCTTACCTTAAAGCTATATCCAGTTTACTAAATAAAGGCCATGTTCATTTACCTTACGGTCATGTCTGGTTATCTTGAGACCATGACTGGTTACCTTAAGACTATGATGGGTTATTATAACACCAAGTCTAATTACCTTAAGGTAATGTCCAGTTACCTAAAGGCCATGTCCAATGACCTTAAGGTCATGTACGCTTACCTTAAGGTCAAGTCTGATTACCTTAACACCATGTTGGGTTACCTTAAGACAATGTCTGGTTACATGCATCTTTAGACCATGTCTTGTTACTTTAAGACAATGTTGGGTTACATTAAGACCATGTCTGGTTACCTTAAGACCATGATGGATTATCTTAACACCATGTCTGGTTACATGTACCTTAAGGTAATGTCCAGTTACCTTAAGGCTATATACACTTACTTAAAGGCCATGTTCATTTACCTTAAGGCCATGTCTGGTTATCTTAAGGTCAGGTTTGGTTACCTAAAGGTCATGTCAAGTTACATTTAAGTCATGTGTGGTTACCTCAATGCCATTACTGCTTAATGGCCATGTAATTTCTAGTTACATTACAGCCTTAAGTTCATATTAAGGCCACTTTTAGTTAGATTAAAATCATTTCTAATTAAACTTAAAGTTATACAAGGTTTCTTTACACATAGACATTGCAAAGCCATTTCTCAGTTAAGATTTCCCTCAAAGTGAAACATTTTAAGTGATAAGACAAAATTTTATTGAAATGTTAAGTGTTTTAAGAATGTGTCTTAACTGTGAACTGTTTCTGCAATTACAGCCAAGTCCGGTTGTTATCAAGTCAAAGACAATCATCCTTTCATCGATTTATTTGTATATAAGTACAGTTCATTTCAAATACAAGTAAATGAAAAAGAATACATTGAATTTATAAAATAATGAACAAAACAGGCACACAAAATACATAGGCAGTGTTCTGTTCTAAACAACAGCTACATCTAAATTAATCTTGTGCTCAGAAAGAAAAGACAAAAACAAAAACAAATAATGAAATAGCTTAATAGATTTAAATTTATTTTCATATGCATCATTTTAAAACAGGATTGTGTGATGTGGATTCCTGAAAATCAGTTTTGATGGATCATAGAACATATTTATTACACATGTCATTGAACATCATATTCACAAACACTTAGTCTGTAGTGATGAATTTTGGAACCAGATGAATGTTTCATTCAAACCTACTTGTGGGGCATAGGTAGTAAATCTTGATTGCTTAAGGTTCTAATAACTAATGCTTTTGTGAATTGTTTATCATTTCACTAACTTTGGAAGTGATAGGTGTGCGGAGATATATAAAAAAAAATATCTTTGAAAAATCGACTAAGCAACTTGTTTCAATTATTTCTGAATAAGCAAGATATCTGCAAAACGTGCTCGCCCACCACTGGGTACACAAATGCCTTCACCATCACACTCATCTTATCTGCTTATAAAATAATAGACTAATGTTAATTTGAAGAAGAATACAAAACTAACTGAAAAGTCATTTAAAGTGAAAATTTAACAAGGAATTGATTTATGATTAAATCTTTTAGTGTAGAAAAGAAATTTAATAAACTGGGAAATTAATTGGTAGTTCTTTATTTTACATTATGAACTTGTGTTGTTGTTTTTTTCAAATTTTAAATTGTAATGCAAAATATGCCTATTTTTCTCTTATCCTATTTGTTCCTTATCCTTTTTAACTGTCCAATTCAGCTGATCTACTAAAAAACAAACATAATTTTAGCTTAAATGGTTCATATCAACAAATGCTTTAAAAATACACAAAGCTCCAATATACCATTTAAAATATTGGGAATGCCATGGTCAAAGAGTGTCAATAGACGATGTATAATTTTGTGTCTAAAATACAAAGTCAAGTAATGTTTTGTATGCAAGTAGCATGGCTGCCATTTCTTAGTTTTGATTAAAAAAAAGATGTGAATATTAAATTAACTAATGCCTTAACAGGATAAATTAGCTAATACACACAGTTTTCAATGTGGTTTTATTATGAAAACATAGTATTCAGTGACAGAGCAACTTTTTCTGACATAATTCTGGTAAACAGTGATACACCCTGGAAGAAGTTCCTAAAAAGTGTAGTTTTGTTCTCTTTTTTTGCATTGTAGGTCACTTTTGTCAGTGATGAATCCTGCAAATCCACTGTTATGCAAATGAAGATGTTATATCCATATACAATATTAAATTAAAATATTAAATGCTGTTTTCTTGTGTCCTCCTTTAGAATTACTAGGTACATGTCTTAAGAATTACTAGGTACATGGAGGTCAAAAGTAAGGAAAATCTGTACATTTGATGAAGTTGTGTTAGATTTTACCTGCTTTTGCATGTTTAAAAAGTTGTATTTTTATATTTATTGTTATTATCCTCAAAATGATTGACCTCACATCAATACTTTGCACCATGTAAGAGAAAGAAGCTCTTTCAGATGACATGCAGCGAACTGGTGGTTCTACCCAGGTTTTAATGACCAAAGTTGCCATAGTGATGGTTATTGTTTAAGTGCAAACAAAGGTATAAAATTGAGAAACTGCCTGATGACAAACATAAGACATTTTTAAACCTGCCTTAAGTTAAATATGGTGTTATATTAGATGTTTGCTTAATTTAAAGATAAATTACAACAATATTTTCGGTTTGAAATATGGAAAATTATCTTCCACCATTTTGAGCTACAGTGTGACTTCATTAAAACCCTATCCTTCTATTACTACCAATACTTTGATATTATCATTATAACATTATACATTTCAGTTAAGTTTTCTTTATTGTTTCTACTAAATTTTAACTTAAAATTTAAACTACAACAATAATTTGGGCTGAAATGCTCAAACATTATTTTCCACTATTTCAAGCTACAGTTTGACTTCATAAATAATCTATCCTTCTATCAATTTTGAATTTATTGTTGATTAATATTATTGCTGTTAACCTGAATCCTATGTACAGAAGTTACATTCAAACTTTAACTTTATATTCTTGATACCATAACTCAAATTGTAATATATAACAGTTTGGAATATGTTTTAGAACTTTCATTTGGTGTTGACAGGATCTAGAGTGAAAAATGATTAAAAATCCTAACATTTCAAAAAGAATAAAAAAGAAAGTATGCATTTTTTCTTTTGAGTGAGTTATAAGTACAAATATTTACACTGCTTAAGTTTATTACTGTAATGAACTAAACATAAAAAATTATGTTCCTTTCTCAATGAATAACAATGTGATGTAGACAGCCGCTCTTGCATTGCTGATTGCTAAAGGTGGGTGGAACTTAATTTACTAGACTTTTTTTGTTAAATGTAAACATGACATCAAAATTATGTCACACAGCTGATGTGTTTATAAACATTTTCAAAGCATGAGCTCTTTGTAAAACATTTTACTTTTGTATTTGTTTGCACATTACATTACAAATAATTGTGGTTTCAAACACTTTATCTGTTTAATAATCTGTAATAGTGACATTTTTAAAACTTTCTTCTCAAATTGTTTCTTGACTTTGTGGGCATGTTGAAAGGTTTGTCTTATAAAGCTAAAATTAAATAAAAGACGATGTAATTACATGTATCTATTTTTTTAAATGAATTGGTTTTAATTGACTCTAAATGTAATGTAAATATAAGAAATAAATTATTGATTTTTGATGTTCATCTGTTGATTAACCATTTTGGACCATTTAAAGTATGTCATGAAGTCCTTCAGACTCATAAAACTTTTAACAGCTCAACACAGTTTATCAACCAATGAATGTCAAAAATCAATGGTTCATTTCTTAAATATTTCCTTACATAAACACACTGTCATGTACCATTCTGGCATGTACTTACTTTGTGCTTTGGGTTAAGACTAATTTTTGATGGTCAGTTAGATAACAAGTTCTTTTATTGTTCACTTCCTGGGTTAAACTAGTATTCAGATAGTAACTATTAAACGCTGAAGTCTTGCAATATGTTCTTCTAGTCCATCTCTCAAATATGGCGGATTAGCAATAACACCATAATAGTGCTATGAAGTATCAGTCATGAGTATTATATAATCAGCATATTAATTACCTTTTAATCTCTAATATTGTTATAATCACTAGGCACAATATTTTTCCTAACCTACAGGGCATCGGTGGTTCTACCCAGACATAAGTCTGGGGTCTTCCTCCACTAATTATAAGGTGGATGTCACAAATGTGACTATACTGTAGTGTCAGTGTGATGTAACAAAAACAAGACAAAAACAAATATTTTTCTGTTTCTTAATAAGCAATGTTTTTGAAAAACGCATCACTTGTAGGACTGCCATAGACTACTCTGGCTTATTATTACAAAACATTTGGATTTCATTACCTGTTATCTCTTTGCAATACTACATCTTGTTTTGTTAGTTTGGATTGTTTTCTAAAAATTGTATTGTTTTCTTAGTGTTTTTTTTTTTTTTTAAATTTCCCATTTTAATTCTGACATGTGAAATCATTGCATCGTTATTGTATAGTGTCATTTAATTGTACATCATCACTTAAGCTGTTTTATTTAAATATACTCTCTCATTTGGAATTTTTAAGGTTGCTGTGGCTTTTATCTCCTTGTAGGTGTGTTGATCATAATAGTTCATTATAATAAGTGTTATTTGTACATACTGTTCTTTTATCAGTTTTGATCTCCAATGCAGGTGCTTGCTGCTAGTTGTCTCACTTTATGGGTTATTTTTATTTACACTGTTTAAAAGAAAAACCTACAGAAGGTGCGTGGTTGGAGCACTCCTCAAACCAGATTTAAGAACCCCAGTCAGTCCTTTTGATGAACTGTTGTTTTTTTCTTTTTGTGTGTAATGTCTTGTTTCTGTTTGTTTAATGGGTTTATCATCCCACCAACAGTAATTCATATATAGATATGTGTGATAATTCTTATAGGACCTTTTCTTATTTTCCTTCCAAAGATGATATGCTATTTTTCTAAAGATGTTATGTAGCTAAACATGAACATTTGTACAGATGCATGTTATAATAGAAGTTTTCTAGCTTACTTTCTATCTGTCAAGAGTGTAAGCCAAGTCACTAATCATAAACAGCAACAATGCTGATAAAACTACCTATAAACTTGGCATCTAACTAAGCTTTATCATGCTACATTTGCTATTTAAATACTTATTCATTTTTAAATCTACATACAAAGGTGTCCTATGCATATTGCTAGAGCACATGCAGCAAATAGTGTAGATCCTGATCAGACAGCTGATTCAATATTCTTATCCTTGAAGTACTGAAAATTAACTATTGTGCAATAAAGAAACAACTAAGAAGGAACTGAGAAAGAATAACAAATCTACAATAAAGTGAACAATACGAGGGTTCCTTACAGGACTACACCATTTCCAGCCTACAACACCTATCCAATTATACCACTATATAGCTTTTACTTATTTACAATTTTGCAATTATTGATGCATTGTCGTAAATGCCTCATACGAGACTGCACTGTTTCTGCCCTACATCTACCTGATTATATCATGTTCACATAAATATTTTACTTAAAAGGTGTCCTTGACATTATTCCTAGCCAGCAAGCAAAATCCTCAATTTGGATAAAAGCCTCCACAGCAAATGGTGTAGATCCTGATCATCCCTAATCTCATTAATTTTAAGTCACCCCAATCTCATTAATTCTAAGTCACTCCAATCTCATTAATTCTAAGTCACTCCAATCTCATTAATTCTAAGTCACTCCAATCTCATTAATTCTAAGTCACTCCAATCTCATTAATTCTAAGTCACTCCAATCTCATTAATTCTAAGTCACTCCAATCTCATTAATTCTAAGTCACGCCAATCTCATTAATTCTAAGTCACTCCAATCTCATTAATTCTAAGTCACGCCAATCTCATTAATTCTAAGTCACTCCAATCTCATTAATTCTAAGTCACTCCAATCTCATTAATTCTAAGTCACTCCAATCTCATTAATTCTAAGTCACTCCAATCTCATTAATTCTAAGTCACTCCAATCTCATTAATTCTAAGTCACTCCAATCTCATTAATTCTAAGTCACTCCAATCTCATTAATTCTAAGTCACTCCAATCTCATTAATTCTAAGTCACTCCAATCTCATTAATTCTAAGTCACTCCAATCTCATTAATTCTAAGTCACTCCAATCTCATTAATTCTAAGTCACTCCAATCTCATTAATTCTAAGTCACTCCAATCTCATTAATTCTAAGTCACTCCAATCTCATTAATTCTAAGTCACTCCAATCTCATTAATTCTAAGTCACGCCAATCTCATATTAATTTTAAGTCACCCCAATCTCATATTAATTTTAATTCACCCCAATCTCATATTAATTCTTAGTCACCACAAGCTCATTAATTTTAAGTCACTCCAATCTCATATCAATTCTAAGTCAACCCAACCTCATATTAATTCAAAGTCACCCCAATCTCATTTTAATTCTAAGTCACCCCAATCACATATTAATTCTAAGTCACCCCAATCTCATCAATTCTAAGTCACCCCAATTTGATATTAATTCAAAGTCACCCCAATCTCATATTAATTCTAAGTCATCCCAATCACATATTAATTTTAAGTCAACCCAACCTCATATTAATTCTAAGTCACCTCAGTCTCATATTAATTCTAAGTCACCTCAACCTCATGTTAATTCTAAGTCAACTTCTTACACCAGCAAGTAAAATCCTTAATTTTGACCCCACAGCAAATAGTGCAGATCCTGACCAGTCAGCCGCAATCTCATATGAATTCTAAGTCAGTTTCTTACCCCATTGTGCAAATTCCATATTATTGATAAGAGACTGAGCAGCAAATAGTGCAGATCCTGATCAGTCAGCTTCCATTCCATGCTAAGTCAACTTCTTACACCAACAAGCGAATTCCTTATTTTGGACAAGAGATTCAGCTGCAAATAGTGTAGATCCTGATCAGACAGCCACAATCTCATATGAATTCTAAGTCAGCTTCTTACACCATTATTAATATCCCTTATTGGGGAAAAGAGATTCAGCTGCGAAAAGTAAAGATCCTGATCAGACAACTGCCCCACAGCATCATTAAATATGTACTTTACCTTCATGTATGGAATTAAAACTAAAATTTACTGAACAATGCAATTTCAATTAAGGTCTCTAACAAGACTGCACTGTTCCTGCAAAACAACATTTGACCATACTGGATAAATAAAACTCTCATTATGTATTTAATTAGAACAACTATGAGATATGAAACAATGCAATTTTGTAAGGGTGGTTCACAAAATTGCCCTGTTTCTGCCAAACAAGAGCTGATTATAATAGATAAAATTATTTCACTTTTAACTTGAATTAAAATACTTTGACAATAAATTGAACAATGCAAGTTAATAAGGAAAGCCCACAACATCTTTTTATTATTTGCATTATTTTTACTGTAATGTTCTCAGTAAAAACACTTAAACAATAAATAAAACAATGCAATTTCAATTAAGGGTTTATAACAAGACTGCACTGTCTCTACCCTACCACATACTTTAATTAAAACAAATCAATAATTATGAAAGAAAGCAATTTTGTAAGCGTTGCTTACAAATCTGCATTGTTTCTGCCATTCAACACCTAATCATAATAAATAAATTATATTATTTTGCATTCATATTATATAAACAGTTCTACAATATCTTCTCTATATCTGATTAAAATAAACAGATGTTATCCTTTAAATTATGTATCAAGTTAGAGCAGAACACTGCAATGTCATAGAGGGTCTGTTATGAGACTGCATTGTTTCTGCCTTCTTAAATCTAAGCATAATTATTGATATATTGAATAAAAACAACAATCCTACAATAAATGAAACAATGCAATGTTGTAAGGGGCCTGCTACAAGATTACAATGTTTCTGTCTTTTGAAATCTACTCATAATTATTGATATATATTGAATAAAAACAACAATAATACATTAAATGAAACAATGCAATGTTGTAAAAGGCCTGTTACAATATTGCAATGTTTCTGTCTTATGAAATCTATGCATAACTATTGATATATTGAATAAAAGCAATCCTACAATTAATGAAACAATGCAAAGTTGTAAAAGGCCTGTTACAAGATTGCATTGTTTCTGCCTTATGGATCTACGTATAATTATTGATATAATGAATAAAAACAATCCTACAATAAATGAAACAATGCGATGTAATAAGGGGCCTGTTCCAATATTGCAATGTTTTTGTCTTATGAAACCAAGTCATAATTATTGATTTACTGAATAAAAACATTCAACAATAAAAACAAAAAATGAAACAATACAATGTTGTAAAGGGTCTGTAACAAGATTGCAATGTTCCTGCACTACATCACATTGTATTGATTTTACTCAATAAATTAAGTATTCATTAAGAACTGAACTACAAAAGATGAAACAATGCAATATCGTAAAGGGTTTTTTATGAGACTGCACGGTTTCTGTTTTATGAACTCTACTCTTAACAAGTGATATATTGTATAAAACAATCATAACATAAATGAAACAATGCAATCTTGTAAAGGGCCAGTTACAAGATTGCAATGTTTCTGCACTACATCACAGTGTATTGATTTTACTCAATAAATTAAGTATTCATTAAGAACTAAACTACAAAAGATGAAACAATGCAATATCGTAAAGGTTTTTTTTATGAGACTGCACCGTTTCTGTTTTATGAACTCTACTCTTAACAAGTGATATATTGAATATAAACAATCATAACATAAAAGAAACAATGCAATCTTGTAAAGGGCTAGTTACAAGATTGCAATGTTTCTGCACTACATCACAGCGTATTGATTTTACTCAATAAGTATTCATTAAGAACTAAACTACAAATGATGGAACAATGCAATATCTAAAGGGTCTGTTATGAGACTGCACTGTTTCTACTCAACAATATCTTATCATATTAAAAAAATACCTTTTAATTTGTTAACAATCTGAACTACAATCATTTTACAACAAATGAAACAATGCAATGTCATAAAGGGTTTGTTACGAGACTGCACTGTTTCTGCCCTACAACATTTATATGATATTGCTACATGTATATCCATTTTATTCTTTTACTTATGTTTCATAACAATTGCACAATAAATTATACAATGCAATTTTGTAAGGGTCTTTTACAAGACTGCAATGTTTTTCTACCTAATAAAAATTTATTAATCCTAATTTTAATCTTTTATCTGTGTACTAAATTGTAAAAAAAAAACTACAATAAATGAAACAATGCAATTTCATACGGGTGCAAATGAAACTGCACTGTATCATCCCTACAACAACTTACAGTAATTCATTAATTAAACAGTTTTAATTAATGCTTTATTTTACTTATGTTATAACACATCTACAAAAAATGAAACAATGCAGTATCATAAGGGTCACTTACAACACTGCACTGTTTCTGTCCTAAAATAACGTACAATTTATTAACTCATAATATTTAATGTTTAATTGTACTTATGCACTTAGAAGAAATAACAAATCTACAATAAATGAAACAATGCAATGTCGTTAGGGAACCTAACGAGACTGCACTGTTTCTGTCCTAAAACAACTTATAATTTATTAACTAATTATATTTAATGGTTTATTGTACTTATGCACTTAGAAAAACTAACAAATCTACAAATGAAAGAATGCAATGTCATGAGAGTCATTTACGAGACCGCACTGTTTCTGCACTACATTAACAATACAATTATATAATATTCACTACAGTATTTCACTTATAATTTGAATTCAACACTTTAAGAATAATTGAAACAATGTAATACTGAAAGGGTCTCTTACAAAACTGCACTGTGCCTGCCCTATACTGTATTCACTATATTATTAAATTTTGTATTAAATTCTAACAATTTTACAATATTTGAAACAATGCAATGTTGTAAGGGTCTCTTACAAGACTGCACTGTTTCTGCCCTATACTGTATTCACTATATTATTTTATTGTGTATTAAATTCTAACAATTTTACAATATTTGAAACAATGCAATATTGTAAGGGTCTCTTACAAGACTGCACAGTTTCTGCCCTATACTGTATTCACTATATATTATTTTATTTGTGCATTAAATTCTAACAATTTTACAATATTTGAAACAATGCAATATTGTTAGGGTCTCTTACAAGACTGCACTGTTTCTGCCCTATACTGTATTCACTATATTATTTTATTTGTGTATTAAATTCTAACAATTTTACAATATTTGAAACAATGCAATGTTGTAAGGGTCTCTTACAAGACTGCACTGTTTCTGCCCTATACTGTATTCACTATATTATTTTATTTGTGCATTAAATTCTAACAATTTTACAATATTTGAAACAATGCAATATTGTAAGGGTCTCTTACAAGACTGCACTGTTTCTGTCCTATACTGTATTCACTATATTATTTTATTCGTGTATTAAATTCTAACAATTTTACAATATTTCAAACAATGCAAGTTGTAAGGGTCTCTTACAAGACTGCACTGTTTCTGTCCTATACTGTATTCACTATATTATTTCATTTGTGCATTAAATTCTAACAACTTTACAATATTTGAATCAATGCAATATTGTAAGGGCCCCTTACAAGACAGCACTGTTTCTGCCCTATACTGTATTTACTATATTATTTTATTGGTATATTAAATTCTAACAATTTTACAATATTTGAAACCATGCAACTTTGTAAGGGTCCCTTACAAGACTGCACTATTTCTGACCTATACTGTATTCACTATATTATTTTATTTGTGTACCAAATTCTAACAATTTTACAATATTTGAAACCATGCAACTTTGTAAGGGTCTTTTACAAGACTGCAGTGTTTCTGCTCTACACTATCTATCCGATTATACCATATTCTCAATATTACTTTACTTAGTATTTAATTCTAACAATTTTACAATAACATTTCATAACATTTTTACTACAGAAAATTGTTTCTGCCCTACAATGTCTGATCAGGATCTATTATGTTTATTTGTTTACTGGGTTCATCATCACAGCAACAGTACTTCAGTTATCTGGAGACAGTGTCACCTTAAAGCAAAAATAGTGCTACCTTCATTGTGTATAGCATGCCATGAACACCTGGCATGATACCCACACCCAGTCACCACTATATTTGAGCGTTAGTAAGGAAGCTATACCACTACCATTCTTTTTTATCACCTGGTATGTCCCATCCTGGGATCAAAGCCCAGGGCCTCCTGTACCTGGAGCTGACACTTGCAATACTTTGACAAAGCTGATTAAAGATTAAATCTTTAATGCAAAGTATGCTACATTTATAAATGAGTTATATAAAATCAAAGTTATTTACTGATCTGTATCTACACAATTTGCATAACCCTTGTATTTTTGTATTTTTGTATTTTTTTAATACATCACAGCGATAAATTAAGATCATTAAACCAATGTCCAGATATTTGCCCGAGGAAGACTCCACACAAATGTCTGGGTAGAACCATCGGCACATTGCAAGTCAGCTGGAAACCTTTTCAAATTAAGTCCTTCGCCCTGAACAGGACTTGAACCCACGTGAGGCTAAACAGTCAGAGGAGTTACCAATCTGCAACTCTACAACTATTCCCGGGGTGCCCAGCATAACCCTTTTAATTTCTTGCTTAAAAGAATAAGGGCTTACACATGTTGTCAGATTACTTACAACTAAAGCTTGCGAAACAATGCATGAATGTTTTCAAGACTGCATTTCAGTCCTTGACCAAATTCTACTTATCTTAACATTCTTTTATATTATGAGGGTTTCATTCCTGATACAATTGTAACAAGAAGATCAAGTCACTTGGTTATCTGTATTGCATAAATACATGAACACATATTCCACCATTAAGTCAAAACATATTTGTATACTATACTTAAAACCAAAACTATTTTAATGAACCAATTTGTTAGATTGGGCCTTATCTGCAGCTACACCATTTCTAATCTAGTCTATCATCTTTCTATGTGATTTTGTGTAAACTATCATTAAAACAAAGATTCCAATATGAGAAAACATTGTAGTCTACGTATACTCCAAATACTGAACTGCTTGTACATGTACCTTAAACAAATCCTCTACCTGCAACATTATCAGAGCTTTCCCAGCGAGAGATACACCTACTACCCTGTAGTGGGCAGTGATTAACCCTATTTCAGATTTGTTCATTATTTTCATAGTCAAATATGCTAAGACAACTCAAATGAAGGTATATTTTGTATTTCAGATTCTTTATATATTTTTCTTTCAAATGAAGAGATGAATTGTTAAATACACTTGACTTGTTGTTCTCACTTAAGTATGAAGTTATTTTTTTCTCCATGTACAGCTGATCATGTGTTCAGAAATAGGATTTTCACTTGGTCCCATTAATGGAGTCTTAGGCTCCCAGAGAGGGAGACTGGGGTACCAGGGAGGCAGTGCACATTAAATTTACCACTGGACTTATTTGTAAAAATAATATGTGTTTTTATATCATTAATAATTATTATTTATGCAATTAGATATACTTTCAAATATGTTTTATTTTATAATTTCAGTTAGAAATATAAAATATTTTAGGTTGTAATCTTATCTTAAATTATTTGGTTTGTTTTTTGAGCTTGAGGCATATAAAACAATTGTTAAGTTTTTGGTTACATCACACACACACAACTATGGTCATATTGGCATTTTCAAGCTAATTATTGGTGAGGGAAGACCCCCAGAGTTATGTCTGGGTAGAACCACTGGCACAACACAGATCAGCTGGAAAACCTCTCCACATAAAAGTTCTTGCCAGACCAAGACTCGAACCCATGCAATGTGAAGCTGAGGAGTTAGAAATCTGTGACTCCAACTTCTTGGCACCTACACAAAAAATAAAAGCCAAAGTTATTGTTTAAAGAAAAGACAAACACCAACAACACTTGCTCAAGTATTTGAAAATGTTTCCAAAGTGAAGTTGATAAGTTCTAAAGTTTAATTTGAATATTGAAGCACAAAAATAGCCAACTTAATTTAAAAGTTAGTTACAAAAGAGGCCTATAAGGTGTGGGAACAGTATTGTTTAATTGTTGTTAATTTATAAAAAAGTGTATTTTGCTCCTGACTGTTAGACAGGGTCTACGCAATAAAACAAACTTAGATATTTTTAACGACTACATGCACTGGGTAACATGACATATTGCTTAAGACTAAGCAGCAAATATTGCAGATCTTGATTTGACAGTGGGGCTGACTGGTCTGGAGTTACATCAATTGCCTAACATGCATGCCTTGTTATTGTGTTTAATTTCGTTTTATCATTCTATATGGTTTAGACACGTAACATTGTGTATTTTTCACAACATCTGAATATATAATGTAATTCCAATTAGCTGTATAACATTTTAAAAATTCAACTAGTTTAAACAATAGAAAATACACATTAAAATTTACACTTTTTCCTGATAAAAAGCCTAAATTTGACATAATCTATGGGTTCTTATCAGGCTTATTGTCAAGATGTCCCAGTTAATTGGAGTGTTATTTTGTTCCACAGTTAATTGGATTGTAGTTTTGTTTAATTCCACAGTTTAAGTTGTACCATCCTAGGTTTTAGAGTGTTAACATGGTGTATTTATCACAACTCTTACCATCTGAATATATAAGCAGTGTTAATGTTAAGTTTAATTGTTTATTATTTAAAACTGTGGAAAATACACAATAAGATTTAGATTTTAACCTGATAAAAAGAGTAAATTTGACATAATCTGTGTTTTAACAGGCCTATTGTCAAGATGTCCAAGGTAATATGATCGTTACTTTATTCCACTGCAATTTCACAACTCTTTTACCACTTAAAGATTTAAACAGTCAGTTTATGTCATGAAATGCAGTAAAGTTTGTTTAATATTTTCAAACTTTTGTCAAACAGTTCAAACATGGTGGAAGATACATATTTAAATTTTTATTTAAGCTCACAAAGCTTAAATCTATTTTTAAAAAAATACAGATTACTTCAAGTGAGATATTATTGAACTTAGGTTTGCTATGTATACTGTATATATTAATACATGTTGTACTCTATCAAGGGGAGAGCAGACACTTAGTCAAAGAACTTGTTGCTCAACACTTTTGTTAATATCATGTGAAAACACCAATACTGTGTACATGGATCTGACTATAAAATACGTTTAAACTAAACTAACTTAATACTTGTTTGACAAGGACATTAATATGAGATGTAGATATTAGTTTTGGGTGGATCGTACATCAATATATACACAATGTTCCAGTCATATGGCATCTTCAATCATATTTAAAAAGTGCAAAAATCAACTTATTTGATAACATGAAAATCTATCTTATTTGATAATATATTAGAGGGAATATTCCTAGAGACTCGGCAAATAGAAGGGATCTTGTTCTACACTATTTGCCTAAGCCTGATCAATTAGTAAGTTTACAGAATTGACACTTTAAATGTATTTTTGGATTTTGGATTTTATGGCAGACTGACACTTGATAGATTCAACACCAAATACAGTAAAGTTTAAACTGAACTGAATATAAACAGGTCAAAATTAAACTATGTAAGTAGAAATTTAAAAATGTATAAGGTCAACACTTAAAATTATACCACTATTAGTTTAATTATCCTTTAACAATGTCAATTAGTCTTTTTTGTCTTTTTAAGCCATGTTTTATCAAGATCATTTATTTTCAAAGACTGAGCAATTCAAATATGATATGACTTCAGTTTCAACCTCTGACCTTCCCCACCCAAGTGACCTACTTGTACCTAGTTCTTTTAATTTTATTTATTTTGTTTATTTATTACCATTATTTCAAGTAAATACATCACTGCAAATCAAGTAATACAGCTATTTTTATGATATTAAGACTACAGACACCAATAGAACTACCAGTGTACTGCAGATCAGCTGGAAGACACCTAACATTATGTTATGTCAAAGTTAACTTTCTGCCACACATTTCATAAGGCAGGTAAGCAGAATCAATTGATAGTTCCATCACAAATATTCACTTTACCCTGGTTCAATGTTCATATTATGAAATAAGAAACAAATGATAACTAAGATATTGTGTCTGTATAATCGGTCACTTTTCTTCATGATTACTATTGCATGGTAAGGATTTGTGTATTAGGTTTGGAATTACAGCTCCATTTATACTAGTGGGTGCAGTAATGAAATGTTTAATTTGTTTTAGTTACAAACTGCTTTCTTAAATATCAATGATCAGCCAAGTAACTTGCCACAAGAGAATTTATAAACATTTCTATAAGACATTAAAACATCAAACTGCTTAAGGAAGTATTTTCATTTTTTTATAAGATGAATAACATTCAATTACCTAATAGTTTAGCAAATTATTATTCCTAATTGTAGCATGTCACTACCATTTTGAGAGGTGTCTAAGAATAAAAATTATCAATTATTTGATAACATGTATATTATTTTACTATTACTGTCATTATATTGTTAAAGTTAACAATCTTTACAAATTTTATCATTCACTATTATCAATTGATTAATGTTTGTTAATCATAATTATTTTATCTCACTAGATAATTAGCTTTCGAAATCATTATCAACTTTACCATCAACACCATTTTTAAAACTTCTTAATCGAATTACAAATAAGTTTAATTATTTTTTTCTGATATATATATATATATGACTAATAATATAATCATTTTTATTATTCAATATTTTTTTTCATTATTTTACAAATAGTATTTCCATTGACAATTTACTAAACACTATCATCATTTTTTCAAATAATATAAATAATGACACATCTTGTTTTTTATACTAATTATAACTGGTTTAAAATATATTTGATAATATTTATTCATCACTTATGTATTAAGTTACTTAACAATAATATTATTTGTATTGTTATTTGTATAATTTTGATTTCAGTTTTTCAATTCCTATTTAGTTATCACAAAAGATTTTCATTTTGATATACAAATACCACCATAAATAGCCT
Source organism: Sinonovacula constricta (assembly GCA_007844125.1). NCBI lineage: Eukaryota > Metazoa > Mollusca > Bivalvia > Cardiida > Solecurtidae > Sinonovacula > Sinonovacula constricta. The sequence continues at coordinate 9,671,589 of CM017572.1, forward strand.
ATTATATATACAATCATGTTAAATTGACATGATGGCAGCAAATGGCAACAGATTTTGACATATAATGACATTAAAATAAAGTATGATAAAATACCACATTTGTATGGTGTTCTTACATCCCTGGGTAATGTCTGTCCAGATATGTTGTGTGAAGTCCATCAACTATACTAAATCACTATATACTAGAAGGGACATCATTGTTAGAAGCACCAGTAGTGTTGCTGTAGTTTGTTTTGATATGATCCCTTGGAGTAGAACAGAACTCTCAGACTTCCTGGAGAGCTGCTGTGGCAAGACTGAAATACAAATGTCAATTTGCTTTTCATATCAATATTTTCTTAGCTTATATAAAAAGTGTTAAGAAACTCAAAAGAAACCCCTTTGCAATTGACTTGCATTATGAAAAACAAACAGTAAAATACAAGTCATAAAAAACAACACCATTTTTTTTGTCTAGTAACCAAATCTAAAAAAGATATGCTGTTTAATGTGTTCAAAGATGAAAACAAGGAAGTATATTTCTTGGGTGTGTTCAGTTGCACCAATAACCTCTCCATTATCAGGAAATGATATTTGATTTGTTTTGTTTTTGTTACATTGCACTGACATAATTATGGACAACATCAAGCTAATTATTGGTGAAGGAAGACCCCAGAAGTCTGGACAGACCCACTGGTGCACTGCAGGTTTGCCAGAACAGCTCCCCATATGAAAGTCCCTGCCCAGTCCGGGACTCAAACCCATAAGGTTAGGGGCTGATTATCAGGACATGAATTTCACTTGATGTAGCAATAATCCTGCTATCTATGTAAAAGTGTGCCATGAAGACCTGACATGATACCACATCCAGTGATTGAACGCTGTGCCACTTGGAAGACCCATAAGTTGTTTTCTGTAATTTACTTGTCATAAGATATTAAAGTTTGTTTTAATAATGCATGGTGTTCATGCAAAGAAAGAGATAAAATCTGACTGGTTTGTATTTGGTTTAACAACACTTACGAAATGCTTACTTCAATCATGTTAAAAGAAGTTTGTTATGCTAGAAACTTACAAAATTTAAACATCAAACATGCCAGACAAAAGCTGTACATAGCTCTGATAGTTTGGCACGGTGTCCCCTTGCTGCCTTCACCGTGTATAGCATGCAGTGAACACATGCCATGATACCACACCCAGTCCCATTATCCTGACACCGGGCCAACCAGTCAAGGAACTACCCTTATATTTGCTTATATATACCACTACCATTCTTTACACTTTTGGTATGTTGTGGCCCGGTTTGGAACCTAAAGCCAATGCTCTACCTACTGCGGTACCAGGTCTGGTGAAACTTGCTGTTTGAAAGATGTGACAAATCTATTTAATAAATTTAAGAAAAGAGAAAACTGGGGGACACTGTGTCGATGCTTAGCTTCAGTTCTAACAATTCCCATTATAGTGATGGAGATGCCAATTGCAAGAGTCAAGACTTACCAAGGACAACTGGACCTGTGGTCTTAATGATGATGATAAAGTCAAATAAATCTGGATCTAAACTGTTATGGCATTACTTTTTTAATCAGATGTGTAATTACAGTTAAATAGAATGTTGTCAGCTTATAATTTTGCCAACTTACCTCAATAACATGATGAACATGTTGAACAGGACTTGTTAAAAAGGACTTCTGTTCCACTGTCTCAGCTTAGGAATGCTGAAAGTCCAGAGACATGTTGGTGAGCTGCAAAAAAGTATTAAGAAATTCATGTGTAGGCATTACCAACAAGGTGATTTTTTTTGCGGGGTGGTGGATGAATTTTTAGAACAATCACAGTTATGGGCAATATAGCCATGAAAAAGAAATTTCAACGTTTAAGCTATTATTGGTGAAGGAAGCCCTCAGATGTCTGGGTAGAACCACTAACATACTACCGATCAGCAGAAAAGTTTTTGCTGTAACCAGGGTTCTAATAGATGTGGCGAGGTGCAAGAAAGTCAGTGCAGTTACCAGAAGACAACCTCGGATAAAGGCACTCATTTAAAAGATTGAGACTTACCATGAAAAAATGGAAATACAAAGCTTAGCATGAATAAGCAATAACACATCAAAGCAAATATTTTCATACTGTTTATGAATACTTCATGAAACATGCCTCAAATTGTTTAGGATTTGGAACACAGCTTGAAGATGTTGAGACATCTTTATGGGCTGTAATAACAGTATACAACATTGATAAATACATGTAATACAGTATACATATTTAAGACATCTGGTATACAGTTTTATGGAGATATAACATGTTCAACTATACATGCATAAAAGGATAGTTCATCTATATCATATTTTCCAAGAGATGTCACCTATTAGGCCTTACTTAGGCCAGCTAGAAAGCATAAACCTTGACTTGCATGTGGTGCCAACATAACTCTACAAGCTAGCTAGAAGGCTACAAGAATTTGAAGACATCATATTGACACTGGTTATACAGGCAATGTCTCACTCTGACTTTTGGTGAAACTTTCAAATAATTTCTTCCTTAAATATATACTACAAGCCAGCTGAAAGTTTCATGGCAATACAATCTCTTTTACTCCTGTTAAAACCCTTGATTTTGCTTAAAACAGCAATGCAGTTTTAGGTTTTCGGTAATGTTGGATCTTGTGTAAATACCACTTTTCTTTTTATTATCTGGATTTTTTTTAAAAGATTTTGTATAAAAAACAAGAGTTCTTACCTTAGACTTTAAATTTGAATAAACATCAGAATATACATGGTATTTTCTGGTATTAATGATGAAAGAAGCCTGGGAATCTTGATATATAATATGTTCTTGGACTGATAACTGAGAGGCCCTGGCATCTTGCTTAATGTTGTCATGGTATTTTCTTGGATTGATAGCTGGGAGGCCGTGACATCCTGCTTGATGTTGTTGTCATGGTATTTTCTTGGATTGATAGCTGGGAGGCCCTGCAATCTTGCTTAATGTTGTCATGGTATTTTCTTGGATTGATAGCTGGGAGGCCGTGACATCTTGCTTGATGTTGTTGTCATGGTATTTTCTTGGATTGATAGCTGGGAGGCCCTGCAATCTTGCTTGATGTTGTCATGGTATTTTCTTGGATTGATAGCTGGGAGGCCGTGACATCTTGCTTGATGTTGTTGTCATGGTATTTTCTTGGATTGATAGCTGGGAGGCCGTGACATCCTGCTTGATGTTGTTGTCATGGTATTTTCTTGGACTGATAACTGGGAGGCCTTGGCATCTAGCCTAATGTTGTCATGGTATTTTCTTGGATTGATAGCTGGGAGGCCGTGACATCTTGCTTAATGTTGTCATGGTATTTTCTTGGATTGATAGCTGGGAGGCCTTGGCATCTAGCCTAATGTTGTCATGGTATTTTCTTGGATTGATAGCTGGGAGGCCCTGCAATCTTGCTTAATGTTGTCATGGTATTTTCTTGGCTTGATAGCTGGGAGGCCGTGACATCTTGCTTGATGTTGTTGTCATGGTATTTTCTTGGATTGATAGCTGGGAGGCCGTGACATCTTGCTTGATGTTGTTGTCATGGTATTTTCTTGGATTGATAGCTGGGAGGCCGTGACATCTTGCTTAATGTTGTCATGGTATTTTCTTGGCTTGATAGCTGGGAGGCCGTGACATCTTGCTTAATGTTGTCATGGTATTTTCTTGGATTGATAGCTGGGAGGCCGTGACATCTTGCTTAATGTTGTCATGGTATTTTCTTGGACTGATAGCTGGGAGGCCTTGGCATCTAGCCTAATGTTGTCATGGTATTTTCTTGGATTGATAGCTGGGAGGCCCTGCAATCTTGCTTAATGTTGTCATGGTATTTTCTTGGCTTGATAGCTGGGAGGCCGTGACATCTTGCTTGATGTTGTTGTCATGGTATTTTCTTGGATTGATAGCTGGGAGGCCCGTGACATCTGCTTGATGTTGTTGTCATGGTATTTTCTTGGCTTGATAGCTGGGAGGCCTGCAATCTTGCTTAATGTTGTCATGGCATTTTCTTGGCTTGATAGCTGGGAGGCTGTGACATCTTGCTTGATGTTGTTGTCATGGTATTTTCTTGGGACTGATAACTGGGAGGCCCTGGCATCTTGCTTGATGTTGTTATGGCATTTTCTTGGCTTGATAGCTGGGAGGCCATGATTTCTTGCTTGATGTTGTTGTCATGGTATTTTCTTGGATTGATAGCTGGGAGGCCCTGCAATCTTGCTTGATAATGTTGTCATGGTATTTTCTTGAACTCATAGCTGGGAGGCCCTGCCATCTTGCTTGATGTTGTTGCAATGATATATTCTTCAATTGATAGCTGGGAGTCCCTGCAATTTTGCTTGATGTTTTAAAGTCATAGTATTTTCTTGGACTGATAGTTGGGAGGCACTGCCATCTTGCTTGATGTTGTTGCAATGGTATATTCTTGGATTGATAGCTGGGAGGCTCTGCAATCTTGCTTGATGTTGTTGTCATGGTATTTTCTTGGATAGCTGGGAGTCCCTTGCTTCTTGCTTGATGTTGTTGTTGTAGTATGTTTTTAGATTGTTAGCTGGGAGGCCCTGCCATCTTGCTTGATGTTGTTGCAATGGTATATTCTTGGATTGATAGCTGGGAGTCCCTGCAATCTTGCTTGATGTGGTTGTCATGGTATTTTCTTGGATAGCTGGGAGTCCCTTGCTTCTTGCTTGATGTTGTTGTTGTAGTATGTTTTTAGATTGTTAGCTGGGAGGCCTTGCCATCTTGCTTAATGTTGTTGTTGTGGTATGTTTTTGGATTGTTAGCTGGGAGGCCTTGCCATCTTGCTTGATGTTGTTGTGGTATGTTTTTGGATTGTTAGCTGGGAGACCTTGCCATCTTGCTTTGATGATTTCTGGCTGGATACATGTTGTTTACTGGCCAGGATATAAACCTCATACCTGTCAATAAAAAATAACTATTCAATAATATCAAAAAGAAACTTTCTCAATTTCTCAATGGTCCCTAGCAAATTAAAGACAGTAACTGGTACACAAAAAAAAATCACCAGATCTTTTATGAATCAGAATACCCTGGAGTGATTTACGTGCGAGGCATCAGCTGTCGTTGTGGAATTTCGGACACTCATGAGCAGCATGTGCTTACAAAAGTTGTTATCCAAAGGAGAGAAGTAATTATGGTTAACTCTCAGACTCACAACACAAAAGCTGTTGATGAAGAGGCAGAGAATCCAGTCACTCCAACGGAAACAAATGTAACAAGTGAAAACAACGAAATGGCAACAAATGTAACGATGAAAACAATGAAATTGACACAAATGTACCGGCAGTTGAAAACAACGAAATGGAAACATATGTAACAGATGAAATGGACACAAATGTACCAGCAGGTGAAAAAATGAAATGGAAACAAATGTAACAATTGAAAACAACGAAATGGCAACACATGTAACAGGAGTAAACAATGAAATAGAAACAAATGCAACAATTGAAAACAATGAAATGGCAGCAAATGTAACATATGAAAATAATGAAATGGAAACAAACGTATTGGGTGAAAACAATGAGAGAGGCATAAACCAGAAAAATGGAAATGGTCAATCATTTGAAAAAACATACACCCCTAGTCAGTTAGTTGGACAATATGTTGTAGTTCTCTATGACAATACGCCATATCCAGGGTTAGTAATTGATTCAGGGGAAACAGATGTAAATGTAAGATGCATGCATAGAGTTGGAAGAGGCACAACAAATAGCTCATTTTTCTGGCCACGGACACTTGTTGATGAATGTTGGTACAGTATGGAACATGTCCTTACAATTATTTCTGAACCCGTTAAAAATGGAGGATATTACTCCATCAACGAAGCTATGTGGAAGCAAATACTTGACTATCTGAATGTTAACAAAAGATGCTGAAACTGAGTTTGTCCTAAAAGATATTAGAGTTACTTGTCAATGGTTCTTTGATTGATTTTTATGGTTATTTTTTATTTGGAAATTAAAGATTGCTCCAGTAAAACATATTTAAGTGACAGAAAAGACATTTAATTCTCCCCATATGAGAAACCATTCAGCTATAAATTATTGAAATTTATTGTTAAAGTCCCTGGCTTTGTGTTTAATGTACCTCATATCTCTTTATGGTGTAGTGCTAATTCAGGTAGCATACAAATTCTTACAAATTATATAGCTTACACCAACTGTTCTAAAGGATTGGTAATTGCTATTTAAATAAATTGTAATTCATTTGGATTAATTAATGTGTCCTCATTAAGTGATAATTCTCATAAATGTATTAGTGAATACTATAATTTTCAGTTGCTTTTTAAGAACATCAGTTTCATGTACATGATGCCTTTATAGTATTTCGTGCATTATCTGAAGTTCTTAGTGGTCAAATGCAGGAAACTCTCTACAGTATTATACATTGAGATGAACAGTTTAGTTTCAATTTTTATCAAAACAAAAAGGAATATGTTCAAGAGTTTGTCAAAATTGTAATGTAAATTGAGCTGCAAAACACTTTTACCCAGGAGGAAATTTGAACCCACGACCAACTTATTCCATTTTTAACACCATTCTCGATTTTACGCAATCCCATAATACATTGCGCTGACGTGACTTCCGTTTAATTTTTGCCCTGAGAAAACATGACAGCAGAAAACGCCAATTTTGGGTTGAACATCAAACGATATCTTATCTGTTAGTAATAATAATGATATACTTTATCAAAAAAGTGTACTTAAATAGTAGTTTTTTAATGTGAATGACATAATATGAAAGTAAATTTGGGAGGGCAAAAATCATGCCCCTAACTGGGATCGAAACCAGGACCTTCAGTTCTGTAAGCAGACACTCAACCACGTTGCTAAAGGGTTAACCTAACGAGAAGGTTGTTGTCGTCTTTGATTTTGTTTACCCTCGCCTTTTACCTTGTGGTATGTGGCGAGCTATAGCAAAGTTGTTGGAATTCCCCGATTTAGCCGACATTTTTTCCATACCCGAAACTAAGCAAAATCTGCCATAGGGCGATTTAAACATTAGACAAAAAACTAAAACTATGAACATTATCTGGTTTAATTTGCGAATTTGACAGCATGCTAGTCAATTTTCAACACTCAGATCACCTTGGTCGAATCAATCGCTTTGCCTTGTTCGGATAGATCTAAACGATTACAAATGACCATTGTTATTTTCACCGTAAAATGGTCAAAGGGAAACAACTATTACAATGTTCAGTAAAAGCTGCCCGACAAAGTTGCTCCCCTTATAAAATATTGCGCATTGAATATTAAAACTTTAATTCTTAGACTGCATTTAAGAGCAATACAAATGTCACAAATCTAATAATCAAAATTTAAATGCAATTTGCATTTATTACTTTGGAATAATTGTTATTAATGTGTGTGTTTAAACACAACTTTTGAACTCTACTTTTATTAATCTGTAAAATTAAACGCACAAAGCATACGAACGTCTTTAGAATACCAAAGGCTGCGTTAGAACTAGCTGAACTGAACAGGTGCGTGATGAACATAATGGACAGGTTGCCTACAATCCTGATTATTTCTTTATTTAACAAAACCGTATGTCTCAAATACTACACAATACTAGGGTTACTAGACAGAATAATCATTTAAAAAATGGCTACAGACACAACAGAAAATTTACCGTAGTGGAACCGCTTTGACTATCATGTTAATAGTGCAATGTGTGCTTAAGTAGTTTGTTTAAAAGCGGCTATCGTTCCGTAGTGCGTATAAAGACGCGATAATCATTGTTAATGAAATTTAATTGAAGACATTGAAGAGATACTGTGCTGCCTTCATTTTGAGCGCATGCGGGAAACTGATACCACAATGGTACTATCATAATACAGGGCCAGCGAGGCGAAGAGCGACTTTCAGAATTGTCTGAGAGCTTTTACAACTAGTATTTGATTATTATTTTAATTAACTTAATCATTTTTAATGTTGTCACTATTCTAATTCGTAGAATATGTTACGGCTAATATGGCTATGGTCGAGGTGGAGTATAGGTCAGCTGGACAGCTGCCTGTAGATAGAACCAACATCAAATATAACTTGACAATTTAAAAAAACTCTTTGAATATCTATGCAAATAACAGAAAAGTGTACTTACGGTGATAGGCTAATTAAAGAGCCGTTCCACATCATTTAAGTATTTTACTAAGCAACACGGTCACATAACACTGGGTGCGGATGTCAATAGGCTTACACAGTTCGACAGCCATGTAAAGAATACCTTGCTAAGAGGCAATGAAGCGGGAAACCGGATAAAAAAAATCTTGCGCACCACACATTCACTATCATGTCATTTCCATATAAGGCAATAGCTATATTTAGACACAAACTTTTCACACAGAGGACAAGTGATTGGATTTACAGAATATTCCAGGTTTAACTGGATAAGGTAACTTACATACGTCAAACACACACACAGTTCTTGACAAGTGACACATATTTTAGCCGTCTATACGTTACAGAACATAACAGAACAAGACAAAATGAAAGTTTTTATTCTACAAGCATGTCTAACTAAACACTAAATAACATGACTTTGTCCTTATAATAATTTTATGAAAGTATACCGCGTATCATTATCATCATCATCATCATCATTATCATCATCACCATCAATAGCAGCAGCTCAACCACCACAACTACGGCCACAAAAACATCATCACTATCATCATAATCATAGTCATCATCATCATCATCAACGCCACCACCATCATCATCGTCATCATCATCACCATCGTCAATACTATCATCATCACCATCATTATCATCATCATCATCATCATCATCATCATCATCATCATCATCATCATCATCACATCATCATCATCATCTATATATTTTAAGAAAAGCATGGTCAAAGTTGACTTACAGAAACGATTTCACTATGCACACATGTATATACGAAAGTAAGAAACAACACCTCGGCAGGGAAATAGTTTTTAAACTGCCAAGTTATAACACAGGTGGTGTTGGCTGAATTTATTTTATTCTAAAGACCCATTATTCTTCTTCTTCTTCTTCTTCTTCTTCTTCTTCTTCTTCTTCTTCTTCTTCTTCTTCTTCTTCTTCTTCTTCTTCTTCTTCTTCTTCTTCTTCTTCTTCTTCTTCTTCTTCTTCTTCTTCTTTTTCACAATGTTGCAGTAAAAATTCGGATCATCTAGTTCCAATCTAGATCGACAGGTTTGATGTTAAGTCTAAAAAAGTCTAATAGCCCGGGGTTTCTGCTAAGAATAGATACAATGACACAGGATATTACCCTGATGATAATATAATATGATCTTAAATTAAGTTGCTACATGGATTGCCTAGTTAAAATAATAGTTAAATGTGTTGCATGGCTCAGATAGGAAAGCCTGTTTGTAATGGAGAGTAGGGGATAATGTTTCACATTACAGTTAGATGAAGGGCATCAATAAGCAGCATTCCATGGGATCTTGTCATGTAACAATAATTTATTTGGATATATGACAGAAAACTAGGGTTCGAGCTGCCGGATACTACATTGAAGAGAAAAACGTTTTGTCTGTCTATGATCTAGCCACAAATGTTACAATTTTATAAAAAAAAATCAACTTGCAATCACCTGTTTTGGTACTAACACATAAAAATAATAGTAAGTGGCAAACAAACTTTATTTAATAAATACTTCTGATGCTGATTCATTATATATTTATCATTGTAGCTGTTTGATAAAATAGTTCTGCTTAAAAAAAACGTGCAATATTGTTATTGCAAAAGATGTTGATCCACGCTTTGCAATAATCCCAGCACTTGCAGTAATGGTTGCGAACAGGGTCAGGAATAAGACTTGATCGAAGCTACAAAATACATTTGGCATGTACGCGAATAATTTTAGGTCGATTCATTTCGCCAAAGTCGCTTCTGATCGAAGTTGCATCTGTCGACCAACTTTCGAAAAAATCGTTTTCCACTTAAGGTAGTGCGAATGGAATGCTGCACTTTCAGTTGAAGAGAATTAAAGTTAGGGTAAAGCGATTCAAAACTGGAGGTGGGTGGTTCCCATCCCGGTATTTGTACGCATGGTTAACTTTCTTTTTTTTCTATTTTTTCACTTTGACATTTTTTTCTGCATCACTCCTACCAAATGAAAAATGAAATATGTGAAGGTTTTAATTTTCATTTTGTAAATGATTTTTTGTTGAATATGTTGTGCTAAATTTGGTTACAAATGTATTACCTGATATATTCAAAGTCTAAAAAATTAAAACCATGTGGTGACATTATTCTACATTTTTGCAGCGTCAACCAAAATACTTTACAGAACGTTCTAGGCATCTTTGAAATAAATCGCTTGGCTATCAAGAGCTCGGTGATTTTTTAATAAAGCAGTCGGAAGAAAAAAATGGGGAAATCAGCCAATTAGATTACAATTTATTACACATTTGTGATAGTTTGAGTCAAATCAATCAAATAACATGTTTCGTTGGTTTTACTAATTCTATATTTTTTTCCAAACGATAGTCAATAGCAAAACACTTCTCCTAAAAAGGATAAAAAATAATATTTAGAGTTTTCTATTTCCAAAAAAAAGACACCTTATCGCATTTAGAAGAAGAAATGTCCATAAATTCAAAACTGGGTGGAAAATTTCCTTAAGATTTGGCATACACGTCAACATTAAAGTATACTACATATCAGTTTTGTTAATTTTTAAATTCAAAATATTGCCTCTTGCCCTTGCTTGACCTCAATGACCCTTTTATCACTCTCTTACCCTCTCGGTTCATTATAATCCGGCAGCTTGGTTTGGTTACCGGCCACGCCCCCGATAAACTTTTTTCATGGGTATCAAAATAACCGTAAGGGTGTCTAAAACAGAATCTCCAATGTACCTAAAATAATTTCATTTGGGCTATATGAAAACTAAAGGTTACCATGGCAACTATCATGAAATTTTGATAGGAGGGTATTTTTTTAAAAATGCTTATAACTTTTCTAAAGATGGTGATAGAAGTATAAAACTGGACTTAATGAAAGATTCTTGAATAGTCATTATGGTCATGTGTAAATTGTGCAGTTAGACCTTATGAATATTTATTAATTTTAATGAGAATCTACAAATAGACTTTAAAACAAAGTCAACAGTTTCTAAAGCTATATACAGACCCCTACTTCTCTAACACATGTTAATCTAAGTTTCATATGATTTGGTTCATTTTATGGTTCCTTATTATTTTTCTAATTTATTTTCGTCCAAATCTTTTTCCTTCAATCTTAATGCATAATTTGGCTAGAGGTCTGTTAATAACTAACCATAAAATTGAAAAGAAAAATTGTATCGTTCCGTAAGTAGAGAATATCATTAAGCATATATTCGAAATAATTACTTATGCAAATTAGCCAAAATGAATATTCATATGTCTTAATGAGACTCTAATAATAAACATTAATGTTAAAAAATTATTAGAATTTATTTCATTTAAGAGCCATATTCAAAGAAACTGAACAATTTAAAAGCCAGATAAACTGATCTCCTTATCTGTCACAAGATGATACAAATTTTATATGAATTGATCTATTTTTTTTTTATATTTTACGACATTTTATTTAATTTATATGGAATTTTTATCATTTAGTTTAGTATGTGAATTTGATAAGAAACCAGCTTGTAAACGTATATATTTTCTTTACTTCACCTGATAACTAATTCATTATATTGTTTTAAGTTATAGAGGGTTATAAAATGTCTCCTTAGAAATGGAAAACAATCATTCCTTCTATTATAAAATGCTCGAATGTCTTTTCAGCTCTGTTGTAAATATTATTTTGTAATAATTTTTCAGTTGTGATGTCTAATTCTTACATTGTAATCAAGGGAACAAAAGCGATGAACAAAATATGAACAATGTGATGTGATAAAACTACCTTTCTTCTGGTGTCTCGTGCATTTGCTTCATTCAAGCTAAAAGTAACATATACTTTAGAAAGAAATCTGGTTCGTTTGGGGCAGCAGATACAAATGGAAGTTAAAAGGTAGATTTAGATAAGCACATTTATTTAGATTATTTTTTCTTACGGTGTTATCATCAAAAACTTTTCTGACTGGTATTTCAGTGTACAGATCCTTTTAAGTTATTTTAAAATTAATTGAACCTATATATCCCAAGTGATTTCGGTACTTAATTATTTAAGGCATATTTGACAACATAAAAAATTAATGTATGTATGTTGTATGTAATTATAACTTGTATTAAATATACTGGATTTATTCGTATCAATTGCATAATCTACAAAATAATATATGAGCGGTTAATTACTCTATCGCTAACCTAGGTATACTAACCAAAATAGGTCAATTCGTACCGTACATGTATTGACACAAGTGAACAGAAGATTCACTAGCAAATTATCTGACATATGTCTTACAACATTAGAGTTTGCACTTAAGATGAAAATTTTACTTGTTAAATAAAGATTGATAACGTTGTAATTGATTTACGAAGTACTGTTATACCTGCTGTTCCATAATGCGTGCAATAACTGAGATTAGTAACTTAAATCAGTATCTGGTATCGTCCAGCTGGTGTCACATCTGCATTACGGTGCATGATAAATTTCTCGTAATTTTAATCTATTTAAAATACTGACAATCTGTCCAAGCATATGAAAGTGGCCACCAGCTATGTTTCCAGAACATAATGCCCTTTAATGATTCCCATAAATGACGCGAGTTTTAAATGTCCAGCAAAAGTTTGGTCTATTCATGTAAGGAAGAACATTCCGAGGAGGTAAGGGCTAGGGGTTTTAAGTCATATGTTGGACAGGAAGTCAATATTGCCCTTAAAAAGCACACGAAACTGTCTGACCACCTCTAGTTATAACTCGACTGTCCATTATTCAATAAATTGTGATATAACGTTTAATTAATTCAGCTCTATTGCAGATGAAATACAGTAGTCCAAAATTGTTTATTTTAATCCTGCCATTTTGTTTGTGACATAATAATATATATATATATATAATGTGTCAATTGTATTTTTTCAGATTTACTGATTATTATGTCACAAACAAAATGGCAGGATTAAAATATATATGCATATATATATATACATATGTTTCTTTTAAAAAGGTGCTGAAATGTACAAAAGTGAATGTGATTTTTAACTAGTTTACTGGTCAGTGGACAGCCTACATGCAGGCATAAGAAGGATTACTTAAATCAAAAAACTTAACTTTTGTTTTTTGTTACTTAAATCTGTCATGAAGTAATTATCTTGAAGAATGCACAATTCTGGATGAAGGGTTATGTGGTTTGAACCTTAGTCAGGTCACAGCTTATTTAACAAATGTTACAATAAATGTTCACACCACATTTCCAATCAAGTACTGCATAAAAAACACACAACATTACACAGGTAAGAAGGAGAAGTGTGTAAGAACTAAGATTCTGAACAATTGCAAGTAGTTGCTGCATATCTGCCAACTTACCAAAGTTAGGCAATTTAAATTCTGGACTAATCTAACTGTAATATGGGAATCTAGTGTTATTAGATATTTCTGCTTACAATTTGTTGTGGTTTGGTCTTTGGTGGGTCAGCTACCATATTGATGGCAGCATTCATATAGTTGTCAACATTTGGTAAAAGTGTTTGCTGCTGAAAGTAGATTAGCAATGAAACCCACAACCTCTGGATATCCTTGGCATTATTTATGCCCTCTTGCACAAGTTGATTGATCAGTATTCTATGCATGTAAACAATTCATTGAAAAAAAGCTAAAAAAAAAGATTGTTATACTGGTATATGAAATATTTTCACTGAATTGTAGCCAAGTATTCAGACTTGATAGGGAGAGAATGTGTTAAAGTGTTAGCTGCCCAATTAGCTCAGTCTGCAATGCATTTGCCTTTTAGCAAAGGGTCATGGGTTTAAGTCACTGACTGGCTGCATATTTGTCCCTATATGCTCTATTAGACACCAACATACATGATCCGTGGTTGTTATGTTACAAGTGCTAGAAGAGTGCCTGTGAGCAGCTTGTACAGTATTATCTGTGGAGGTTTGAGGATATTTCAAGTTGCTCAGGGTGTATGTAGTTGAAGGATAGGGAGAAAATGTGTAAACAGCCAGGTTAGCTCAGTTGGTAGATAACTTGTCCTAATTGAGTCAGTTTGAGTTTGAGTTTTAGACTGTTTGCAGATTCAGCCCACCCTCACACTATTTTTCTGAACTACAAACAATACAAATTTATAACAATATTCAGTGGTGTTGTGCCATGTTCATCTTGTTTGATGGAATGTGTCTCGCTTCACCAATGGGTACAGCACCAACAGAATTCCAGTTCATCTGTTTTTAGACAAAAACACTATTCTGGTCAGTAATAGTTAGTATAGTATGACACTTAACATGAGCAAAGCAGAATACCAGATTTACTATATTAACAACCATTGTTACATAGCCTCCCAGTCCACACTGTTCGTTGTGGCTGTACCAGTAAATGATAATAACAGACAATTGTCAATAAGCCACCGATTAAAGTGGGAATTGCATTTTGGCTTTGCAACATTGTGGTCTGAGAAATCTTAACCTTAGGTGAGTTGTTGTCCTGGCCAAGTGGGTGAACATCTTTTGCAATATCAATATTGCAAGTTTTTTTTTAAGCAGAACTATTTTATCAAACAGCTACAATGATAAATATATAATGAATCAGTGGTGACATGTGGTGTGCAGGTGGGCCTACCCAGAAATTTGTTTTGGGTTTTCTCTAGTCTATCTGTAAAATCAAAATGTTGTTAAAATGCCAAAAATTTTGTCACTGCATAGTGCTTTAAAACTTGACCTGGTTTGAAGTTTATATAACCACTTTCTTATTAGTGGCATTATCCACGGTTTACCTCTCAGGTCTTGAAATACCCTTGTATTCTTAAAGATCTTTCCTTATTTCCCAGAATTTAAGAATACACAGTCCTTCAATTTTAAACATCATCTCAGAACTGGCCTGTCTGTTTATGTGCATGTTTTATTTTTTTCTTTAGTCATTTTATATAAAAGCATGATCGTATATACATAGAGGAAGTATATAAAACATACCAAATGTTTGAAAGAAAGGGATATTAATAACTGATATGAACGAAAGTAATGTACAACTGCAGAAATACAACATAAACAAACCTGCTTCCGACTCTGTCAGTCTGTGACCGAAGGCTTTTGTCTCGACTCTGCTGAACGTTTGTTACAGGATAATCATTAACGCGTGCTATTCTAAATCGGCAAATGTGTCTATTACAGAAAGAAAATGTATCTCCACCATGAAAATAATGCGTACCAAATAATATCAACGCCAGTAAAAATGAATGTCCGCAAACTTTTTTTCTGGCCGCCATTGAAACTTGTGTACCTTGTAATGCTAGTTACTTCCCTTGCCGGGCCAAGGGATCGCAGCGCCACTCGTTTTTCGTTTCATGAAATGGTAGGGGTTAGAGTTGTCTTTTTTTCAGCTACATTTTTACGTTTGGAAAACGGTTTGGAATATATATGTATGATTTTTGTTTTTTAAATTCGATATAGAAAAACAAAAAAAAAGAACATACTGTACCTTTTCTGTTTTTCTTACTAGAAAAGCAAAAATGAAAAATGAAAGACGGTATATACACGGACCGGTATGTATACAACTCTAGAAACTGTTGTGTTTTATTTGTTTTTTAAAAAAAATGCTTTTAAACAAACAAAATCAACCTGTTAAAAATTAAGCATATTTTTAGATGCTCGTTAAGATATATGAATATTCATGCTAGCTAATTAGCACAATAAATTATTTCAATTCTAAGCATAATGACAGACCCCAGTTAAGGAACGATATAAAATTATTCTTCAGTGTTATGGTTAGTTATAAGCAGACTTACAGCCAAATTATGCATTAAGATGAATCAGCAAAATCTGGATGAAAATTTGAATAATCAATATAAAGAAGAAGAACAAAAAAAAAGAATCTAATAAACTTCTCAAAAATAAAGTCTATTTTAGAATCTCATTAAATTTGATAAATGTGCAAAGGTGCTTATTTGCATAATTGACATAAATGCATAATAGCCATTCAATAACCTTTAATTAAGTACCATTTTTATACTTCTATCACCATTTTTGGAAAGTTATGAGCATTTTTCTAAACAAACCATAATCAAACTTTTATGACGGTTGCCATGGAAACCATTAGTTTTCATTTAGCCCAAATAAGTTTATTTTGGAGTACATTGGAGTTTCTAAACACCCTAACGAACATTTTGGTACCCATGAAAGAAAGTCGGGTGTGGCTTAAAGGCGGTAAATAAAATTTAGCTGCCGGACTACATCATGGGCATGAGAAATCTTAGTATTGGTACGCAGCCTAGACCTTGCAGATACAGGTAATGGTTTCTTGTTCGCGATAGCTCGCCTAGCCTGAACTGGAAGCGCTTTTACGTGAGTCGTTTCCCCCATTATACATGTAACCTTATGGGAGTCAACAATTGGATTTATATTGGGATTTTGTTTTCTTATACAAGATGACGGCCTGAATACTGTACTGGTGCCACAAGCACAAATTAAGCAGCCGCCGTACATTACTTGGTTTTCTGCTTTTATATCGTATGCATGTAAGCGTATGAAATAAACGATTTTGTTCCAAATTCAAATTTTCCATTATAGGTCTATGGGGAGAAAATGCATTTACCAACTTCTGCTTCTTCACGATTAATCAGAAAATACAATATGGGCATATAAAAACTTGGTACTGTTATGGAGCTTGGACACCGCAGATAAAGGACAGTGTTCCTTTTTGATAGCCTGAGCTTGAAGCGCTTTAACGCGAGTCTTTTTTCTCCATTATAACCCTATGGGAGTCCGAAGTGGGCATTATAAAGGGATTTCTATCTTATTAAAGATGCCTGTTTGAAGACTCTTCTGGTGCCACAAGCCCCAAATCGGCATCAAAACACACCAAGCAACCCAACATAAACTATTTTAGTAACTGTTTTTATATCATGCGCATGCAAGCATATGAAAAAAAATGTTTCAAATTCAAATTTCATATTATAAGTCTATGAAAAAATACATGATGAGTATGCAAAAACGTAGTATTGGTATGAAGCTTGGACCTCACAGATCTAGGAAATAGTGGCTTAACATTATAACCCGATGGGAGTTTACAATGGTCTTCATATAGGTATATTTTCTGAAAAAAGATGCCTGTTCGAAACATGTACTGGTGTCACTAGCCAAAATTCAGCATCAAAACGCACCAATAAGCCCAACATACATTACTTGGGTCTCTGCTTTTATATCGCGCGCATCTAGGCATATAAAAAAGCGCCTTTGTTCCAAATTCAAATTTCCCATTATAAGTCTATGAGAGAAACCTTTAATGTGTCAACATTTGCTTCTTGCGCAATTGATATTGGTATGAAGCTTTGACCGCACAGATAGGGGGAATTGTTTCCTTTTTGCGATAGCTCGCGAGTAGGCCGAGTTGGAAGTGCTTGTACGCGAGTCATTTTCCCACTATAACCCTATAGGAGCTCATAATGGGCTTTATACAGGGATTTCTTTCAATAAAAGATGCCTTTTTAAAATCTCTACTGGTGCCACTAGCCCAATTTAGCGTCAAAATGCACCAAGCAACTCAACATACATTATTTGGGTGTCTTATTTTATATCATGCGTATGTAGGCATATGTGAAAAGGCTTTTATTGAAAATGAACATTTCCCATTATAATTTTATGTGAAAAAAATTGCATTTGTGATCATTTGCTTATTCGCGATTCCATAGCAAATATAATATGGGCATGCGACAACTTGGTATTGGTATAGAAAGTGGACCCGGCAGATACTGTAAATTAATTACTATTAACGATAGCTTGCGCATAGCCTGAGCTGGAAGCGCTTTCGCGTGAGTCGTTTTCCTCCTTTATAACCTTGCGGTAATCCATAAGGGTGCAAATCAATCCGGCCACAAACAAATCTGGCCACATGTCAATCCGGCCACAACACCCATAATCAATCTTATTCTTTGTAATTGCAAACTGCACCAGTAATTAAAAATGCTTATGTGTTAATCAAGTGAAGATGTAGCAGTTTGTTTAACCCAACAATAATATACGGAACGACGAATTAAAAAAATAGCGGTTTGTATTTAAGTTGGCATACACGTATTAAAGAATGGAAATTCATTTCGCTTCCTTGCTGAGTCCCCAATACCAAGTTTAGGGACTCGCTTTATGCACAGAACAACAAGATCGTGTTCTAACTAATGTTTATTTAGTTCCAATAACAACACACATTTATAAGAGAACTAATTATAGATCTGACTTTACGCAGTGAGGCATCTACCTTATATGTATACTATTCACAGCATGTAGTATACATAGACTGGCTACAATAACATAAGCATAATATAACAATAGAGGACACTGTGATTGCGCTGGACGATCTAAAAACCGCTAAAAACGTCAGCCAGTGTTCCAGTATCGCAAAAGGACCGGGATCAACCCCAGTATGTGACCCGTGGAGACATGGTCTGTGTACGGGCAGTCGGTCCGCACCAACGACGTAGAAAGTATTATTATTATCTATTATTATTATTATGTAATATAAAATGGTAGTACATTTGATCTTGATAGTAACTGAACAAAAATCTTATTCATTTTAAATATCATTATTTGATGACAATGTCTGCTCTCAGGCTGGCATCGTTGGCTCAACATCCGTGCCGGAGCAGGACCACCCTTCTACACATTACTGACCCTGCTTCATAACGAGGCCAAATAAGTTCCCCACATTGTCTCTTGGTCTGTGAGATGGTACTTCGGAGTCTGCAGCCCAAAGCATGCAGACGAATGCCGGGTCAGATCTTTGCCGAATCGGATATGTTAGTATAGAACTACCTTTATATAGCATTTGAATTATACTAAAATATTTATAGCAACTTAAGTGATACATCCAGTGAATAATTTAATAATTACATGGCGACAACTAATATATGTCTATTATACATTTCAGTTATACGACTTGTCTGCGACCGACCTATTGAAGGTGTCGTGCCTGTTCCGCCCAGCCCTGATGAGTTAGTATCGAAACGCACCAAGCAAACCAAGATACATTTTTGGCGTGTCTGCCTTTATATTATACAAATGTTGGCATATGTAAAAAAGCGATTTCGTTCAAAATTCTCATTTCTATTATAAGTCTTTGGGAGGAATCTTGCTTTTGCTTCTTCACGATTGCCCAGCAAATATAATATGGGCATGCGAAAAATTGGTATAGATAGTTTCCATGTGATGTCCATAGGCACTGATCTTTGGAGGCAGAGGTTAATGCAGGCAGAAATCTGGAAATATGTGCTCTTTTGAACTCACCACTGTATTATTATTTATCAGTCTATTTCACTGAAATTTCTATCAAATATCACAGCTTTTATAAAGTAATTTAAATATCAAAACTATAGTTTGATAGTTTTAAAGGTAAAAAAAATGCAGCCACAAAACACTGTTCATTTTATTTAAACATAGGCCAATAATTTTATTTAATGCTTTGTGCATTTATTAATTTTTAAAAATATTGTACTTTAAAAATGTGAACCTCAATGAGCTTTCCAAGCTTTCCAATGGTATACAGCTTTTAATCACTGAACAATGAAGAAATTACAAGAAAATAAAATTTACACTTCTATACAAATCATCTGAAAATCCCTTGAAGTTGCCATCAAAGATGGCCGCCAAGATAAGGGACCTTCACTGATGTGGAAAATATTTATTGGTACGGAGCTTGGACCCCGCAGATACGGCAATTATTTTCCTTTTCATGAAAGCTTGCGCCTAGCCTTCGCATTTTTTCCTGTGTTTACCTATAACATTAATTGCATGAGGTTTCTCGCGACTGCTTGAAAATGCTGACGATATAGGATAAACATGTATAGGGAAGACGCTGTCAATATAGAACATATAAGAAAACGCTGACGAGTGATTTTCTAGTCGTTATTTTCGATTTTAAACCTTATTTTTTGGTCTAAAAATTTAAAGAAATATAAAATTATATTATTTAATAAATTATTGATATTGGCACGTGTTTTCCTATGCTAATCTATTACATTAAATGCTCGAGGTACCTGGCGAGTGTTTGAAAATGCTGACGATAAAGGATATATAGGGAAAACACAGACAACATAATAAAATTGATTTTTACAAAAAAGACGTAATTTTATATTTTTAGTCTGTTACCCATCCTTTTGATTGCGACAGTTTTTATTTACATTAAAATTAAATATTTAACCACATTATTAAAGTCAAACACATGAGCGCTTGCGAGCAATAAAACCAAGTGTTATACTGTTTTCTTATCACTGTAATTGGCTAGGAATTTACGGGTAATTCGCGTTTATTCATCGGTGTTATTTTGTTAATGTAGTTCGAAATAAGTTTAAGAAATACAAACAGTTTCATTTAGTTCTTCGGGACAGAATTATATGCAGTATTATTTAGTTCTTCGGAACAGGCTAAGTAGTTGTAAGTGTGTATGTATGATTCGTAATAAAATATGAAGGATCCGCATTAGTGGACAATTGCCATTGCACTGGGAAATGAAACCTGGGAATGAAAAGAATTTCACGCTTTTGTTTTAGAGTTATGATGAAGAACTCGTTGTATGATCTCTGCCATGAATCCAATCACTGGACATGTTAAAATTTTGCCTAATTATGCATTACACAAGATGGCGGTAATAACATCAAAGAATCCACCGAGTCACGTTGCACATGTAAAACATTATTGACACACTGATGCACAAATAAATCTTCCTCTACGAGAATTTGTTCTTTCTTAGTTGTTTTCCATGCAGAAAATATGATACACTTAGAACATCGGTCGCACTGCATGTTATTTTATATTCGTATCTCTTTGTTTCCTTTAAGAGGGTTTCTGTGTTTTTTAGATTTTAACGTTAGCGGAAATTCCTTCATTTTTCAACCCTCAAAATAGTTAGTCAAATGTGACCGTAACTTTGTCGAGTCATATATAATGTTTTAGCTAGAACGACTTTTTAAAAAAAAAAAAAACAGAATGATGTAATAAATGTTGTTCATAGAAGCCACAGTCTACTTTATTGTTTAGCTTAACAACAATTGGTAATAAGATATTAATAAATTCTCTATCGGTTCCATACATGTTGAGCAAGTTGAATGCCTAGTCTATTTATTATTAATCGTTCGTCCGGACGGTTTAATCCTAAACTATCTAAGAGATATATTTGATTGTTGTTTGATGCCACTTAGTGGTCGTTGTGGTTGTGATGAATTTGGCATGAAGGGAACGTAACAGGTTGCATGTTTATCTTACACATCCCCTCATGGTCGCTGAAAAAGGGCACATTTTTAGTCCGAAATTATATCCGACTTCTTTACAAGTATAATATTAACCGCTTCCATATGATTAGAAATAAGCCTTTCGTTCCGTGTAATTGCAGGTTTGTCGTCCATAGAGAGACCTAAATCAGCTATCCAAATTTGTAATTTATTACATTTTTTTATCATTATATTAATTTCTTCATCTTCAATATTAATTTCCGTTATTTTTGGTCGAGAACGCTAAAGTCAAACTGCAATAATCTTTTCCTTTTAAAGGCAGTGTAACATGGTATATCTGCTTTTGAAACTGGCTTAGGTGAAAGAGCACGAGAATCTGACTTTAAAATTGAATTTTGGCTTTTACGTTTCACAGACACTTGATAGGTCAAACGGTGCCGAATACAGTGAAGTTTAGCAACGTGAATTGACTATAATCAAGTAAAAATTAAAGTATGTAAGTAGAAATTAAAAGAAATCTATAAGATTAACACTTTAAATTATACCACTGTAAGTTTAATTATCCTTTAATATTGAGATTTTAATAGACTGCAACAAAGAGTCAGTAAAAGTTCTAAACGAGTTTCAACTTAACCCAGACTGAAATCTACTCTACATGATTTACTCAGTTATAATCACATTGTGTCATATCTATAAATTATTAAAGAAATAAAAATACAGGGTTGTAACTGTAAATCCCAACTCTCGGATATGATAATGATATTTTTCATCTATAAATTATTATAGAAATAAAAAATACAGGGGTGTAACTGTTGATCACAACTCTCGGATATGATAATGATATATTTTATCTAGGTGTACGTAGTCCTACTTAGCCGAGTGTTAAGAACTTCAATATTACTTACCTAAGCAACCTTGACAATGCCTTCGAAGATAAAACTCACAACATCTCTTTTTCTTTATCTTTTCTGCTAAATAATGAACGCATTGTCTTTTGGATTTTCGCACGTTTAGCAGGCGCTGCCATAATGTTTCCCAGTCAGATGTGAAAAAAACGATAACTTGCAGAAATGTTAAAGTACGGAAATACTTAGTGACAGAGCGAACATATACCTAAACTGCGCCTAAAATGAGGTGTCAATATATTTTTTTAACTTAGACCCGTTAGTGTCGCAGTTCTGCATTATAATTTGGCTAGCTTTACATGTAGGATCTGCATTCACCCAGCTGTGACGATCTACAGTTGTTGTCTAAATATTATTTAAAATAAATAAAAGCGTCATAAAATTATAAATAAATACTAATTTAATTAATTTGGGAACATCAAAACCCTGGTAACAACTAATGAAGATGGTTTGTACGCGCATATGCAGTTGTCTGCAACTTCTATGCAAACTCTTGTGATTTTCTTGCTCGCGGACGGCTAGAAGATTTCAAAGACGGAATTACTTTGCAGATGGTCCCAACTTCATTTGGCACGAGCTATGTCAAGATAAAACCGTACGGACTGTGCATACATGGATGCATCTGTGGGTTTTCCGGGAAAGTGATATGGCTTAATCGCTGGGGTTTTTTTGTGGAAGACCTAGACGAGTACGGAGGCGCACCAAAAATGATCAAGGGGACTTTGGAACAGAGAATGTAGTTCTGAGGGAAATACAAATAGAGTTACGGGTGGATGAACATGCGTACATATCCGGTTCGAGCACCCTCAATCAAATAATTGAAAGTTGGTGGGACTATTGTAGGCGCCAACATATCCAGCAATGGATAGACACATTTAAAACCCTCTAAAATGAGGGAGATTTTACTGGGAGTCACATGGACAAGTGTCTTGTGCAGTTCTGCTTTATGGCTATACTACAGGTAAGTGCAGCTTACGGTCGTGCTAAAACAGTTACATGTACTAGATTAGCATTGTATATTAAGACATGTTGTCATATGCCAGACCGAAAAACGCAGAATCACTGTTAAATTATTAAAGCGTGCCTCTGTGTCAAAAACTAACATGGTATGGACTGCAATAATGTCTCAGCTATGTAAACATCTAAGCAAACCAACACCGTCAACGATTATGGGTTTGTCATCTTTTATTTGCGCCACACAGTTGAATTGTTTATCTTATGTACTATATAAAATATGTTCATTAACACACAATAAATATGTTGCCACTTTGTCTCTGTTTATCTCTACCTATATTCAGTTTAAATGGGTGTAGCATGTACAGGTTTTATTTAGCAAATGTCATTAGTACTTCTAAACAGTTTTATTAAAACATAACTTTTTTCATTGAAAAGAAATATCTTTGAAGAGGTTATTTTGTAATGGAGGGGGGCCTTTTAGCAGTTATAGCAGGTCTCGCTCTTGCGATACTGACATAGTCTTGCATCAAAACAATCTAAAGTACCCTCATACTTCGATTTTTGTAACAAGTGTAACAGAAACGTTTGCATGTTTCAGAGCGAGTTATCATTGGCGCAAACTATGTGGAACAACCATTCAATACGGCGGTCCAGAAATACCAACGTTCCATTTGTACAACCGAATATTATGTACAATTTCCCCGAACTGTTGGGCACAACGGACTATATGTCTCCTGTATCCAGAGTGGATGTTGATGCTTGTCGCGGTCGAGTCGAGTTCCGCTCAACAGTGTGCTGCGACCCAGACATGTGTACAAGCTTGATGGCAGCAGACAACTGCTTCCCCCCAAAACAGTTGATGAAGCAATAGTTCTGTATAAACATTTGAGAAGAAGAATACAAGTAGCTGACATAGGAGTAAACTAAGTATGTTTAGACAGCCGGTCAATATTTGTAGTGTTTTTATTTCTGATACAAAGTTTTCCGCTCACTAAAACCAGGTTTTTACCTTTAATGTCAAGGGCATACTTTAATGTCAAAAACCAAAATTCCCTAAAACTTTACTTTTTCTGCACCAAATCACTGGGCTTGTTGATTGTCAGATGTTCACAGAAGTTGGCACATAATTTGCCATCAAAATACAGCTTTTCACAAAAGTCATATGGCTACTTGAAATGTCAAACTCAGCCTTTGAGGTTATAGTGAAAATAATATTTTGATTTTAGTCTTAGCTATTTGGTAGTTTGAATTTAATATCTTGATAAAGATGTTTTTTAAGTCAGCATCCTAACCGGTCATTGCTAGTGTCAACTGACCTGCTTGTAATATGGCTTCCATTTTCCAACACTCTGTATGCAGACAACAAATATCAGTATGACGTGTATGTTCTAAGTACAGTGAAAAAACATTTGAACGTTGGCAGAATAATTCTATCGATATAGCAGTAGGGGTATATCACGTTAATTAATAGTTCTTATTTGGATTGTCCCTTATATTTTAATTCAACGCCTCTGCCGAATGTATATCTACAAAAGGGTGCAAGCATTTTGACTTTTAGGCTTTTGTTGTAATTTAAAAACTATGTGACGTAGATTTATAAAATTTCGCATACACATTAAACATTTAAATGTTGAAAGAGTCATACATATATGAATTTTATTTGTGATTAAAAAATATAACTTAATAGCTTTAAGTAGGTACCCAGGGGCAACCCATTTAATGACTGCACTTTGTAGAGGTTATATCTCTTTCGACTCCCTAAATTGGCACCAAACCATACCAAACATTGTCTGTTTATGTATTGACATCATGTGTAACGTTGTTTAAGATTTTGCATGTCATCCGATGCGTACTTAAGAATATGCACCTAGTAAGCAGAAGTCTTACAAGGAAATCTTAAGACATAAATGGCGGCACTAGCGCAGAAAGAGACCCCTGCAATAATAAAGTTGGGTGTAGACCCATGGAAAACACCAACAGAAACGATGGAAAAGATAAAGATTGCTTATCGATCCTTAAATGTAAGCTCATCTCATATTTTGTTGCATAAACGATTTTCTGATGATAGGGAGCTTCTAAAAGACAGAACTTGGAGAGGACAGTAATGAATAGTAAAACCTTGGAGAGTAGCAGCAGAGAGAAGTATTGGCGAGAAGGACCGCATGTTGACTGTGACAGTTCATCCCAAGAATAATTATGGCAGTCATCCATTCAATCTTAAGAAACTAGTTGCAGATGACAAAGGTTTATGCACGCTTGATGAGGAAATTACTAAAAGCCCTGACTTGCAATGTAAGTTGTTAACATCAAAACGCTGCTGCCGTGCTCTGATAACATCGCTCGTACCAATTAAAAATGGTTGCTATGGCATACCTACTGAACATCTAATACACAAATTTAACACATATACAGAAAAATGCCTAAATATATATGTTATGTATATTTGATATTATTATCTGTAAAAACAAAATAATGTAACAAAAGTCCACATATTTTTATCCAGCCTCATACAATATGCAAAAAATGATTTTCTGATTTCTGCTAGAAACTGCCACAAACTACACATGCATGTGATGATTAGTGGGAACTCCTGTGTGGAGTCTTCAGTTGACAAATCCCCAGAGTGGCGGTATGTGATTGAGCCTTCACATTTAAATCGAAGTGTTGGTATCTCATCTAGACCAGTCAGGAATGAAAGAAGCTTTGGTAGAGTTTCCTCTTCTACAGAAATTAAAAGAGAAAATAACAATAGTTACATGGTGTGCACGATGCTTAAGGTTAAGCAGCCAAGGATAACTAAAACTGTAAAAATTTCTACCCAGAATATCCTTCAGCAAACATCTTTGCACAAATTAAAGATCCCGATTAGTCTGAATGCCCTTGAAATGGTTGAAAAACTGAAACTCATTGTTTTGTTCCTAAATAAACTATTCTGGCCTAATATGAGTTGATGATACCAATAAAACGATAAACAAGTCCCCAACGTAGTTTACTTGTTACAAAAAATGAAATATAAACAAAGTGAAAACGTATGAAGATGTATGAGCAATCGCGAAAGTTCAGTTATTCTTCGAGAAACTAGATAGGAACAGATAGTATCAACATTTTGTTTTAGTTGAATAGTACATACCAGTAACGTTTAAATGTATTGACTGACACACTTCCACTAAAACATTTCACCATAACTACAGTATTTGTGTTTAAAATGTGTCTTTGTCCAATGGCAAATAACTCAATGACTGGACAGACACATGTTAAAATCGGCATATCTGCCGTTTATAGTAGAAATATTTTTATAAATCTTCTCCCAGCAGAAAAGCAAGGTTACCAAAAAAGGTTAATCCTAGCAAGTCCAGAGTTCAAATGTTCTTGATAAAAGCTGTACCATTGCAATGTCTAATCCAATACATGTGAAAAATGTGTTATACACATTTACATGTATTTGTAAAATATATTCTTAAAGCATTAGGAGATAGGGAGTTTGCTCCAAAATCCATTAAAATATATGTAATGCCATCCTAATAAGATGACGGGGCGGGGGGGGGGGGGGGGGGGGGGGGGGGGGCACCAGTGGCTGAGCAGATAGTCACCATCTTATAACTTCCCAGCTCTTTCACCGCGTGGGTTATTCGAGACTGAACTTTAATGTTGGGAAGTTTTTCAGCTGCCTTGCAGTGCGCCTGTGGTTCTACACATGCGTCTGGGGTCTTCCTCCACCAATAAATAGCTGGACATTGCTATAATGTAGATGTTTTTCTAAAACTAAAACAAAAATTATTTGGTTAAGGTGCTACAAGGTGTCTGGTTAATTCCTTGAGTGTTTATATATTAATAAGAAAATTACCAATTTAGTATTTTGTATATAAAGTACATTTAACTTTGACATGCTGTGTTAATTTTCATGCATATTGCAACATAACAAATCTGAAAAAGACAAAAAATCTGATGCAAATTCCCACAGGTATATAGCGAGTTCAGAGAGAGAAACAGATTGAAATGTTCTATGTTTAATATCCATTGCAATTGCAGGTTGGGGAAACATAATCTTGTTGCGTTGGTGGATTAGTTTAAAATTGAACAAGCATTTGGTAGTATTGCAGGCCATAGAGTAGTCGCCTACCGATATAATCTAATTGAAGTAAGTACAGTAGTCCCCTACCGGTATAATCTTATTGCAGGCAATAGAGTAGTCCCCCACTAGAATAATCATATTGAAGACAATACAGTAGTCTCCTACCAGTAAAATCTTTTTTCAGGCAATACAATAGTCACCTACCAGTGTAATCTTATTGCAGGCAATAGAGTAGTCCCCTACCGGTATAACCTTATTGCAGGCAATACAGTAGTCCCATACCAGTATAATCTTATTGCAGGCAATACAGTAATCTCCTTCCGGTATAATCTTATTGCAGACAATACAGTAGTCCCCTACCAGTATAATCTTATTGAGGCAATACAGTAGTCCCCTACGAGTATAATCTTATTGCAGGCAATACAGTAGTCTCCTACCAGTGTAATCTTATTGCAGGCAATACAGTAGTCCCCTACCAGAGTAATCTTATTGCAGGCAATACTGTAGTCCCCTATTGGTATAATCTTATTGCTAATACAGTAGTCTCCTACCAGTGAAGTATTATTGCAAGCAATAAAGTAGTCCCCTACCAGTATAATCTTATTGCAGGCAATACAGTAGTCCCCTACCATTGTAATCTTATTGCAGGCAATACAGTAGTCCCCTACCGGTATAATCTTATTGCAGGCAATACAGTAGTCCCCTATAGGTATAATCTTATTGCAGGCAATACAGTAGTCGCCTACCGGTATAATCTCATTGCAGGCAATACAGTAGTCACCTTCCGGTATGATCTTATTGCAGGCAATACAGTAGTCCACTATCGGTATAATCTTATTGCAGGCAATACAGTAGTCTCCTTCCAGTATTATCTTATTGCAGGCAATACAGTAGTCACATATTATCGCAGGCATACGTATCACATATTGTAATCGGGCAATACAGTAGTCTCCTCCAGTGTAATCTTATTGCAGGCAATACAGTAGTCACATACCAGTATAATCTTATTGCAGGCAATACAGTAGTCACATACCAGTATAATCTTATTGCAGGCAATACAGTAGTCTGCTTCCGGTATAATCTTATTGCAGGCAATACAGTAGTCCCATACCAGTATAATCTTATTGCAGGCAATACAGTAGTCTGCTTCCGGTATAATCTTATTGCAGACAATACAGTAGTCCCCTACCAGTATAATCTTATTGAGGCAATACAGTAGTCCCCTACGAGTATAATCTTATTGCAGGCAATACAGTAGTCTCCTACAAGTGTAATCTTATTGCAGGCAATACAGTAGTCTCCTTCCAGTATTATCTTATTGCAGGCAATACAGTAGTCACCTACCGGTGTTATCTTATTGCAGGCAATACAGTAGTCCCTTACCGGTATAATTTTATTGCAGGCAAAACATTATTCCCGCATCGGTATAATCTTATTGCAGGCGATACAGTAGTCTCCTTCCGATATAGTCTTGATGCAGGCAATTCAGTAGTCCGCTATCGGTATAATCTTATTGCAGGCAATACAGTAGTCCCCTTCCAGTATTATCTTATTGCAGGCAATACAGTAGTCACCTACCAGTTTGATCTTATTGCAGGCAATACAGTAGTCCCCTACCAGTTTAATATTATTGCAGGCAATACAGTAGTCCCCTACCAGTGTAATCTTATTGCAGGCAATACAGAAATCCCCTACCAGTATAATATTATTGCAGGCAATACAGTAGTCACCTACCAGTGTAATCTAATTGCAGTCAATGCAGTAGTCCCCTATCGGTATAATCTTATTGCAGGCAATAAAGTAGTCTCCTTCCAGTATAATCTTATTGCAGGCAATTCAGTAGTCCCCTACCAGTGTAATCTTATTGCAGGCAATACAGTAGTCTCCTTCCAGTACAAACTTATTGCAGGCAATACAGTAGCCCCTACCAGTGTAATCTTATTGCAGGCAATACAGTAGTCCTCTACCGGTATAATCTTATAGCAGGCAATACAGTAGTCCCCTACCAGTGTAATCTTATTGCAGGCAATACAGTAGTCCCCTACCAGTGTAATCTTTTTGCAGGCAATACAGTAATCACCTACCAGTGTAATCTAATTGCAGGCAATACAATAGTCTCCTTCCAGTATTATCTTATTACAGGCAATACAGTAGTCCCATATCGGTGTAATCTTATTGCAAGCAATACAGAAGTCCCCTATCAGTATAATCTTAGTGCAGGCAATACAGTAGTCCCCTATCTGTATAATCTTATTGCAGGCAATACAGTAATCACCTACCAGTGTAATCTAATTGCAGGCAATACAATAGTCTCCTTCCAGTATTATCTTATTACAGGCAATACAGTAGTCCCATATCGGTGTAATCTTATTGCAAGCAATACAGAAGTCCCCTATCAGTATAATCTTAGTGCAGGCAATACAGTAGTCCCCTATCTGTATAATCTTATTGCAGGCAATACAGTAGCCCCCTCCCAGTGTAATCTTATTGCAGTCAATACAGTAGTCACTTACCAGTTTAATCTTATTGCAGTCAATACAGTAGTCCCCTACCAGTATAATCTTATTGAGGCAATACAGTAGTCCCCTACGAGTATAATCTTATTGCAGGCAATACAGTAGTCTCCTACAAGTGTAATCTTATTGCAGGCAATACAGTAGTCTTCTTCCAGTATTATCTTATTGCAGGCAATACAGTAGTCACCCACCGGTGTTATCTTATTGCAGGCAATACAGTAGTCCCTTACCGGTATAATTTTATTGCAGGCAAAACATTATTCCCGTATCGGTATAATCTTATTGCAGGCGATACAGTAGTCTCCTTCCGATATAGTCTTGATTCAGGCAATTCAGTAGTCCGCTATCGGTATAATCTTATTGCAGGCAATACAGTAGTCCCCTTCCAGTATTATCTTATTGCAGGCAATACAGTAGTCACCTACCAGTTTGATCTTATTGCAGGCAATACAGTAGTCCCCTACCAGTTTAATATTATTGCAGGCAATACAGTAGTCCCCTACCAGTGTAATCTTATTGCAGGCAATACAGAAATCCCCTACCAGTATAATATTATTGCAGGCAATACAGTAGTCACCTACCAGTGTAATCTAATTGCAGTCAATGCAGTAGTCCCCTATCGGTATAATCTTATTGCAGGCAATACAGTAGTCTCCTTCCAGTATAATCTTATTGCAGGCAATTCAGTAGTCCCCTACCAGTGTAATCTTATTGCAGGCAATACAGTAGTCTCCTTCCAGTACAAACTTATTGCAGGCAATACAGTAGCCCCTACCAGTGTAATCTTATTGCAGGCAATACAGTAGTCCTCTACCGGTATAATCTTATAGCAGGCAATACAGTAGTCCCCTACCAGTGTAATCTTATTGCAGGCAATACAGTAGTCCCCTACCAGTGTAATCTTTTTGCAGGCAATACAGTAATCACCTACCAGTGTAATCTAATTGCAGGCAATACAATAGTCTCCTTCCAGTATTATCTTATTACAGGCAATACAGTAGTCCCATATCGGTGTAATCTTATTGCAAGCAATACAGAAGTCCCCTATCAGTATAATCTTAGTGCAGGCAATACAGTAGTCCCCTATCTGTATAATCTTATTGCAGGCAATACAGTAATCACCTACCAGTGTAATCTAATTGCAGGCAATACAATAGTCTCCTTCCAGTATTATCTTATTACAGGCAATACAGTAGTCCCATATCGGTGTAATCTTATTGCAAGCAATACAGAAGTCCCCTATCAGTATAATCTTAGTGCAGGCAATACAGTAGTCCCCTATCTGTATAATCTTATTGCAGGCAATACAGTAGCCCCCTCCCAGTGTAATCTTATTGCAGTCAATACAGTAGTCACTTACCAGTTTAATCTTATTGCAGTCAATACAGTAGTCTCCATCCAGTATAATTTTATTGCAGGCAATACAGTAGTCCACTACCAGTGTAATCTTTTTGCGGCAATACAGTAGTCACCTACCAGTGTTATCTGATTGCAGGCAATACAGTAGTCTCCTTCCAGTATAGTCTTATTGCAGGCAATACAGTAGTCTCCTTCCAGTATAGTCTTATTGCAGGCAATACAGTAGTCCCCCTACCGGTATAATCTTATTGCAGGCAATACAGAAGTCATTACCGGTATTATTCTATTGCAGGCATTACAGTAGTCTCCTTTGACCCCTACCAGTATTATTTATATTGTAGATCATAAACATATGTAAGGCTTTAAAAATGTGATCCAAAAGCATTCTTTGTAAGGTGAACAGAAGGGCACACAGAAAGACCTACAGCCAGAGAAAATAGAACACTGTACATAATGTTCAAATTGCCATCTAGTCGCATTCCAAGTTTAATCCACCCACCTCTAATAGCTTTCGAAAGTTATGATGGTCTCCAGTTTTTGACCTTTTAACTATTTCAGTGACCATAGTAAACATCTTTTCAATTGCTGAGAGAAAACTAAATGATCTACATAATGTTCACATTGGAATATATTGACATAGCAAGTTTTATTCACGTAGCTTAAATAGTTTTAATTATCACAGGATCCAGATTTCAACAAACAGCTGGACAGACTGACAATCAAATGGACAAATGGACAGAGAGAAAACAAAATGGTGTGCATATTGATTGCCACCTATTGACATACAAAGTTTTATGCACCTAGTTTAAATTCTTCTAGATTATCACAGAATCCGGATTTTTAAGCGGACGATAGATAGACGGACCGACGGACAGATGGAGGGCAAACTTATAGTTCCCTCTTGTGTGAATACCGGTAGGGGACTAATAATTAGATTTTTTGGAAACGCTATTCTAAAAACTCTGACAAATACTGTTGGCCTCCGTTCCATACTCATAGACTTATGAAGAAATATACTTGCTGATCATATGCAGGTTTCACATTCTCAATGACCAGGTATTGGCACAATGCCTTCACAAGCTGATCTTTTTGGTCGGGGTTTTAAAAGCAGCGATGTATTCTCGGAGACACGTACAGTACACTCCAATGGCAGGGACGTGCCTGCCGTTACGCACTTACGCACGTGCGTACAGTGGCTTCCAGAAATTGAAAAAATAAAAACGCCAAAAAGCGAATAAAAATCGTCGCCTAACCCGGGTTAGGCACTACCTGTAAGATCTAGTGGTTTTCATCATTCATAATTACAAATGTCTAACTTACACCCATCTTTTTCTTGTTTGACTATAAACATATATAGTCTTAATTTTACTACTATTACTTGTTTTCAGGGAAAAAATGTTTTGTATACATTATGAAGCGTTATAAAGACACCTGAAAAAGTATGACGTATTTTCTATTTCAAATGATAGTTATTGACAATTTTTTATGTTTAAAAACGTCCCAGAATGCACCTACGGCGTTATGTAGTAAAAAAAAAATTTCCGGGGGAGCATATGCCGGACCCCCACTAGCAGGAGTGCGTAAACACAAAAGTCGTCTAGGCACGCCCCTGGCGTCTGAGATTTAAACCTACGAGCTCCTGCATCCGAAATGATTAACCTACCTGGAAAACGATGGCCCCATAGTTATTCCCGTTGTATTTTATTAACCTTTCCCTACTGGCCATTTATATGATATGTTTAATGCAATTTAATTTTCGCAAACAGCGTTTGAGAGATAAATTTCGACTAATCTACAGGTAAATCTTAGGTCTGCTCCTGAAAAGATAATCATCGCAAATGGAATTTGAGCCACATGGCCCATGATTTCCGGTAGCCTTGTGCAAATTTGCATGTTATTATAACCCTTTGTCCTATTTCAAATGTCTATTTACAACCTATTTGGAGCGTTTGAATGAGACTGCCAATAACACGCAATGATTAATATAGTTTATATTTTCATATATTGGTATGATAACTAAATAAGTTCATAATTGCTGAGTTCTTCTTTAACCGGTGTGCGGGGTAAATGAATAAAATGTATCTAATACACATATTGGTTACCTCAGGCAGTAAATGTTAGAAACAAAGTGTATTTATGTAATATGATTTTTAGTAAAAAGGAATAGTCATGTCGGTAACTGAAAGAAGTCTTCCATTGAACAATGATAGAAAACATGGTCTTCGCAGAGCAAAATGGGACACTGTCCACTGTCCACTGTCCACAATTTTACATTTCTTAGCCGTAATAACACTTGGTCTTCTGTATAGTATTATTTTAAATAAAATAGATCTAGGTAACTCGTATTTGATCTTCAAATGACAATTTATTGTTATTGTATTATGAGATGGTTAAGCAAACGATTGATTTATTTTATATATTTTACGTTGTTTTTTGTAAAACTATCTACATGTATATTCTTTCGCTGTTTGTTGTTACTGAACCTAAAAGGGCAGTCATGGCCGTTGTGATTTTTGTTGCTGTTTTTTTTTCAGCTCATTAGAGGCATTTTTTTAAATTGCTATTTTAGTCGTATAGTGGATCATTCTACATGTACGTAAAAAAAAAAACATGCGTACTGGCTTCAATAGAAGAAATCAAAAATTATTCAAGCTAGCTCATTTGTTATTTAAATGCGCGACTTTAAGGCTTTAAAACCTTAATCTTGTTTACATATATTGGACTTTTAATAACTTCTTTAGATGACATTTGGGTTTTTTCCGCTTAAGCAACTTTATTTTTTATTAGTTTATTTTTAAATATTGACAATTGAAGATATTTAATAAACTTATAAAATTAAACGATGTACTCTGTGGACATGTTTCTCTTAAGAATAAAAGAAAATAAGAATTATTATTAACAAGATGCGATAAACTTAATATCGGCTTTTCCACCTTTGCTAGTAGGTATTCCTATAGAAACCGTGAATGTATTTTGCGTTAGGATCAGCTATAGTTGGTCCCCGGCATTATCATTATCTTTGTATGTAGAATGTCGTAATCATACAACACTTTTGTCGCGAAAAACAAATTCTGCTTGTAATTAGAAAAAGTTATTGAAGTTATTGTGTGCGGTCAGCAGAATTTGGCACAGCGTGGACACGAAGAGGAGCGTGGAAACGTTGTGGCTCTGTTAGAGTTTCAGAACAACTAGACCCCGAGTTAAAGGAACATCTTGACATTGGCAACCCAAGAACAAAATACATTTCGAACAAAATTCGAATTGAAATAATTGACATGCGGAACCTTAACAAACCAGATATTATTGATAGCTGTAACCGTGCATTTTTCTTTGGGTGGAAGCAACTGACACCTCTACCATGAGCAAATGTCCGAAGTCTAAAGTAATGGGACAAAGAGGAGAATACGGTTTGCCCATTGCGAGTCTACGTCTGGTGAAAACCTTAGTGATGCTTTGCTGGGGCACCTCCGAGATTGTGGAATAAATGTTGAAAGAATAAGGTCGCAGGAATATGACGGGGCTTCGAACATGTCTGGTAAATTCAAAGGTGTCCAAGCTAGAATTCGAGAAAACCTCCCTAAGGCCATATACACACATTGTCGCGCTCATTGTCTAAATCTGGCATTATGCCATGCATCAGAGGAAAAAATGAGGCGCAACACGATATCCATTGTTCAAGGGGTGTCATTTTGTTTATTTTTTCCGCAAAACGTTTACTGCCATACCAATAAGTACTTTGACACCTAATGGGCAGCAAGAGCCAATGCTTTGTTCACCTTCAGAAGATCCCTCACCTCTGTAGTCGGCGTCTTGCGTGATTTGACCTTACTACTCTAGACTTTGAAGAATTCAACACTGCGATTCGTCGTTGGAGAGACAGACATCGTCTCGAGAACTGTCAGCCTTCGACTATTTCGGAAACGCTGACCAAATGTCTGCATGTGCTTCTGGCACTTTCAACAGTGAGAAGTGAATCTTCTTATTATGATAGTTCAGTTGGGAATAAATTTGTCTTCTTTCCACATTTTCTTTTCAGGACTTTTTCTGCTGTTTTTTCATGTGCCCTTATATTTAACCGCATTATATAAAAGATTGTATCGCCTATTTATTGCGCATTTGTTCGACTGTTTTATTGATCTTTTTAAGTGTTACCCTATTTCTTGTCTTTATATGTTGTTCTCTCTGTAATTTCTGAAATTCTTACATGCATAAACTTGTTTTTCATTTGTTTGTCTAAGTAAAGTTGCATGTTTTGTTCAGTTTGTAAACTTATATGTATGCATTTCTTGTATCTTCTTAAATGGAGGAATAAAGATATATATGATGAACTAACTTTTGAATGATCATATGTGATAACTAAATTTAGAATGCTCTTAATGTGATGAACTAACGTTTGAACTGTCAAAATGTGATCAACTAAATTTAGAATGGCCTAAATGTGATAAACTAAAGTTTAAATTATCTAAATGTGATGAACTAAAGTTTGAATTGTCTAATGGCGATGAACTAAAGTTTGAATTGTCTAAATGTGAGGAACTAAAGTTTGAATTGTCTAAAGGCGATGAACTAAAGTTTGAATTGTCTAAATGTGAGGAACTTAAGTTTGAATGGTCTAAATGTGATGAAATAAAAGAGTATCCTAAAGCATAAAGCACTTGTCTGCATGGAGGCTATACCCCAGATTAACTTATCTCTGGGACGCCACAAATCTGATATCACGATTCTTATGCACATGGCCACTTATTTCGTTTGTTGACGCACCACAAATGAAGAAAGAGTAATTTTATGTTTATGATTAGTCGTAATATCTAAACTTACTAGGCTATATGCCGCTTTTCTTATGGGTTATACTTAAAACCTAACAATACACTGCATGTCTCACAAAACTGCAGGTAATTATTGATATAAGCAAACTCCCTACATTTAACATTTTTATGTTTGTCAGAGTTAACCCCTGACCCCTGACCGATCAGATTAAACAGGCTCTAATAATAGGTCAATAAGCTTAACATTATAGAATAAAACGTTACCATTTGTTTTCAGAAATAATTTGCATCAGCATAATGACAGTCATTATAGAAATATAGAGATCTCAGACCAGTGTCTGGATAGAATCATAGGACACATTACAGGTCAGCTGGAAGATGTCCCAACATTTGCAAAGAGCGTCAAATTCACACGAGTCCTTCATCCCGACTCAAAGTTAAAAGGCTGAGGAGTAAGAAGTGACAAGTCTGCACCTCATAATTTTTCACGTGGCGCTCTTGGCGTAGTGGATAGTGTCGTCAACTCGTTTCTCCTCTGACTGCTTAGCTTTCCTGGATTGGGTTCGAGTCTTGATTAGTGACGAAGACTTGATGTGGGAAGGTGTTCCAGCAGACCAGCGGTGCGCAGGCCGTTCTACCCTGACATTTATCTGGTGTCTTCTTTAAGCAAAGTAGCCGAATGTCACTATAATTATCAAAACTGGTCTCTGCGATGTATTTCAAAATCGAACAAAACAACATATTTAAGCAGTATGACTATTTCTCTATATTTACTTAACTTTCCTATTTTACATAATTTATTAAGATATAGAACATAACTGCCTGCCAGTATGTATGAACGAAACAGTTTAATTATTATCATGAAAGCATCTGGGACTTATAATGCCTTTTTGATAGTGCTTCTCGTTGTGAAATAATAACACATACATGTTACTTGTGCAGTCTAGATCAACAGACATGTTAAACAATTGTTCCTGTTCCAGCAGTTTGCTTTTATTTAATGGCTCTTATTATATGACTTTTCATCCAGCTTTTGTGCTTTTAAAGGCATTTATTTAATTCAAATATTTGTAATTATATTTTGCATGTTAATTAGCATTGCAATTTTGCCCTCTATTATATACGAGCTACAGTTTCTTGATTTCTTTTAAGAGCACCGCATGTTGGCTAGAAAACCTTTCCACATGAAAGTTCTCGCCCTGACCGGGACTCGAACCCACGCCGTGGAGGGCTGAGGAGTTATGTCTTTAATTAACTACTGATTAGGCGAACTTTTCTATGGATATGTTTTTTTATGTTGTTAAAGTTACGACTGTTCGAATCGATTCGCTTTAAATCATTACTAAGTAAAAGCTCAAACTAAAAAAATGTTGACTGAGACACCAACAATACCACATAGTCAGTGGTACTGACATCCTTACCGATTACGCCACACGGTCTTGGATAATGTGTTACCTGAACATTACTCACCTGAACTCAAGTCAGTGATCACGTGCTCAGTGTAGAAAAACTAGTAGTACAACTTTATACATTACTTTTTTTATTAATAATATTTTCCTATTGCCTCTTCTTTTGAAACATGTATAATTCTATCAATGAAATTAAATATTTAATTATGTGATTATATTGTATATACGTCATGTCACGTGAGATCCGCTGGCATACTTGCGCTGTCGCATTTAGACGAAAATGATTGCCGAAGTAAGTTGTGTTTTCTTTTGCTCTCGCTTTTTTAATTTTATTTTTTTTTAAATTTTATGAACATTTTGCACTGATATTGGTAAGCTACGGTCTATTTATTTGGTATGTATTATGATGTTTACATGTTAGAATAATATAAGGCACATACATTCACATGTCTAGCATTTATTTGTTTGAATTTTGCAAATAAAAAAAAATTAATATGTACCCGTGTGTCTGCCATACCCCACCCAACTTCATCCACCCCATCCAGCCCTGAAACCGTTTGTTCCAGTTACAGTGTTGGCACCTTTCTGTACTTTTATACTTTGATTAGATTTTAATGTGTGTAATTGACGAAATTATTGAAACGCCTACTAGAAACTAAGCAGCGCTCCGCCATTTTGTTCGTGATGCACGAAATTTGCTGAAACTGTAAACTGCTTAGTCAGCCAGTGGTTGATATATTTGGTTATATTCGCTACCTTTAATAATACATCGTCTTTTATGACATTGGTTATGGGGTAATTTGACACGTGTTCTTCATATATTGTCTTGTTGTGTTGTGTTGTGTGAGATATTGGTCTGAAGAAAAAAGTACAGAACTTTTTTAAGACAAAAAGTTAGCAATGTATATAAAAGTATTGTTGTAAAATTATGAAACAGACTTTTCAATATGGCCAAAAGAGATAAAGTAATATTTTGGCCATAAATAAGTCCCTATAAGTGTAAGCCTGTTCTTAAAACAAGGTGTCTTATTTGCGGTGACAAAGTGTGAGGTTTACTTCTCATTAAAAAAATCAGTGTTTTCTATTTTTATAGACATAAAGTATAAATTAAATAGCAAAATAGTTTTTCCTTATCTAATATAAAGTATAAATAATATAACTGTCCACAACAACATTTTTTTCAATTTGAAAAGTTTAATAAAATTCAGATAAAGTATTCATTACATTTAACATTCATGTTGGCAATATGTTTTGTTAAAACCTAGATTATAAGTTCTGGCAACTCAATAGATACACCATTGGATTTGAATAAAATTCACTGATGTCTTCTCCAATTCTAACATTAATAAAAAGATTGAATGTGTGCCCCATTAAACTAAAAAATTAAATGTCACTTGAAATGTTGACTCTAAATGAAGAAAAGTCTAAAAATGCTCAAATTAGGAAAACTAACACTTTCATTTTGGGTGAGTTTGGACTTGAGTTTGGACTTCATAATTAACAGGTTTTTCCTCTGATAATAGTAATCTGAGCCCCATATTGTTGCATAAAGAGATATTAAGCTAACCAGACTGCTTACACAAGGCTACATACACCCCAGGCAATTGGAAAATCCTATTCAAATTTCCACACTTCTGCTCTACATGCTAGTCGCATGTACTTCTCAAGTACTTGTACCTTAACTACCACAGGTCATCTATACATTGATGCTATTGTAACATTGCCAGAAAAATGTGCAGCCAGTCTGAGACTAAAACCCATTGCAATTTGTACCAGACCTGATAGCACAATTGGTAGTTCTTTGGCTCCTAGTAGTGCTATAGCTTCCATGCTAACACTTAAACAAATATAAAGGTAGTTCTAAGATTGGTGAGCCTGGTGTCAGTATAATATGACTGGGTGTTGTATTATGTCAGGTATTTACAGCATACTGTAACAGCACTATATCTGCTAGAAGTTGACCAGATAACTGAAATAAAATTAGTGGAACATAAACCCCACAAACATCGTAAATGGCCAATGCAATGTTTTAAAAAAAATAAGTTTAAATATTAAAAGGTCTTGAAGGCTTAATATGCCATGATGCCTCACCTAAATAGGAGAAATCTACAAAATTGAGAGTGCAACTTGTATCTGCCTCATTTTATTAATAACAGGTATCTCTGACTACAAGCTCCATAGTTCATGTTCCAGTCAGGTTAAAACTCAAGTGGGGAGGTCTTCCAGCTGAACTGTAGTGTATTGTGGTTTTACCAAGGACATTTGGGGTCTTCCTCCACAATAATTCTCATTTGTCTTCTAACATCTACATACAAAGGATGTCTAGATATGTTGCTAGACTTTGGCAGCAAATAGTACACACCCTGATCAGATAGCCTTGATCAGGAGCTGGCAGATCTTACACTATTTGTTTAAGTCTGATCAATTGTGCTGATCAATTAAATGGTTTAAGGTGAAGGAGTCTTTTTTTTAACTGTCATTTTGTACAAACCTTCATAAACAGTCTACAAGAAATCATTACATTTAAATGAACAACACTTACTTTCTGGATAGGGGTTGCCTGTGGCCAAAGGGTAAGTTTGCTGGCTTGAAACTTTTCCATTTTCTCTGTTTCAAACCCTATGCATTAGAGAGTAAGGTCTTCCATCTGACATGCTGTGCACTGGTGGTTCTGTCCAGACATATAGCTATGATGATGATATTTTGTGTATCTGGGATACAATAACCATAACAAATAATAGTAGCTTCATTGCATTCAGACTATTATCAATTAGTTCCATAACTAATGTGATACAAGTGTAATATATGTAGAAGTTTAATGGCTTGATATTGCAGTGAAAGCAGAACTTTCTCTGTGTCAAGTGAAAATTAAGTTCAGATAACTAAAAGCTTGTTGATGGGATTAGCCATCTGTATGGTGATAAATTTCTTTAAATTGCCAAAGTAATTGATGTCACTTTTAAAGGCGTTTTTACATCCAAAATTCATTTAATTCAATTTAATTTTCTTTGCAACAATTATCTAAAACACCTCATTTTAATATTGTACTTTTCTTTGGATGCAGATAAGGTGCCATCAAAACTATGGAACAATAAATTCTATGCATTCTTTATAGACAAATTAATTTATGCCATTTTATAAAGCTTGTTATACAAGGGGAATTTCATAAACTTGTAATTTCACAAAATTAAATGTTTTAAATTAAAAATTTAGAAATAAATTAAATCTATTATTCTGTAGACATATCCCTGTACTAAGTGGATGGTTAACTGGTTTAGCCACATGCTGTTCCTTTACCCATTTTGTCTTGCTGTAAGTTAGCATGTGCCAGTACATTGCCTCAATTTGT
Source organism: Sinonovacula constricta (assembly GCA_007844125.1). Lineage (NCBI taxonomy): Eukaryota > Metazoa > Mollusca > Bivalvia > Cardiida > Solecurtidae > Sinonovacula > Sinonovacula constricta. The sequence continues at coordinate 9,712,233 of CM017572.1, forward strand.
AGTTCAAAAACTGTGGACAAATTTTGTAACAAGTGGGCATGCTGCAAAATAAAGGTTTGTTTGATTATTTTCCTATTGAAATTCATGAAATTTGCACAAAGTTAAACATATTGCCAAGATAATGAGGCTGCAACATTATGGACCATTGATTTACAGGTAGTAATGCCTGCACCTAATTATCTTGAACTAGAGAATGCAGTGAAGCAAAAGCTTAATTGCTATTAAAAAGGAATACAATGAGGAAAAAAACAAAACAGTGTTGGGATAATGTTAATGGGTGTGGTGTTTACAGCATGCTATACAGAGTGAAGGCTGCACTATTCTGTTCCAAGTGAAAACTGTATCCAGATAACTGAAATACTGTTGGTGGGACAAAAAACCCAATAAACGAATAAATGCCATTTTACAAACTTATGGAATACCCCTTGTAAAGGTCTACAGTTCTGCAAAGACATTGGCCTATTTGCTATATTCAGCCCAAGTGCAAACTTGAAAATGTTTACTGATACAAGCTGTCAACTGAGTTCTACATTCCTACATTTTCCTGTACATTATAGTGCCATTACGTCTTCATAAATTCTTGTAGACTGGGTAGAACCTCTAGCACATGTCAGATCAAAAGGAAGAACTCCCCAAAGTTCTTGCCCCAACCGGGACGCAAACCCACAAGATTGAGAAGCCCGTTCTGTAGTTTTTAATGAAAGATAGTATAATTTGAAAGTATGAAATGCTAAGGTATTGTTTTCTTTGTCTACAATAATAGTTTCCTTGAGTTAGCTAAGTTTCAGTTCAGTGTTGTTGGACACCATTCAGATCATCATAAACAAGCTGATAGCTGCCACTTCCACAGCATACCAATGTTGGGACATCACAAATGTGACCTGATGTGAGATAAGGTAAGAAAATTCACTTTGTAATATTTTTCTTTCACAATGGCACCGAGTTTTAAATGCTTTTTCCAAAAAAATCTTAATTTAATTCTTAGAGTGCTAGGTTCTGACAGTGTAGGTACTGTCAGCGTAGGTCCTTACTGTGTAGGCCTCTGACAATGTAGGTCCTAACAGCTACAACTGGAAACTGGCTGATCTGGATCTTCACTATTTGCATTTGCCAGAGCAGTTCATGCTCAGCAGGAATTTTCATAGAACATGTGTTCTTTTGTTCTCTACTCGTTGGGCAAGTAGTCATTGTTATGATACATAGTCGAGTTTGTTTGAATTCTCATTTTTTTTCACACCAGCCCTTATGGTATTACTTTACTAATCTCATTTAATTTGATGGTGAATCTACAAGAGATCTCTTTCTGGTTCCTTGGCCCCATAAACATGCAAGATTTCTTTTGTTAAAATTCCTTCTTCATTTGAATTGTTGATATTACATACTGACCTCAACAGATGTCTAGTTATAAGTAGTTCTAAATTGTAGGATTTTGTATCTATTCACTTTTAATTTTAAATATTTTTTGTTGTTCATATTTTTAGTCACATTTACTGCTGTCTTTTGAGTATCCATGATGAATATTTACACATGTTTAATAAATTACATGTTTAACCACAATCATATATTTTGTGTGTTAGTGTCGTTTTGGGTCAGTTATACAGCATAGTTTGGGTGTAATCATGTCAATTAAATAAATAAAATTAATCTATGTTTAAATATAATGCAGTTTATATTAGAATTGGGACATGTAAATACATGTATATATCGCCAACATGTTAAGAAATGATGATAAACTGTTTCTTTCACTGGTCTTTTATCTTTTTTTATTTTTTTTTATTTTATTAAAATATAAATCAAACATTTCAGATGGTGTCCCATAAGGTGCTCAGAAAGTCAAGAAAGGCAAACTTCAGCTTGTTTAAGATGAGAAGGATGGATGTCATTAAGGCAGAGCAAGTCTAATACAGCACCTTCCATTGAAGAGTTCTCATAATCAAGCTGAAATTATTGTCAGTGCTGCCAATTTTGGAGAAATGTCTAAATTTCTTTAATTTTGTAGATATTTTTTGGGTTAGTCTAAGATATACAAAAATCAAGCATTGACATAACTGAAGTGATATTTGACCATCAACCAAAATAATTTAAAACAGTTATTTGTCAGTTATTCACTTTTTTTTTTCGATTTGGTACAAAACATGGCAAGTGGTCAGATCAGATGGGGTTTAATTGGTTAATAATTTGCTACCGAAATTCTGAACTAAGCCCATATACATGTTTGATCTATTTGCACAATGCTACATTTGTATTTGTTGGTTCCAAATAATATTCAATGGCAAAACATATTCTGTGAATAAGATATGACATATGATTAAGGCAGACGCAGAAATACTCAGTTCACAACAATATTCACTGTTCACTTTCATTTCTTCAAAGTGTCCTTTAAGCTTGCTCTGCCTTAAGTTAATCTTTCAAAAAAGGTAAGTTTTTGTATTTTGCTTTGTATTTTAAGGTAATAATTGACAAAAATCCAATATTCTAAATTGGTTGACGGCTTGTAAAGGATGATCCAAATACAGTAAACTAGAGCTCTTGTTCCCCAACTATTTATTAGCTCCTGTCATTACATATTGTATAACTCCCAAAAGGTTCAGTAACTCACTTTCAGTGCAAAATTTCAGACATTATTCATTTAATTGTAAATATCATAAATTGAAGTTGTTGACTAAAGCAATTGTTACTAATGAATGGTTGTAAAATAAGGGCCTAAAAACTATTTTACTATTACTGTTTGAAAAGTATAAAGAAATCTTGTCATAACATTATTTATAATGAAGTAAATTGGAACTGATTCTGTAACAAAATATAACTGGTAATTGGCATTTGTCTCAGTAAAATCAAATCAACAATTAAGCTCAATAAATGCACATCTTTTTTTATTATTTTTATTTATTAATATAATTAAACACAACTGATTTTGAGCTCTGCTATTGAATTAGGTTCTGCATTTACTTAAGAGAAGGCCTTGGGATCAATTCTAGGCAGTGACCTACAAAAGTCATAGAAAAATGTTATGATATAATTAGGTGTGATATCAATGCCTGGTGTTAATAGCATTCATCTAAAATGAAAGCAGCCCTCTAATTGTTTTAAGTTAGCCCTGTCTCCATATTACTGAATGATGAATGGCATTGTGTAAAATATAAAAAGACATTATCCTATTTTGTGGTGTAACAATTTACTGCTTTATATTAATCAGGATGTTTTGTATGCTTTGACACAGAGATCACTGCTATCAGTGTTATTTCAGTCAATAATGGCCTAATTTGGTTCTACAGAAAACTCAAATTAATTGCAGATTGTTGCTTTATGGTCGTATTTATGAACTTGCATAAGGAACACTGATACTTCTCAGCCTTTGTCAAAATGATATATTTTATTCATTATTTATAATTTTTATCTTTGGACATGTAAAATTATCTTAGGATTAGAAAACCAAACATCTTTAAAGTTTTGCATAACTTCCTTATCAGTAAAATAAGCATGTTTCTTAAATGAAAAAGGAATATGATGTAAGTTTGACATCATTTTATATACCTTTCAAACACCATTTTTCATTGCATATACAAGACTTAGTCCTCTTATATACCCATTGACAGATTGATTTTAGCCATGCCCTGAATATTTTCGCCCACATTTCCACCAACCGAGTAGCATCTAAACAGCTACATTTGTAAACTACTGATACAGTGAACTGGTGGTTCTACCCAGAGATCTGTCTGGGAACTTCCTCCAGTATTAACAAAGTGTGATGTAACCAAAAAACAAACTACCAATATAAAACCTTATTTGCTTACATCTAGATATATAGTAAACATACCAATTGGATGGTCGATCTTGATCCACTCTATTTATTTAAACCTTATTAAGAAATCATATCTGAGTTAAGACACAATCTGCACATTTGCTAAATAAAATGATCTTTGATGACATCTACAAACAAGTAGAGAAGAAAGCATCTGTGTATCAATGGCTTACCATATCACATTACTAATATATATGAAAAAATGGCTGGAACTTTTCAACCATTTAAACATGATTACAAAATACAACACAGTTAGGATTTGTCTGATGAATAACAGAACAAAACATGTCTGAACTAAATCCATCAGTAAATTGCAGAAGCATTTTTTAAACCCATTTCTTTAAACATTCTTACTTTTTTGTGTCTCTTTGTATATGCTGCTAGTTAATTTTGCTATAAGTTACCCCACTTTAAGGCTCTGGGCCCTCAGTCCAAGTCCTTCAAAATTATTTTTTTTGTATTTCAGATTACTCTAGCCTGTTTCATTGGTGTAGTGGTGGGTCTCCTTGTGAGTTTGTGTGTAGTCCTTGTTGTGAGGTGTTTCTTTTCTCCTTTGACGCCGCCTTCTCCCCCTCGCCAGCCAGCCGTGACCCGACGCCCGGTTCTCCTGCCGCAACCAGCTGCCCCTCGTCCTGAGGCAGACTGGCGTGCCCGACGCCCTAGACCGCGTTTAGGTCTAAGGCCCTCCCCTCCTAGGCACCCTCTGGCCAGGCCGCCCCTGCAGACGTACAGCCGTTGGCTTGTGAGTACACTTCAGTTATTCTTTTCAAGGTTAATTAATACAAGAAGTAATTTATTTTTGCCTGAAACACAAATGTAAAACATAGAAAATTCTGATTAAAAGTCTTTTGGTTTTTCAGAATTAACCATTTAAGGGAATAACATGCTTGAAATGCATCTTTCGTCAACATTGATAATCAACAAGGTAACAGATAAAAGGCCAGCTCTTATTTTATTGGTCATGTTAGCAAAGTTCTCACTCTGTCAGATATTTAAAGGAATAAGGAAAGTTACCTTATATACACAAATCAACCTGTTGTAAATCAATGGTAAAAAAATCTTATATAAATCTTTTGTAGACATAATGTTATAAAAGTCTTCTTTGATCTAATTTAGATAGGAAATAATAACAAAGCAATGGATGGTTAATTTACGACTATTTATTAATTTAACAAATGTTTATAAAGTAATAGCATAAAACATTGGGCTTGCGGATCAGGAGGTCGTGGGTTCAAACCTGGTCCGGGTTAAACCAAAGACTTTAAAGTTGGTAGTAGTGGCTTCTCTCCTAAAGCTTGGGGCTAAGGGGACAACATATAAGCCTGACTTGTCGGTTTGATGGACCGGCCGGGTTCAGTTGCTGGGCACCTCATAAGTGCCCCTGCGCTATAATGAGAGAAATGTCGCTGCACAGTATTGGCAAAAATGTCGGCTGACCCCATCCCATCCCATCCCATAAAACATTGTGTAACAATATTTAAATTCGGTTTTAATTTACTCAATGTCAACCTAAAGTGGTGACAAAGCACACGGCTGGTTGTCATGAACTTGATCAACAAGTCAAGAAAATGGGAGCTTGAATGCTAGAGATGTGGTCACCCATAGAGGTATAAAATGGTGCACTGATATGTACTAAGTTGTGACTTATTGTGGCTGGAAGAATATATGATAAAAAGATCTTAAACCATTTACACTGTAGGGTTATCTATTTAATTTATCTATTTACATTTTGTTATACTTACAAATGTTAATGCATTTTCCACAGAGACAACACTATTTATTGCTGTTGTTTTGATAATCTCATGTGCACCAACATATTTATTTTTGCTGTGTTTTCCCAATCATCCATTCAAAAAACAATTTGTAATTACCCAAGGTGATCTGATTAGCTATTGTACTTTCTTGACTGGTCAGCTTGTTATAAGGATACTGTGGCCAGGTGTGCTGACATCTCTCACAGTAAAGTCAACACAAAAGATCAATGCAAACTAGCAGAAACCTTGAAAAGTTAAATTTTATGTTAAGATATTGTGTTGTTGCACAAAGAGCATTATTCAAAAGAAAGATTTTTAAATTGCTCTGACTGTTGAATACTAATGGACTTGTTTTGTGCTTCCAGGAGTCTGTTAGGCGTCCGAGGCCTCCAATCAGGAACCTGATGGAGGACTTTCTTCCGCAGGTTCCGGTGCCAGTGATGGAGAGGGAGGAGACCCCTCCTCCGGCTTCGGCCCCGCACAGGGATAGCCCTGTCGCAGGCCCGAGCGGGGTCCAGACTTCAAAGCGACCAGTAAGACATAGCTTTTTTGGAGTTTTTCATGTTCATTTTAATCCTTTATGAATTTGTTGCATAATTCCGTGGGTTTGTAAAGTTGTCTACATGACCTTTATAAAGAATAAAATGCAATAAGAAAGTATGCAAAATAGGGATCAAGAAGACTGTGTCCATGTGCCAAGTTGTTTTTGATCTGTTAAATTTCACACAAAAAAAATGTTCATTTAAATATTTAAAATGTAACACATGTTGTTACTGAATTTAGTGGGCACACATTGCTTGGTGTTAGAGTTGCCAACTTGTACTGTAACTCCTTTGACTGCTCATTATGAGGGTTCGAGTTATGGCCCATATAAAGGAGTAAATGTAAAAATGTCTTCCAGCAAAACAAACAATAAAATTTTAATTTTATAATTTTTTTTAATTGTGTTGTGTTGAATAATAGACCAATTAACCATGGTGCTATTTTGGACAAAAAATATTTGGTAAAGAAAGATAAACCATTTAAATTATGAGAGGAAAAGACCTTGCACAAAACGCAAGATTAATGGTATTGAGCCGCTCATTCTTGGAGCTCTTTGAAACTTAATAGAAATGTAGCATATATTAGCATGCTTGTGTCTATTAATATATACATAAAATCTAGTGAACATTAATTATTGCAGTTTTGTTGCAATCACTACAATATATTACTGTATGCATAAACAGGATGTAGTGTCTCTTTATACATAATGTTGATTTATCTGAATGTTTTAAGCAATTTTCATATCCATCAAACTTTAGCATAATTGTTTCTGAGTGATTTATTAGTAAATTGTAGTTTTTAGCTTACTAATATTTAATCATATATCATTTGTATATAACTATGTACCACTTGTATATGATTTCCTGTTAGAGAAGTATTCCAAATCTTCTTTAAATGTGAGTCCCTGTACCAGATCTGGATGATTGCAGATCTGTGTATTAGAAAGGCATCATCATCAGACATTGTTTTAAGTCTTTCTCTACCACATTGCAATGTATTTAAAAACCCTTTTAGGGCAGATAGAGTAAGTCTAAACATGTGGCTCTGGGGACGTGTTGGATGGTGAACTTCATGTGGTGAGGTCTTCCAGCTAACCTGCTATGTGTTGCTGGTCTTCATCCACCAATAACTTTTCTTCAAATAATTTTTCATATATTCAGGGATATTGTCCCCTTGAAGCAGATATAGTGCTGCCTTTATTGTAATATGCCATGAATACCTGGAATACCACCCACAGCCACACTATCCCAACACCTGGCCAACTGGACCTTACCTTAACATATGCTTTGAGCCTTAGCATGGGAGCTATACCTAGGTTGAACGAAGGCCCCCAACCCTCCACCCTTCCTCAAGCTGGTGCTCAACAGCTTGATTTACCAGATCCATGTCTACATAGCTTATATCTTAATAATTGCATAAATTGCAATGAAACAATAACATATATCCTTTAAAGTCATAATTACTGAATGAAGTTAGGGGGATTGCAGGTTGGATTTTTTCTTCGAAATATTTCCCTGTGTTGACTATATATGCAGATTAAAGATGTATGCACTAGTATTCTCAAGCTTATATCTCAAAAACTAGTGAACAGATTGGTATGAAACTGAACATTCCTGCTAATGGTACAATCAAGTTCAATTAATCCTGGTTGGATTTCATGAGAAATATGGTCTTGGTCACCTTGGTTAAGCTTTGCTATTGTTATTGAAGACAAAGCATTGAAAATGTGTAATCCATAAGTTTTGAAGTCTATATTAATTGGAAATCCCCATTGTAACAGAAGCAGATTAGGAAAATGATGAAAAATCAGAGGGATTCATGACTCACTATCTTATCATTACCATTGTGATTAACATTGTCTTAACCACAAGCAAGACTGAGCTTTTGGTCAATTTTCATGCCCAATGACCTAATGACAATACTTGCTATAATTTCCTGTAAATATGATATATTTAATATTCACAAATTGTTACATACGACTTTTACAATAATTAGCTGGATGTTGCCAATATGGCAATAACTATGCAATATATTAAAAAAACAAAAACTTTACCTGTAAAGAAAAATGATAAAAGTATCACTGCTATAAAGCTCTTATAAGCCTACATGCATAAATAATTTTCTATTATTGTAAGAAATTTACAATAAGTAAAAATAAATATGCATTTAATATAGGAATGACATAATTTCATATACTATCAGGTTTATCAGATATCTGCAGTAGACCAGTGGTTCTACTCTGCCATTTGTCTGTTTTTCCTCCACAAATGACACCTTGTTGTTGCCACTGACATTAATTATCTAGCTCAGGCAAATCTAAAAGATCCAGATTAGCCAGCACCTGCTGGGAGCTGTCCAGGATCTATATAATTTTCTGCTGGTCTCTGGCCATATCTAACATCTGCATGTGGATTCAAGCAAATGTCTTCTGAAAGAAAGGCTTATTAAATATAGAAGAATATTAGATCTAATCTGCCCTATTGCTAAAGTTCTTGTACTTATTGTTTCTTTTTAACACTCTCCTTACAGCTTGAAGTTCTGGAGTCGGAGGATGTGGAACTTCCCTCTCCTAAACGGCCACTGCACTGAGGGTAAGCTCTATCAGATTTTTTTTCATTTCTTGAAATAGCAATTCCAAAAACGGAATACAAATATAAGTTATCTCCCTTGGTATATTGATGCTAGTCTAGTATAACATTTCTGTTGCAGTTTGAGGTGTTTTTAATTATGAAAAAGTGGGCAATTCACAAAGGCAAAGTACAGTTGAACTTCAGTTCTTTTAAGTTGTCAGGACCACCGATTTACTTTGAACAATTGCAAGGGTTGGAATAATCCAAATTACCTTCACTTACAAAATTTTCCAACTAGGAGTCTGCAATTTTGAATTATGCAATTATATGTGATAATTTGCAATGAGAATTGTATCTACCATTTTTAACTTTTAACAGTGAAACATAAGTTAATTGCTGGAAAAGATAAGTATAGAATAAGTGTCATTTTTTATTTTCTTTCTTTTCAAAATAATAATCAAAATTTATACATGTATAAAGCATTGTTGACAAGATGTGAATTTGCAATTGTAAAAAAAACTACAGCATACTTGACATAATGGTTACAAGCACACAGTATTAAATCCGTCTTAAATTGTAACTGATCTGGGTGTCCCTCAATTGTTGGGTCCTTCATCAGATTGCTTAGCTTAAGTTTTCACCTGCTATACTTGCCATTTCTCTATTGAGATGGTGGTGATATCAGTCAGCATTTATACATACCCAACCTGGCAGTTTGCAATACTAGTGCAAGACAAAGTGAAGACAAGTCAATCTTAAAATGGATTTTCCCTGCTTGAATATACATCATACTGATTTTCAAACTAAACAGTATGTCATATCAAATTAACAATTTCAACCAACCAGTTAACAAAGACAAACATCAATGTAACTGGAGTAACCTACCATTTGCAGTTCGACTAGTGACAATACAAAATGGTCGACTGATGACATGTCTGGGCTTTGGATAAGTTGTTTGAAGCTAGCATAAAAAGTGTACGTTGGGGACCAAAATTGACTTTGAATAATGCTAAAACTTTGATTTATGTAAATGAATAATTGGTGATTTTATACATGAAATAATATAGTTAAAAAAATGGGACTGACCAATGATTTAATATGATAACCTGAGTTTGAATAACCGAGGTTCGACTGTACAGGTATAAATAAAGACCTAACCAAAATGGAGATAGCACAATGCAGTTAGACAAATTAGAATAATATCAGGCCTCAATTACAAAAGAGATTTGTTTTAACTGATGTAATACAATCAGCTGAATAATATTCAAAGGAGATTTCTGCTGCGTGTCACTGGTCAATTCTTATTTTTTTACATCAAAATTGAACCAGTAAGTTTATACCCATATCAAGAAGCACATAAATAGTACTAAAATAGCTCCTAAGCAAATATAAGGGTAGTACCAAGTTGTGTCATCCTGGTATCAGGTTAATGGGTATTGTAGGAAATATGGTAAACCCATTTAACAATTAAACTCCTATACAGTGAAGTAGATTGATGTATGCCCTATGGCAATTGACAAAATATGAGTGAACTTGTACAGTTGGCTATATACATATCTATGACCACTCACATCTTTCTGTAGGGTCTCCAGATAACTAAAATACTGTTGGTGGGGACAATACGTCCAATAAACAAACACCTTTCTTTCATTTGAAATATCAGTTAAGCTGTATTTGAAACTGATTACCAGTAAAAAAAAAAAGTAAAAAAAATTCAGGTTGCATTTTTGATTCTCCTCCAGTTTTTTCTTTTGAAAATGAAAACCTTTATACATTTTTATAATCTGGCAGGATCTTGTATTTCCATAGAAAAATGTTGAACAAAATAGTGGTGTAGCTTTAATACTTACACACTTTCAGTTTTAAAGTTTGTTCATAAATGTGACTTGATCTGGTACTACAGTGAAGATTACACCATAATCTACCTCACCTGGACCTCTTTAGAATATCCACTTCAGGTAGACTCTACTTTAGAAGTAAAACAAATAATTTTAATCTTCAGCCCAACCCATAGAAGAGCCAATGGATTGGGAGCCAGCCATTGATGCCATGGAGGTCGACATGGCTGCTGATGAGGAAGACCCCGTACCTCTTCCCCTCGCTGACGACGAGGCCTCTGTGCTTCTTCCTCTGGCTGCTGCTGCTGCCGAGGAGCCTCCGCCTGCTGAGGAACCTCCCCCTCGGGGAAGACGGGCGGCGCGAAGGTCGTGGGTCATTAAGTAAGTAATCCTTCAACTGTTTGTTTTACTGTTAACTTGGGTTTTCGAAGTCATCAGAACTGCTGATTTACTTCTACTTGATCATTACTTTAATGTGCTAGAAGCACTGTATATACTATGATATTTTCACAATGAAACTTATGAAAAGTTAATTGTTAGGAAAGAAATGAGTAATAAAAAAAGCATCATGTTTTACATTTTATTCTTTTTACAATAAAAACAAATATAAATTTATGCATGTTTGTATAAAGATTTGCCAGTTTCTATAAGGATCATAACACGTGATGTGATCGAGTCTTGGTGTGTGAAGCATTAAAACTGTATGTTGGGGATCAAATGGTAGTGGTATAGCTCTCTTGCTTCTGCTCAAGCAAATATAAGGGTAATTTCCCAACTGGTCGGCCGAGGGTCAGGATAATAAGACTTGGTGTGGTATTATGCCACATTTTCATGGAATGCTATACACAGTGAAGGCAACACAATATCTGCTTCAAGCAGACACCGTTCCCATATAACTGGAATACTGTCGGTGGGATGTAAAATGTAAAACCCAACAAACAAATAATCAGAGGACTTTTAAATTTAAATGTATAGGGAAAATATCTGGACTGATCTATAAATCATGCTTCAGCTTTGGACAACCCGAGTTTGAATAATCAAGGTTTGTCAGTATTTGGTAAATTACTTTATTACAGGCAAGATGAGCTTTTTATGGATACGTAACACTTCTTATATTGGCCAGCTTTTAAATATTTATTACCTAGTGCATTGATGTTTTATTACCAGGCATGAAGAATACAATAGATTACAATAAAATGATTATGCTTTGGCAGTTTAAAGTCAAAATTATAAAGTTTTTCAATTTTATAACAAAGGCATCTTAGTCATAATTTTTGATTTCTGGCCACGACATCCAAGTCATTAAAAATGGTAGTAGCATAGCTAACTTGCTAATCCTCAAGCAAATATAAGGGTAGTTACATAAATGGTTGGCCTGGGATAATGTGACTGGGTGTGGTACATGTATCAGGCCCTGTGTTCACGGCATGCTATACACAGTGAAGGCAGTACTATATCTGATTGAAGTGGACATCATCTCCAGATAACTGAAATACTGTTGGTGGGATGACAGAGGATCTTACATTAAATTATATAGGGAAAATAACTGGACTGACCAATTGCTTAAAATAATGCCTTAACTTTATAAAACCCAAATTTGAATAAGCAAGGTTTGATTGTACCTAATAAATTACTTTTTTTTATTGAGAGATGAAGAGAAGAGCTTTTTTATGGATATATCACACTTTCATTATATTGGTCATCTTTTATGCATTTATTACCCTGTCCAATTATGTGTGGATTACCAGCCATAAAGAATACAATAGATTACAATGAAATGATTATGCTTTGGCAATCTGACATCAACATTATAAAGTTTAGCATTTTTAAAACAGACATATTGAGCATCATGTTTGCAAACAGATTATGAAGATAGATAATCTGAATACAAATGTCTGTAAAACCCCAATAACTAACAGGTTGACAGGAAGACTGTCTGAAAAAGATACATATTGTACATTTATCATGGTACATTTACTTCAAATATAGTTGTGGGTATGACATTTCATTTCTGAAAACATAATCAGTCCTTTGTTTTAACATAGAACACTGTCCTGTTCATAATGTATTAAACCTTTAATATTCTTTGGTGATTTTTTTTTATTTATTTTTATGAATATGTACAACGTATGTGCTTGTGTTATAATTGAAATTGTGCATATACATATAGAATTGTATATACATGTATTTGTAAAAGTGTTTTCTAATTTCAGCATAATTAATATTAAAGCCTTAAAAGTGAGGACTACACAAATACGGCTGAAGCATAAACACCATATTTCAATAAACAGACATCTGTAACAGCTATTTGTTCATGAGTTACAACATGTGCAATTACCAACTGATGGAGCCATTTTAACCACATTCTGTAGTATCTAAAATCACTGTTGAAATGGGCCTAAATAAGCATATTTCTTCAAAGTGCTAGACTGTGCCAATGCTGGAAGTACCAGTTGACCAAATGGAAATCAATGCATGAAGAACATGTCATCGGTTAAATTAGATTTAATCTTCTAATGAATTTGAATTAGATTAATATTTAATGTTCATTACATTTTAATGTATTTTAACTTTCTTTTACTTTTTTTTTGTTACACCTCATCATAATTGGCACCATGTGACCAAGTGACATATCAGTGTGCAGTAAAATCCTAAGTACCAATAAAATATTTAAAAAAAATGATGAAGAAACAACACAACATAGTAAAAATATTGGTACCTCCCCAGCATTAAACTGATAAATATTTAGTTGGGTCAGAATCACCACATACATGTGAATGCAGTAATGCAGCAGCTTTATCCATGGTGTGTAATTTTGTTTGTGTTTTGATGGGTGATGAGTATAACACAATACAAAAATGACATATGGTATGCTTTAATTCTACTTCTAATATGTTTGATTGGTTGTCTGTCACATAGGCAATGCTTCTGGTTAGGTTGCTCTAATTATTGGTAAAGTTTGAAAATCGCAACAATTACCTGCACAGCGATATCTGATGGCTTCACTTTAAACGGCATTTCCAGTGTTGCAGTTAAACTATTTCATTTTACAATAATTGAAGACTACACAGCTAACAGTTTTCATAAAAATGTAGGTATTGCTTTGCTGACTCGTCATATTTTTGCAACTAAGTCACCAACAGGCTAAGTATTTGATATACTTCTAAGGCATGTTTTTAGAACTTTATTTCATTACATATTATGGAAAACCTCTCCACATGGAAGTTCTTGCCTTGACCAGTGGCTCTCATTCATTACAAGTCTCTAACCCACTTTGCTATGGATGGCTTCTGTTAATGACATCCTGCCAGTTTACTTTGAATGGAAATGTTAGAAAACAACTTAAAATAAGTATTATTTGTCAAGAAATGTACTAAAAGTGTGTTAAAATTTATTGAAATAATAACTAAGAACATTGTTGAAATGATTCCGTTTCAGAATCTTGTATGTTTTTCAGGTATGACCTACGACCACGGCGCCAGCCTGTCAACTACCGGGAGGGGAGGGTTAACAGGCGGAGGCGGTAAGCTATCATTAAATTAAATAAAATTCTGCTGCCAATCATGCCACAGTCAACTCTCGTTTATTCAAATATTGTTCTTATAAAATAGCTACTCGAATGAATTGGAATAGTTTTGTGATTTCTTACAATTAATGTTTACTGTGTTTGTTGATATGTATGGTTTATGGTTGGGTTCGGCCAAAGTCATGAAACTCTCAGAAGCTTCAGCATGAAGTTGATTTAGGATATTGATCCTTCAAAATCATGGCAGCCAGAGGAGTGGCCATTTTCCTGTATGGCTTTATAATAAAACTTAAATCTATTTGTCAAACACTGAAAAAGTTGGAGCCTTGATATTGGTAAACCAGTTCCATGGGAGGCCCTGTATCAAGATTGGTAACAGCCATGAGTTTGGCAATTTTTCTTCATGGCTATATAGAAAATTAGAAAATCTTGTAAAAAACATGTAAGAGCTCGAGTCTTGTCATTTGGTATACAAATTCCTTGGGTGGTTCTTTGTCAAGCTTGTTCAGAGAATTTTGATATGTCAAAAAAATTGGCTGCCAGGGGCGTGGCCATTTTCCTCATACCCACTGCTTTACAGGAAAAATGATTTACAGGAAAAATGAGAAAATCTTGTCAGATACTATGAGAGCTAGAGCCTTGATATGTGGTATATCTATATTCCTTTGGGGGCTCTTCATCAAGATTGTTGGAGAATTTTGTTCCATCAAAAAATTGGTTGCCAGGAGCGTGGCTTGATTGGACTTGATGGGAAAACTTAGAGAATCTTCCTGTCAAATACCACAAGAGCTAGATCCTTTGTATTTGGTATTCATGTTCATAGGTGGGCCTGTATCAAGACTTGTTAAAACAATTTAATCTGTCAAAAAACATGGCTGCCAGAGGTGTGGCTATTTTCTCTATTATGGTTATATTAAATATATTTTGAAAACTTTTAGTCAGAAACTACAAGAGCTAGAGCCTTGATGTTTGGTATTCATGTTCTTATGGTATCAAGATTGTTCCAATCCAATATTTTAGATTCATTAAAAAACATGGCAGCCAAGGACGTAGCCATTTTCCCTATATGGCTATAAAGAAAAACCTTCAACAAAAATTAATAGAAATGGCGAGCAAAAACTTAAAAAGTGTTCTTGTCAAATACTACAAGAGCTAGAGCCTCGATATTTGATATGCATATTCCATAGGTGGCCCTGTATCAGAAATGTTAAAAGGATTTTGATAGGTCAACAGGGGCGTGGCCATTTTCTTTATATGGCGTAATAGGAAAACTTAGGAAATCTTGTCACAATCTACAAGATATAGAGCTTTGATACTTTGTATACATTACCTTGGGTGAAAAAATGATCTGCCAAAAACCGTGACTGCCAGGAACGTGGCCATTGTCCTTATATTTTTTTATAACTTATATTTTTTATTAGAAAACTAAAGCAAATCTTCCTGTCAAATACTAGAAGAACTAGAGTTTGGTAATTTGGTAGACATGCTCCTTCGGTGATCTGTCAAAACATATGGCTGCCAGTGGCGTGGCCATTTTCCTAATATGTCAATACGAAATATACCTACAATATTTATAGGATAACTTAGATAATTTGCTTGTTTCTTGGGTGGCCCTGTATAAAGTCTTTTCAAAGAGTTTTGTTTCCACAAAAAAACACAGCTGCCAGTGGTGTGGCTGTTTTTTTTTGTATATAGTTATGTTACAATATTTTGAAATTTTTGCAAGGTTGTTCAACAAAACATGGCTGCCAGGGGAGTGACCATTTTGCCTGTATGGCTGCATAGGAAAAATGTTAACATTTTGTCAGAAACTAAAGGTGCTAGAGCCTTGATATTTGGTATACATATTCCTGGAGTGGCTTTGTATCAAGATTGTTCAAAGTGTTTTGATTCATCACAAAACATGGCTGCCAGGGATGTGGCCATTTTCAATTTGTTGTTTTAAAGGAAACTTTAAAATCTCCTTGTCAGCAATCACAGCTTTGACTTTCGGTATACATGTTCTTTAGGTGGCCTTTTAGTAGGATTGGTCAAAGAATTGCGATCTGTCAAAACATGTGTCTTAGCCATTTTCCATTATATGGCAGTGTAGTAAAAAATTAAACTGTCAAAATGTTGCTTGTATCCATGTATTAGTTATTCTGGTCTGATATTAGTTTCTAATTTTGTCAAAATATCTACAGCACTCAGTTGACCTCTATAGGGCCATCATGGCCCACTTGTTTCAAAACACTACAAGTTCATGTTTTAGCCAGACTTAACTTGACTCTTGGATGCTTGATGATAGTTTAATAAGCCTTAGGGGCATTACAATTGAGCTAGGCTCATGCAAGGCCACACGGATCAAATTCTGTTTGAATATTAATGAGGACAGTACCTGGAGAGTTTGTAATAATAAGCACTTCCTATAAGGAAATCTTCTTAGATGAATCAGAGTTGTAAAACAATAGTTTGGCTTGCTTTAGCCTTGGAATATTAAACCCATGTTATTACAGTTTGAATAAACGAGAGTTGACTGTTTTTCTGTACAGAATGCTCTTAACAACAACACCAGCAATCAGGATTAATTTTTCCATGTACAAGTTGATACATTCTATATGAGGCCTTGCAAAGTATTTTCAGAAAATTTTGATAGCCTGTTTTGTTTATAGTCTCAGAAACATTGAAACAGAGTGATATTATTAGTTTCAAAACACTGAAACAGAGTTCAAAAACATTGAAACAGAGTAATATTATTAGTTTCAAAACACTGAAACAGAGTTCAAAAACATTGAAACAGAGTGATATTATTAGTTTCAAAACACTGAAACAGAGTTCAAAAACATTGAAACAGAGTGATATTATTAGTTTCAAAACACTGAAACAGAGTTTAAAAACATTGAAACAGAGTGATATTATTAGTTTCAAAACACTGAAACAGAGTTCAAAAACATTGAAACAGAGTGATATTATTAGTTTCAAAACACTGAAACAGAGTTCAAAAACATTGAAACAGAGTGATATTATTAGTTTCAAAACACTGAAACAGAGTTCAAAAACATTGAAACAGAGTGATATTATTAGTTTCAAAACACTGAAACAGAGTTTAAAAACATTTAAACAGAGTGATATTATTAGTTTCAAAACACTGAAACAGAGTTCAAAAACATTGAAACAGTGATATTATTAGTTTCAAAACACTGAAACAGAGTTCAAAAACATTGAAACAGAGTGATATTATTAGTTTCAAAAACACTGAAACAGAGTTCAAAAACATTGAAACAGAGTGATATTAGTTTCAAAACACTGAAACAGAGTTCAAAAACATTGAAACAGAGTGATATTATTAGTTTCAAAACACTGAAACAGAGTTCAAAAACATTGAAACAGAGTGATATTATTAGTTTCAAAACACTGAAACAGAGTTCAAAAACATTGAAACAGAGTGATATTATTAGTTTCAAAACACTGAAACAGAGTTCAAAAACATTGAAACAGAGTGATATTATTAGTTTCAAAACACTGAAACAGAGTTTAAAAACATTTAAACAGAGTGATATTATTAGTTTCAAAACACTGAAACAGAGTTCAAAAACATTGAAACAGTGATATTATTAGTTTCAAAACACTGAAACAGAGTTCAAAAACATTGAAACAGAGTGATATTAGTTTCAAAACACTGAAACAGAGTTCAAAAACATTGAAACAGAGTGATATTAGTTTCAAAACACTGAAACAGAGTTCAAAAACATTGAAACAGAGTGATATTATTAGTTTCAAAAACACTGAAACAGAGTTCAAAAACATTGAAACAGAGTGATATTAGTTTCAAAACACTGAAACAGAGTTCAAAAACATTGAAACAGAGTGATATTATTAGTTTCAAAACACTGAAACAGAGTTCAAAAACATTGAACAGAGTGATATTATTAATTTAAAAAACACATTGAAACAGAGTGATATTATTAGTTTCAAAACACTGAAACAGAGTTCAAAAACTTTGAAACAGAGTGATATTATTAGTTTTAAAACACTGAAACAGAGTTCAAAAACATTGAAACAGAGTGATATTATAAGTTTCAAAACACTGAAACAGAGTTCAAAAACATTGAAACAGAGTGATATTATTAGTTTCAAAACACTGAAACAGAGTTCAAAAACATTGAACAGAGTGATATTATTAGTTTCAAAACACTGAAACAGAGTTCAAAAACATTGAACAGAGTGATATTGTTATTTTAAAACACTGAAACAGAGTTCAAAAACATTGAAACAGAGTGATATTATTAGTTTCAAAACACTGAAACAGAGTTCAAAAACATTGAACAGAGTGATATTATTAGTTTCAAAACACTGAAACAGAGTTCAAAAACATTGAACAGAGTGATATTATTAATTTAAAAAAACAACATTGAAACAGAGTGATATTATTAGTTTCAAAACACTGAAACCGAGTTCAAAAACAAAGAAACAGAGTGATATTATTAGTTTCAAAACACTGAAACAGAGTTCAAAAACATTAACAGAGTGATATTATTAATTTAAAAAAAACAACATTGAAACAGGATATATTTTCAAAAACAGTCAAACAGAGTGATATGATAAGTTTTATGCTCCAAAAACCGAAGAACAGTGATATCATTAGTCTCAAAAATTATGTAATTGGTTTCAAAAACATTGAAACAGAGTTATATAAATAGTTGTAATATTTTTTGCTAATGCAAAAAGAATTAATATTTTCCGACATAGAAAAAGATCTACAGTACATTACCTATTTTGCTTTATTTCTATATCATATTTGGGGGCCTCCTCTTCCTCAGGCATGTATATTGGGTAGGCTCCCATTCCATCTCTTCCATGGGTTGGGCTGAAGATTGAATTTTCTTTTCTTCTATAATAAAGTTTACTTAAAGAGGATGTTCTTACATGTATAATCTTTAACTATGTCCAATAGATAAGTCCTTTTTTCCTTGTGTAAAGATGTGCAGTAATTTGGAATATGTACAAGATCTTCTAAAATGTGCAGTCATCAGCAGGCACATCAAAATCCATGTGTACTATGGCAATTGTTAAGTTCTTTACTTCTTTGAAGAAAGTTAAAAACATGTGCAGAAGCCAAGTCCTTTACTCTTGGAAGAGTCTTATATTCCTGTAACATTCTTTGTCAGTTGTTAAAGCCTTTACCTCTTTGCAAAAAGTTAAAAATGTCCTGACATGTGCAGAAGTCAAGTCCTTTACTATTCTTGGAAGAGACATATCCATATAACATGCTGTGCAATTGTTAAGTCCTTTACCGCTTTGAAAAAAGAAAAGAAATGTCTTGGCAGTTGGAGCTAATTGATCTGGATATACACTATTTGCCTAAGCTTGATCAATACCTGCTAAGCAGGCTACCAGTAAATTTGAACCCCTAAAAGTATGAAACAAGTATATAAACCCTAACAGTCATAGAATGTCAGGTTACAAGAGTTGCTAAGGACTCTGAAGCAAATAGTATAGGTTGTGATCAGCTTCCAGTATAAGCTGGTTGATCTTGATCATCACTATTTGCTTCAGCATAATCAGATCATGCTTAGGAAGGTAAGATTTCAGGCCTCCCTGATTGTTCTTTTAAAAAGTAAAATAAAAAAATAATAATCTCATGTCAAATTCAAATAGATTTCTTGAGGTCAACTTGTTTTTTTTTTCCAATTTATGATATATCAAGAAAGTCTTAGATCCAAAAGAAACATCCAATTTCTGTGAAGGTCCTCTAGACAGCTGACCCCAGAAAGCACAGGTCAAATTCAGTATTCCTTATATAAATAACATATTCCAGTTCTATGGCTAAATTTGAACTGGTGACTTTTGAACCCCTGAAATAACAAAACATAATGTAAAAATAGGCACTGAAGCTCAGCGTGTGCAATATAAGTACGTCAGGTGGCATAACTTTACCTAGCCGAGGATTTTTCTCAAGCTCGAATAAGGAAAAGTGTTAACACTGTCCACCTTTCACCCATACAGCCATGCATTTTATTAGTTTTACAAAAAACAGACCTTCGCTTGTATCTGCTAGTATTTCTGCCTAAGGAGCAAAAGAAATGAGGATCATTGAGCAGCATGCTGTTTGCTGTTAGCTTCATCAGTACAAATTCTGTTTATAACTCACAATTCTCTTAAAGCAGATAAGGTAATGCAATTTGCACGATCACACACCCAGTCACATTATCCTTACCATTATGTGACTTTTCTGTCATGAGTATTACAATGCCCATTTAGGGGTATATTCACTTTAGATTTCAGCCATGTGCATGTCAAAAAATATCCATGTTTGAAATAAATAAATTGAGATTAAATGGTTATCAATTCATGGTTATAACAATTAAATGCACAGTTTGATTATGGGACAAGGATATTAAAGGATATCAGGCATCATATCCCTTTTTTCTGACAAATAACAACAACATTTATCTTCTTTCTTCTTCATTAAATCCTTATTTTAGTCACAATATCAATGTGTTACCGGAAGACTGTTCTATCCAGGTTTTGCATATTTGACATGTGACAGTTTTTCATTTCACTTAATAAAACAGTTTTCTTGCATTTGTTATATCAGGGGTGTTTTTTTGTTGTTTTCTTTTTGTAAAAAAAGATGTTATTAAAATTTATCATAGATAGAAAAGCATTGCCTCTTGTTTAAGTTAGAGTAGTTTTCCATTATTGATATTACTGCACAGTAAGACCGGCCGCAATAGCTCAGGTAGTAGAGCGTCGGCTTGCCGATCGAGAGGTCGTGGGTTCGAACCCCGGCCGGGTCAAACCAAAGACTTTAAAGTTGGTAGTAGTGGCTTCCCTCCTAACGCTCGGCTAAGGGGACAGCATTACGCCTGACTCGTCGGTGTCAGTATAATGGTCCGGCCGGGTTCAGTCCCTGGGCACCTCATAAGTACCCCTGTGCTATAATGATAGAAATGTCGCTGCGCAGTATCAGCAAAATGCCAGCTAATCCCTAATCCCTGCACAATAAATATTAACCAAGCAATACTAATACATGCCTTGATATCCTTAAGAAAATACTTATTACAGTAGTGCATCTGTACCTTTCTTTAATAAAAGCACAATTTGTAGAGTATTAGCGGTGGGTATAGAAGGCTTCAGCCCAAATCAACTTATTACTAATTGGCTCATTGTTCGGACAAGCTTTAAGAAAGTTTAGGATTTTTTTTCTATGGTTTTAAAACTCTACTTTCAGAAATGTTAGTTGTTGGATTTGGGTTGCAGGTTAAAGCCCTCAAAAGGTGTTCTCTTTTGTGTGATAGCTTTTGTTATTAATGAAAAACATCAACTTTTTAGACAGTAGGGGGCGCCCCTGGAGAATTGGTAGTTGCCTCGTGTGACTGCTTTGCCTCTCACCATATGGATTTGAGTCCCAGTCGTGACAAAGGACTTACTGTGAAGGGTCATTCAACTAATTTGCAGTGCTATGGTGGTTCTACCCAGACATTTGCTGGATTTTGCTATTATAATAAGAATTGGCCGCTGCTTTTTATATGTCAAATATATCAATAACTATTGCATACATTGGAATAAATCTTCTTGCAGGTAGTTCTAGTGATTATACCTGTCAATTTAAGCAAAAGGTGATAGCTCTCAATTGCATTTTGTGAGAAATATGGTCCTAATTGACTAAGAAAATTTGAGCTTCCATACAGTGCACATGCCGGTTAAATAGTCTTTTGTGCCAATACTATCAGATTTTAATGTCAATAACCAGTGCATAGAATGGAATGATTTCTGTTTATAATTCCTTCTGATGTAATCAAATTTGATCATTTTGGATTGGACTATGTGAGAAATAAGGCCCTAGAAAAAGTGTACGAAATAGAAATATAAAAGTATTGCCTGCAAGTACTGTCAAGAGTGTATCTCAACCATTGCATAAATTGGCCTGAAACTGCACACAGGTCTCTCTGGGGATCATCCCTTCTGGTATAAACAATTGATACTTCCATGTAGGCTTTAGTGAGAAATATGGCTCTCATTTGACGTAGAAAATATGAGTGTCAATACCTTTACAATGTAGAGTTCACGGTAAAGGATAGCAACCAAGTTTTATCAGTGCATAGATTGGAATGAAACTACACTCATGTGTTACTAGTAATCATGCCCATTGTTTTTAACGAGTGTAATAGTTACAAGATTTGAAATTGAAAAAATAGGCACTGGTTTGACTTAGGGTGAAGTTTTGTGGGCAAATGCTACTTAGGTTACATCTCAATAACCATTGTGTATTTTAAAATGAAACTTAACATGTTTACCTGGTGATCATGTTTTCCTGGTGATCGTGTTTACCTGGTGATCGTGTTTACCTGGTGATCGTGTTTACCTGGTGATCGTACCTACAGGTTTTGATGATTACAGGTTTGATTTTTCTTAGAAATTTCTATTATGTTGAACATATCATTTTAATATTACATATAAATATCTCCATATCCAGTCTAATGGAAGGAAATAAAATGCACATTATCTTCTTTGTGTAGAATTAAAAAAATAAACTTACAAACAATTTCCCCACTTGAGACCATAATATATATATATATATAATATACCAAAATATGTATAAAAATATATAAACATATATAACAATAAATGAAGATTTAGCTTCTTTAATTCTTTTTCCAAAATCTTCGATAACAAAATCTTACTACAGAATCTTCAGTTACAAAAAGCCTTCATTTCCTTATCTCCATTTCCAGTTTCTTAAGTTTAAAAAATCTTTTTTCCTCACATCTTCAAAGTACCTCAATGAGGCTGTATATGTGGCTCCTGAGCCCTCGCCTCTATTTGGAGGACTAACACCTGACACATTGGTTGCTGTATTTTTTAAAGCTGTATTACTATGTCCTACTGAAGATTTTATGTAAATCAAGTTCTATCCTAAAAAGGGTTAACTAAAGATTTGAAGAATTGTAAGTTTATTAAATGATATCCATTTTTGTCTGAAGATTTA
Organism: Sinonovacula constricta; assembly: GCA_007844125.1. Classification (NCBI taxonomy): domain Eukaryota; kingdom Metazoa; phylum Mollusca; class Bivalvia; order Cardiida; family Solecurtidae; genus Sinonovacula; species Sinonovacula constricta. The sequence goes on from CM017572.1 coordinate 9,735,237, forward strand.
ACAAATCAAAAGTTGTTGTTTCCATATAAACATAAACAAAGAAGAAATATATACATAGTTGGTTAATAAATTAATATACACATACAAAAATATAAATAAAAGTGCTTTTTAAGTATTGAAAGCTAACATTAATATGAATATGAAGACAATATCATTTAAAACAAATGCAATAAGTATCTAAGCAAATATGAAAATACCAAATATGTTACAATTACAATTTAAAGAAAACAACAACATACATTTGCAAGTTGTTTTTCGGACCTTGATATTGCTGACACTTAATAATCTCTTTAAATGTGCTGATATTTCTGAGGTATTTGCCATTCTTACATTACATAGAAAAGTGAGCATATACCATCCATATGCTTTTTATAGTTGGAAGAAAAAGTATTTCTAGGTAATGCAGTAAGTTTAATAATGATACTATCAACAGACAGGAGGCATAACTCGTGTTTTAAGTACATTTGATGTACATCAATTTTAGGAGAAGTGTTTGTTACATGAATTTACATTTGATCACATCTTGACTGTCCATTTGGTGAATTTCAGAAGTTATGCATGCAGAGCTCTGGGATGTAGGGGGTGGTCATTGTTGGTAGGTTGGGCCAGTGTCATGTCAAGTGCCAGTCAGGGTGGGAGTGATCTGTTGGGAGTGTGCTAGTGAGGGGGTATGAGTGAGGGTGTGTGTGTGTGTTGGTATGTGTGGGGGGTTATGTGTGGGTGTGGTGTGTGGGTAGTGGGGTGTGTGGGTGGTGGTGTGTGTGTGTGTGGAGGGTATGAGTGTGTCGGGGGTGTGCGTGTGTTGGGGGTATGGGTATGTTGGGGGTATGTGTGTAAGGGGTGGTATGTATGTGGGCATGTGGGGTGGGCATGTGTGTGAGGTGTGTATGGGGCTATGTGTGTGGTTGTGTTTGATTTGTGGAGTGTGTGTTTGTGTGGGTATGTGTGTGTGGATGTATATGATTTGCTTGATGTTGTGAGTAGTTTATGAAGATAGCAAATGATAACAAATTTTTGCCCTGATAGAGACTCAAACCATCTCATGCTTTTTTATCAGTCTTCTCTTTTTATTATATTATTTATTGTTTTATAGGTGGTATTTGACAGTTTGTCTGTATTAAATACACAACAATGATAACATCTCTGTGTTATCTGAATAATTTCTGGCATAAAGAAAGAAATTGACTATAGTTGATGCAAGCTTTTGTGACTGTCATTGATAAAACTGTTAACCATTGACACTGTTTTATTGTACAATATTCCTTAAATTGTTTACCTGCAATGAGGCATTCTGCTTTTTTTTTCAATAGTAAAAAAAATAATATTGGCAAGTGGTAGAGTTACCAATTTGTAACTCCTGACCGCTTAGCCTCTGTCTTTGGGGCGCCTGTGGCATAGTGGTAGTCGCCGATTTATAACTTCTCAGAGTGCTTAGCCTCTCATCGCATAAGTTCGAGTCCCAGTCAGGGTGAAGGACTTAATGTGGGGAGGTCTTCCAACTGACATGTGGTGTGCCAATTGTTCTACCCAGACATGTCTGGGGTCATCCACTATCAAAAAGCTGGACTTTGATCATTAAGTGGTCACTGCAATATATTAAAAAAAAACAACTCCATCTCCCAGGTGACCTCCAGTGCACATTGGTTCTACCCAGACATTTGTCTGGGGGTTTTCCTCTGCCACAACAGCTGCTTGTTGCCATAATGATCATAACTTTTTGCTGTGATGTATCTCCAAAACATCAAAAACAGTGGAAAGTGAAATACAACTTTTAAATTTTTGGGACGTTTTCATCACTCATTGAAACAGTTTTCTTAAAATCTGTCTCTATGATCCTGATTGTAATTTTTAGCTGACCTGAACTTATGCACAGGGTGATCTTTTTGGATTGCCCAGGTTCCAGCCTCACAGGTCTGTCAACATTTTAAAATGGCAACTTCTCTAAAACCACTTGGCCAAATTTAACCAAACTTTTTAGCAGGATGTGGGGATGAAAGGTTAAGAAATTTGCACATAAAAATGCATGTCCGCCAGGGGTGTGGCCAGTTTCCATACATTGCTAAATAGAAAAACTTAGAAAATCTTAGTCAGAAACTACAAGAGCCTTGACTTTTGGTATACATTTTTCTTGCATAGCCCTGTATTACATGTAAGACTGTTCAATGAATTTTGATCCCACAAAAATGGGGCCAGGGGCATGGCTATTTTTCCTATATGGCTGCATAGAAGAAATTTTTTTTTGTTGGAAACCACAAGAGCTAGATGCTTGATAATTAGTATAAATTTTCCTTGTGTGGCCCTGTATCAAGATTGTACTAAGAATTTAGATTTTTTTTTTTTAAAACATGGTTGCCAGGCGTGTTGATTATTTTCATATGTGGTCATAAAGTGACAAAATTGACACTGATTGTCCAAATGTTTCTATTCCAGCATTGCAATTATGCTGGTTAGTTTTCACTTTGTTTATATTCCCAGTAAGTTTTGTTTTAATGTCTGTGGTACTCAGATGAGTGGCGCTCTTGTCTGTTGCTGTTGTTGCAGTTTCTGGGGTAGGCAGCAGGTTGCTAGAAGGTCTTACACCAGCTCTCTATGCAACTCTGTTCAGCAAATTAGTGCTGCGGATAGTCACAATCTTCTTTAAACATGAACTTCCCACTAACTTGTATAAGGAACAATGCATTAAGGAATTTGGGACAGGAGTAGGTGTCCATCAGAAACTGTCCTCAGCCAGCTGCTTTACATCTTTGTGATGGAAGCGCCGTCCCTTGTGTTCCCACTAGCTTGTCTTTGAAGCTTGTATATGTCGATAACCTAGTGGTTATAGTTGACTCACTGTACCACTAAGCTGAAGGCAATGAATGACTTGGAAGATAACGGTCTACGAGTCAAAACTAAGAAGTTCCAAAGACAAAAGTTCATGGTCTCTGGCCTTGAGCTTGACCTTCTTTGACACTCAGCACTTTCAATGAAGTGGGGTTGGTGTAAACTCAACTGAGTAATCTCAGTGCAAACTATTGGTGCCCAAAAATGTCGTGGCATCAAGGACATGCTTATTGCCAACCCAGACTTTGTAGTCAAAGATGTCATGACCAGGCACATCCAATAGATGGGAGTACAGTCACTGGGGTGGATGTGAATGAAACTTAGCTCGATGTCAAACCAAGTCTTTTGTTCTCTTGGTAATATGATAGGTACCAGTGAGGGCTGTGAAGTAGACATTACTACCATGTGTAATACAGCCTGGGCAAGTTCAAGAAACTCCTGCCAATCCTAACGTCCAAGCACCTATCTTTTGACTCGAGTAAAGGTGCTCACTGTTTGCATCCACACTGTTCAGTTGCATGGTACACTCCAGACCTACAGAGGCATCACTGAAATGAAAAAGCTGATACATTTGATCTGTTAAATCTCAAGATCGAGTTGCTTTTGCCAAACTGCATGTTAAGCTAGGGATTCACAACCGTCTTGAGCTGGTACACATCATGTATAGGCATGCTGAACATGCCACTGTGTATACCACGCACTCACTAGCTTGACTATTCCCAGGCTACACAGGTCATAGTAGACCAAGAAAGAAATGGTGAGAGCATTTCAAAAATAACCTCAATGTGTGCAAACTGTCCAGCACTGATGCACTGAAAAAAGCTGCATGGAGAATGGGTATAAGACACTCTAGCTGCCTGCTGCCAAACCCAGACACTGAGACGACTGCAACAGGAAACTAAAGTCCTGATCAAACAGACATTTTTAGCTCACCTGAGTACAACATGCTCAAGGTGACTCCACACTAGAGACCATATTTATTTCCAATCTTCACTAAATTTGGTCAGAATGTTTGTCTGCATAAAATCTTTGATGAGTTTGTTATTGGGTCACTGTAGTCAATAAGTAGGTCACTAGGCCAAATCTTAGAAAAAGCTTGTGAACACACTAGAGACCACATTCATAGCCTAATCTTCTCCAAATTTGATGAGATTGTTTGTCTGCATAAAATCTTGAATGAATATATTATTGGGTCAAAAAGTAGGTCACTCGGTCACATTTTAGAAAAAACTTGTGGAAACACTTAGAGGCTACATTGATAGCCCAATCCATACTTAACTTGGCCAGAATGTTTGCCAGTATAAAATCTTACATATGTTTTGAAGTGGATAATGTGGATTCAATAGGTTACTTGGTAAAATTCGAGAATAGGTTATAAACCCAGTGGCCACAGTAATGGTCCAATCTTCACCAAAGATTTCTAAAGTAAATAACTTAATTATTTAATGCCAGATTTGAGCCAATTAAAAGCCTGTGCCATCATGGCCCTCTTGTTCTAAATATTTTTATTTTATTTTGGACACAAGTGTCTGATACCACCTTTACTTAGTTAAGTCATTTCTCTTAATACACATTTATGTCAATCTTTTCTTCCTCATTCATACTTCTACTTTCATCTTTTTGTGTCTCCTCTTTTATTCAGTGAATGAAAGGATAGATTGATGGGATGGGTGATGGATGGAGTGGTGGGTGGGGTGATGGATGGGTTGTTTGGGTGATGGATGGGGGTGATGGATGGAGTGGTGGGGTGATGGATGGGGTGATGGATGGAGTGGTGGGGTGTTGGAAGCATGCTCTTGATGGGCCTCTTGCTTTGGCAATTGGCACTGGCAATGCCACTGGGCCTTTCCTGCGAAAACAATGACCATTCTCTGCATTCTAGAAAATTGCCTCTGTATGTGTAGCTTCTGAAATTCATACAATGGACACTCTATATCTGGTCAAATGTACTCATGTAAAACACTTTTAGGATAGGTTCAGGGGTTTCTTTTGTAATGTTTAAGACATTGTCATAAATGGCATTTCAAAGAACATTTCTTTGTAGGTTACTCTGCTGTCTTTATTAAAGTTGTCACTCTGTTAAAGAGGTTGCTTAATAGCAGTCAAATTGAAAGTGTACAAAACATGGAAATGAACTGGGGATATTGTATTAATACTATAAAAACTTGTATTTATCACTTTGAACAAGGCCTCATGTAGAATTGTATCCATTTTATTGAAACACCTAAAGTATGAAGATATATCATCACTGCTCACAATTAGCTATATGCTGTTAGCCCATAAATGTTAGGTGTTATTGTCACCTGAAAGTATAACAAGACATTTTTGATGCTTTTAAGATGTACCCCTTGTCACCTCATGAATCAGAATGAAAATAAGCTTGTTTGTCATGAATAAGTATTATTTTACAGGGCTGATAGATATGTTCTGTACTGTTAGATTTTCATTCTTAGTCATGCTAGTAACCATTACTTATAATAATTATAAAAATACACTTTGTGTTGTTAGACATTATCCTCCTAACATTGATTATTTTTAGGAAAAATATGTTTAGAATTTTAAGCTAATAATTTTACTTAATGTTTTTTGAGAGATTTTAAACATTACACAATACAAGCTAGGTTGGTCCGCATGTAACTGAGATTTTAAACCAAACAGCTAAGTTGCTCATGCATGTAACCTAAAAATGATATGCTACATATTGTGAGACAATACAGCAAAGTTGGTAACGCATGTAAACTTAGAATGATATGCTATGTTTTGAGACACCAAGGCAAAGTTGGTTACACATTGTAACTTTATAAGAATGATACAAAGGAATAGTTAGACAATACTGCAAAGTTGGTCACGCAGGTAACTTTCTAAGGATAGGCTACGAGTTGATAGACAATACAGCAATATTGGTCACATGTACCCTAAGAATGATACGCTACATTTTGTGTGACAATATAGCAAAGTTGGTCCCACATGTAACTTCTAAGAATGATACGCAATGTATTGAGAAAATACAGCAAAGTTGGTTAAGCATGTAAGCTAAGAATTATATGCAATGTGTTGAGAAAATACAGCAAAGTTGGTCACGCATGTAAGCTAAGAATGATACGCATTGTATTGAGAAAATACAGCAAAGTTGGTCAAGCATGTAAGCTAAGAATGATATGCAATGTATTGAGAAATTACAGCAAAGTTGGTTAAGCATGTAAGCTAAGAATGATATGCAATGTATTGAGAAATTACAGGAAAGTTGGTTAAGCATGTAAGCTAAGAATGATATGCAATGTATTGAGAAAATACAGCAAAGTTGGTTAAGCATGTAAGCTAAGGATGATATGCAATGTATTGAGAAAATACAGCAAAGTTGGTTAAGCATTTAAGCTAAGAATGATACGCATTGTATTGAGAAAATACAGCAAAGTTGGTTAAGCATGTAAGCTAAGAATGATACGCAATGTATTGAGAAATTACAGGAAAGTTGGTTAAGCATGTAAGCTAAGAATGATATGCAATGTGTTGAGAAAATACAACAAAGTAGGTCACGCATGTAAGCTAAGAATCATATGCTACATATTGTGAGACAATACAGCAAAGTTGGTCACACATGTAACATTCTAAGAATGATAAGCAACAAATTGTAAGACAATACAGCAATGTTGGTCAAGCATGTAACTTTCTAAGAATGTTATGCTACATATTGTGAGTCAATACAGCAAAGTTGGTCACGCATATAACCTAAGAATGATACACTATGAATTATGAGACAATACAGCAAAGTTGGTCATGCAGTTAACTTTCTAAGAATGATACGCTACATACTGTTAGACATTACAGCAAAGTTGGTCACACATGTAAGCTAAGAATTATACACTTCATATTGTGAGAAAATAGAGCAAAGTTGGTCACACATGTAACTTTCTAAGAATGATATCCTACTAATTGTAAGACAATACAGCAAAGCTGTTCACGCATATAACCCAGGGTTTTCCCTTGAAATTTTTTTTAAGGGGTCACAGTGTCCCCCTAGGTTTATGATTTGGGGGTCATTGGTAAATTTTGGGGGTCACATTATATAATCACTTTACTAATAGTCTTGCACCTTAAAAACAGAACTAAATTGTTCATTTATGTTTTATACTTTTAAAACAAAACAAAATCACATATTGTACATTTCATATTTTAAAATGTGAAAGCATTTTCTCTATCTGACTCACTCTCAGAAATATATCTCTATAAGAACATATAGGTTTTTTTGGCGAACTCGGACCGGGCAGGGGTTCATTTTCAGGCAGAGTTGATGATTTACTTTGTTTTGTTTGAAAAAAAAACGTCGTCAGCTTGGACTGAGACATTTTGACAGAGTGGTATACATTTTTAGAATTTTTTATGGTTCACTTTTGGATTTTTTGTTGCAAAAACAAAAACCAGTCAAACCTTAGGTATTCGTACTCATATTGGTTCAACCTACATGTCTTTCTTACATAACGTTAAATTTGACATTGTAGTGTTTTTAATATATTGCCTTAGACCGTTTGGTTTCTAAAGCCAAACATATATTTGCTTAAAATTAATATGCAATGTATTACTTAACTATGTTCTAAAAGATTTATGCGATAAAACTCATCCAAACCTTTGAAATGTAGCGTATTCACGGGCCGATTTTAGCCGCGTTCTAAACTTAACGATCATTAATATTGCGACGCTTTGAAGAAATGCTAAACGTGAAACAGCGTCTAACTACACAGAATTGCTGGTTCCCAGTCATCTTAACGCAGTACATGTATCGTTTTGGTGGACCGGATAACAGTATTAAGACAACAAATAATGGACGTTTATTTACAAAATACTTTGTCTAACTGAAGCAAATTGATTCTTAAATGCTTTTTGCAACAGTTTGACGAGCTGACAAAGATCAATGTCATAGAAGACAATAAATTATGGCTGTGTATTAATTCATTTTGTGCGTCCAGTGTGTCGCAATGTAAGTTCATTTTGCGGGTCATCTGTCGAAAATATGCGCCAAAACGCACAAATTTGTGCGTCAGGGAAAACCCTGATAACCTAAGATGGATACCCTATGTATTGTGAGAAAATACAGCAAATTTTGTTACGCAGGTAACTTTCTAAGAACGATAAGCTATGAATTGTTAGACAATACAGCATAGTTGGACGCGCAAGTAAAAAAAGTAAAGCATTTAAACAGCTACGTTTAATGTCACAATTTAAAAACGTATTTTTATTCAGCAGATGTAAATTTACTGGAAGGTCAATATTTAATGGACTTTCAATGTTATTATTTTTATCAAGTAAAAAAAAAGCTGAAAAATGTTGGTTTACAATGTCATTATTTAAAACAATTTTTTAGAAAAAGGGTTAAAATAATTAAACTTAAGATATGTCATTTTTGGTTTTAATATTTATGTTTTCAGTAGAAAAAAGGCTGAAAATTATATATTTTAATCATATGTATATTTTAATTATATGCAATTTAAAACATGTTTGTATTAAGTAGAAAGAAAGTGGCTGAAATTAACTGGTTTTGCTCTGGGGTTTTTAGTTGACAACAATTGAAATAGAGCCTTGATTAATAGTTTACCTGTTTATTGGGTGGCCCTGTATCAAGACTTTTCAAAAAGTTTTGTTTCCACAAAAAAAACAAAGCTGCCAGTGGTGTGGCTATTTTTTCTGTATATAGTTATGTTACAATATTTTGAAAATGTTTATATGAAAATGTATACATGTTCCTTGAGTGGCCCTGTTACAAGGTTGTTCATAAAATTTCGATCCGACAAAACACATGGCCTGCCAGTGGAGTGACCATTTCGCCTGTATGGCTGCATAGGAAAAATGTTAAAATTTTGTCAGAAATTTAAACGTGCTAGAGCCTTGATATTTGGTATACATATTCCTTGAGTGGCTTTGTATCAAGAGTGTTCAAAGTGTTTTGATTCATCACAAAATATGGCTGTCAGGGATGTGGCCATTTTCAATTTGTTGTTTTATAGGAAAATTTAAAATCTCCTTGTCAGCAATCACAGCTTTGACTTTCGGTATACATGTCCTTTAGGTGGCCTTTTAGTAGGATTGGTCAAAGAATTGTCAAAAAATATGTCTTAGCCATTTTCCATTATATGGCAGTGAAATAAAAAATTAAACTGTCAAAATGTTGCTTGTATTCATGTATTAGTTATTCTGGTCTGATATTAGTTTCTAATTTTGTCAAAATATCTTACAGCACTTCAGATGACCTCTATAGGGCCATCATGGCCCTCTTGTTTTAGAACACTACAAGTTCATGTTTTAGCCAGACCTAACTTTTTCATATTTGTCATAATAAAGTTTTGGTGCTCATAGCAGTTGTATTGATTCTTGGATGCTGATGATGGTTTAATAAGCCTTAGGGGTATTACAATTGAGTTAGGCTCATGTAAGTCTACACATGGATCTAATTCTGTTTGAATATTCATGTGGACAGTACCTGGAGTGTTTATATTCTAATAAGCACTTCCTATGAGGAAATTTTCTTAGATGAATCAGAGTTGTAAAACAATAATTTGGCTTGCTTTAGCCTTGGAATATTTAGCCCATGTTATTACAGTTTGAATAAACGAGAGTTGACTGTTTTTCAGTACAAAATGCTCTTAACAATAACACCAGCAGTCAGGATTAATTTTTCCATGTACAAGTTGATACATTCTATATGAGGCCTTGCAAAGTATTTTCAGAAAATTTTATTAGCCTGTTTTGTAAATAGTTTCAGAAACATTGAAACAGAGTGATATTATTAGTTTCAAAAACATTGAAACAGAGTTCAAAAACATTGAAACAGAGTGATATTTTTAGTTTCAAAACACTGAAACAGAGTTCAAAAACAGTTAAACAGAGTGATATAACTAGTTTCATGTTCCAAAAACCGAAGAACAGTGATATCATTAGTCTCAAAAATAATAAAATTATGTCATTTCAAAAACATTGAAAGAGAGCTATATAATGAGTTTAATAGTTGCTGTAATTTTTGCTTATGAAAAAAAAAAACTAATATTTTCTGACATAGAAATTGCTTTATTTCTATATCATATTTGGGACTCCTCTTCCTCAGGCATGTATATTGGGTAGGCTCCTATTCCATCTCTTCCATGGGTTGGGCTGAAGATTGGATTTTTTTTTCATCTATAATAAAGTTTACTTAAAGAGGATTTTCTAACATGAAAGACGTCCACGTGAGGTCCATTGGGAAAGAGTTTAATCTTTATTTCACTATGTCCAATTGATAAGTCCTTTTTTCCTTGTGTACAGTATTGTCTACTGAGATGTGCAGTAATATGGTCTTTTAATATTGATAGAAGCATATAATCTGTTTTGACATATCCACAATATTCCAATCTCTTTTTCCATTGGAATATGTAAAAGATCTTCTAAAATGTGCAGTCCTCCGCAGGTATATCAACATCCATTTGTACTATGGCAATTGTTAAGTTCTTTACTTCTTTGAAAAAAGTTAAAAACATGTGCAGAAGTGCAAGTCCTTTGCTCTTAGAAGAGTTTTATATTCCAATAACATGCTGTGCCATTGTTAAATCCCTTACCTCTTTGCAAAAAGTTGAAAAATGTCTTGACATGTGCAGAAGTCAAGTCCTTTACTATTCTTGGAAGAGACATATTCATATAACATGCTGTGCAATTGTTAAGTCCTTTACCGCTTTGAAAAAAGAAAAGAAATGTCCTGGCAGGTGCAGACGTCAAGTTCTTTACTTTTCATGAATGAGTATTATCTTTTTGAAGGTATGTGCAATAGTCAAGTCATTTACTTTTGGGGTAATATATCCCAGGCAAATGTGCAGTTGCCACATCCTTTTCTATATTTATATAGCAGGCCTCCCTGATTGTTCTTTTAAAAAGTAAAAGAGAAATGAATAATAATAATCTTATTATGTCAGATTCAAATCGATTACTTGAGGTCAACTTGGTCTTTTTTCCAATTTTCCAATATATGATATATCAAGAAAGTCTTATCCCAAAGAAGCGATCCAATTTCTATGAAGGTCCTCTAGACAGCTGACCCCAGAAAGCACAGATCAAGTTCAGTGTTCTTTAAAAAAATAACATATTCCTATGGATTAAATTTGAACTGGTGATTTTTGAACCCCTGAAATAACAAATCATAATGTAAAAATAGACAGGCACTGAAGCCCAGTGTGTCCAATATAAGTATGTCAGGTGGCATGACTTTATCTAGCCGAGGATTTTTCTCAAGCTCTAATAAGGAAAAGTGTTAGCACTGTCCACCTTTCACCCATACAGCCATGCATTTTATTAGTTTTACCAAAAACAGACCTTTGCTTGTATCTGCTAGTATTACTGCCTAAGGAGCAAAAGTAATGAGGATCATTGAGCAGCATGCTGTTTGCTGTTAGCTTCATCAGTACAAATTCTGTTTATAACTTACAATTCTCTTAAAGCAGATAAGGTAATGCAATTTGCACAAGATCACACACCCAGTCACATTATCCTAACCATTATGTGACCTTTCTGTCATGAGTATATTACAATGCCCATTTATGGGTATATTCACTTTAGATTTCAGCCATGTGCATGTCAAAAAATATCCATGTTTGAAATAAATTGAGATTAAATGGTTATCAATTCATGGTTATAACATTTAAATGCATAGTTTGATTGAGAAGGATATTAAAGGATATCAGGCATCATATCCCTTTTTTCTGACAAATAACAACAACAACATTTATCTTCTCTTTCTTCTTCATTAAATCCTTATTTTAGTCACAATATCAATGTGTTATCGGAAGACTGTTCTTTCCAGGTTTTCCATATTTGACATGTGACAGTTTTTCATTTCACTTAATAAAACACTGATTTCTTGCATTTGTTATATCGGGGGCTGTTTTTCTTTTGGTAATAAGATTGTTATTGAAATTTATCATAGATAGAAAAGCATTGCCTCTTGTTACAGTAAGAATAGTTTTCCGCTATTGATATTACTGCACAGTAAATATTAACCAAGCAATACTAATACATGCCTTCATATCCTTAAGAAAATACTTATTACAGTAGTGCATCTGTATTTTTCTTTAATAAAAGCACAATTTGTAGAGTATTAGCTGTGGGTATAGAGGGCTTCAGCCCAAATCTACTCATTACTGATTGGCTCATTGTTTGGATAATATGAATGGGTGATAGTTTCATGTCAAGTGTTAACAGCATGCTTTCACATTGAAGGCATTACTGTATCTGCTTTATGCAGAAACCATTTCCAGCAAAACAATGTTTAACGGATGGAAAACCCAACACAGATACAAGCTTTTTTAAGAAAGTGTAGGAATTTTTTTTCTGAGGTTTTAAAACTCTACTTTCAGAAATGTTAGTTGTTGGATTTGGGATGCAGGTTAAAGCCCTCAAAAGGTGTTCTCTTTTGTGTGACAGCTTTTGTTATTAATGAAAAAATTAATGAAAAACATCAACTTTTAAGACAGTAGGGGGCGCCCCTGGAGAATTGGTAGTTGCCTCGTGTGACTGCTTTGCCTCTCACCATATGGATTTGAGTCCCAGTCGTGACAAAGGACTTACTGTGAAGGGTCATCCAGCTCATTTGCAGTGCTATGGTGGTTCTACCCAGACATTTGCTGGATTTTGCTATTATAATAAGAATTGGTCACTGCGTTTTATATGTCAAATATATCAATAACTATTGCATATATTGGAATTAAACTTCTTGCAGGTAGTTCTAGTGATTATACCTGTCAATTATAAGCAAAAGGTGATAGCTCTAAATTGCATTTCGTGAGAAATATGGTCCTAATTGACTAAAAAAATTTGAGCATTATACAGTGCACTTGTCGGTTAAATAGTCTTTTGTGCCAATACTATCAGATTTTAATGTCAATAACCAGTGCATAGAATGGAATGATTTCTATTTATAATACCTTCTGATGTAATCAAATTTGATCATTTGGATTGGACTATGTGAGAAATAAAGCCCTAGAAAAAGTGTTCAAAATAGAAATATAAAAGAATTGCGTGCAAGTACTGTCAAGAGTGTATCTCAACAACCATTGCATAACTTGGCCTGAAACTGCACACAGATCTCTCTGGGGATTCATCGCTTCTGGTATAAACAATTGATACTTCCATGTAGGCTTAAGTGAGAAATATGGCTCTCATTTGACTTAGGAAATTTGAGTGTAAATACCTGTACAATGTAGGGTAAAGGATAGCAACCAAGTTTTATCAGTGCATAGATTGGAATGAAACTATACTCATGTGTTACTAGTAATCATGCCCATTGTTTTTAACAAGTGTAACAGTTACAAGATTTGAAATTGAAAAAAATAGGCACTGGTTTGACTTAGGGTGAAGTTTTGTGGGCAAATACTACTTAGGTTACATCTCAATAACCATTGTGTATTTTAAAATGAAACTTAACATGTTTACTTGGTGATCATGTTTTCTTGGTGATCATGTTTACCTGGTGATCATGTTTACTTGGTGATCATGTTTACCTGGTGATCGTGTTTACCTGGTGATCGTGTTTACCTGGTGATCGTGTTTACCTTGTGATCGTGTTTACCTGGTGATCGTACCTACAGGTTTTGATGATTACAGGTTTGATTTTTCTTAGAAATTTCTATTATGTTGAACATATCATTTTAATATTACATATAAGTATCTCCATATCCAGTCTAATGGAAGGAAATAAAATGCTCATTATCTTCTTTGTGTAGAATTAAAAAATAAACTTAACAAACGATTTCCCCACTTGAGACCATAATATATATATATAATATACAAAAATATGTATAAAAATAGGATAAACATACATAACAATAAATGAAGATTTAGCTTCTTTAATCCTTTTTCCACAATCTTCCATAACAAAATCTTATTCCAGAGTCTTCAGTTACATAAAGCCTCCATTTTCTAATCTCCATTTCCAGTTTCTTTATTTTAAAAAATCTTTTTTCCTCACATCTTCAGAGTACCTCAATGAGGCTGTATATGTGGCTCCTGCCCTCGCCTCTATTTGGAGGACTAACACCTGACACATTGGTTGCTGTTTTTTTTAAAGCTGTATTACTATGTCCTACTGAAGATTTTATGTAAATCAAGTTCTATCCTAAAAAGGGTTAACTAAAGATTTGAAGAATTGTAAGTTTATTAAATGATATTCATTTTTTGTCTGAACAATTAACAAATTCAAAAGTTGTTGTTTTCATATAAACATAAACATAGAAGAAATATATACATAGTTGGTTAATAAATTAATATACACATACATAAATATAAATAAAAGTGCTTTTTAACTATTGATAGCTAACATTATAATATGAATATGAAGACAATATCATTTAAAACAAATGCAACAAGTTTCTAAGCAAATATCTAAATACCAAACATATGTTACACTTACAATTAAAAAACAACAACATACATTTGCAAGTTGTTTTTCAGACCTTGATAACCTACACCTTGTCTGCTGACACTTAATAATCTCTTTAAATGTGCTGATATTTCTGAGGTATTTGCCAATCTTTCATTACATAAAAAAGTGAGCATATACCATCAATATGCTTTTTATAGTTGGGAAGAAAAAGTACTTCTATGTAATGCAATAAGTTTATTAGTTATACTATCAGCAGACAGGAAGCATAACTCGTGTTTTAAGTACATTTGATGTAGATCAATTTTAGGAGTAGTGTTTGTTACATGAATTTACATTTGCTCACATCTTGACTGTCCATTTGGTGACTTTCAGAAGTTATGCATGCAGAGCTCTGGGATGTAGGGGGTGGTCATTGTTAGTAGGTTGGGCCAGTGTCATGCCAAGTGCCAGTCAGGGTGGGAGTGATCTGTCAGGAGTGTGCTCGAGATGTGTGGGTGTGGGTGTGGTTGTGGGTGTGGTGTGAGGTTGTGGTGTGTGTGGGTAGTGTGTGTATGTCTGATTGGTATGAGTGTGTCTGCGGTATGTGGGTGTGGTGTGTGCATGTGTCAGGGGTGTGCATGTGTCAGGGTGTGCATGTGTCAGGGGGTGTGCATGTGTCAGGGGCATGGGTGTGTTGGGGGTATGGGCGTGTCGGGGTATGGGCGTGTAGGGGGTATGTGCGTGTAGGGGGTATGTGCGTAGGGGGGTGGTATGTATGTGGGCATGTGGGGTGGGCATGTGTGTGAGGTGTGTTTGGGGGTATGTGTGTAGTTGTGTGTGATGTATGGAGTGTGAGTATGTGTGGTTGGTTGGTGTGGATGTGTGTGTGTGGATGTATATGATTTGCTTGATGTTGTGAGTAGTTTATGAAGATAGCAAATGATAGCAAATTTTTGCCCTGATAAGAGACTCAAACCATCACATGCTTTTTTTATCAATCTTCTCTTTTTATTGTATTATTTATTGTATTAAAGGTGGTATTTGACAGTTTGTCTGTATTAAATACACAACAATGATAACATCTGTGTTATTTGAATAATTTCTGGCATAAAGAAAGAAATTGACTATAGTTGATGCAAGCTTTTGTGACTGTCATTGATAAAACTGTTAACCATTGACATTGCTTTATTGTACAATATTTCTTAAATTGTTTACCTGCAATGAGGCATTCTGTTTTTTGTCAATAGTTAAAAATTAAATGGGGCCATAGTGGTAGAGTTACCAATTTGTAACTCTTGACTGCTTAGCATCTCTGTCTTTTGGGTGCCTGTGGCATAGTGGTAGTCGCCGATTTATAACTCCTCTGACTGCTTAGCCTCTCACCGCACTGGGTTCGAGTCCCAGTTGGGGTGAAGGACGTAATGTGGGGAGGTCTTCCAACTGACATGTGGTGTGCCAATTGTTCTACCCAGACATGTGTGTGGGGTCATCCTCCACCAAAATGCTGGACTTTGATCATAAAGTGGTCACTGCAATATATTAAAAAAAACAACTCCATCTTCCCAGGTGACCTCCAGTGCACAGTGGTTCTACCCAGACATTTGTCTGGGGGTTTTCCTCTGCCACAACAGCTGCTTGTTGCTATAATGAACATAATTGGATGCTTTGATGTATCTCCAAAACATCAAAAACAGTGGAAAGTTCAACTTTTTAATTTCTGGGACGTTTTCATCACTCATCAAAACAGTTTTCTTAAAATCTGTCTGTCTGATCCTGATTGTAATTTTTAGCTCACCTGAACTTATGCTGAGGGTGATCTCTTTTGCATCACCCAGGTTCCAGCATCACAGGTCTGTCAACATTTTAAAATGGCAACTTCTCTAAAATACTTGGCCAAATTCAACCAGATTCAACTTTTTAGCAGGAAGTGGGGATGAAACGTTAAAGAAATTGACACATAAAAATGCATGGCCGCCAGTGGAGTGGCCAGTTTCCATACATTGCTAAATAGAAAAACTTGGAAAATCTTACAGTCAGAAACTACAAGAACCTTGACTTTTGGTATACATTTTCCTTGCATAGCCCTGTATAAAGACTGTTCAATAAATTTCGATCCCGCAAAAATGGGGCCAGGGGCATAGGCTATTTTTCTTATATGGCTGCATAGAAAAAACTTTGAAAAGTTTCTTATTGGAAACCACAAGAGCTAGATCATTGATAATTAGCATGAATTTTCCTTGTGTTGCCCTGTATCAAGATTTTACAACCAATTTAGATTATTTTTTTTTTAAAATGGTTGCCAGGGGTGTTGATTATTTCCATATATGGTCAAAAAGGGACAATATTAGGGACTGATTGTCCAAATGTTTCTATTCCAGCATTGCAATTATGCTGGTCAGTTTTTCACTTTGTTTATATTCCCAGTAAGTTTTGTTTTAATGTCTGTGGTACTCAGATGAGTGATATAGTGGCCCTCTTGTCTGTTGCTGTTGTTGCAGTTTCTGGGGTAGGCAGCAGGTTGCTGAATGGTCTTACATCCGCTCTCCTATGCAACTCTGTTAGCAAATTAGTGCTGCCGAAAACTGCAATCATCTTTAAACAGGAACTTCCCACTAACTTGTATGGAACAATGCATTAAAGAATTTGGGACAGGAGTAGGTGTCCATCAGAAACTGTCCTCAGCCAGCTGCTTTACATCTTTGTGATGGAAGCGCTGTCCCTCAAGTTCCCACTGGTTTGTCTTTGTATATGTAGATAACCTAGTGGTTGTAGTTGACTCACTGTACCACTAAGCTGAAGGCAATGAATGACTTAGAAGATAACGGTCTACGAGTCAAAACTAAGAAGTTCCAAAGACAAAAGTTCATGGTCTCTGGCCTTGAGCTTGACCTTCTTTGACCCTCTGCACTTTCAATGAAGTGGGGTTGGTGTAAACTCAACTGAGTAATCTCAGTGCAAACTATTGGTGCCCAAAAATGTTGTGGCATCAAGGACATGCTTATTGCCAACCCAGACTTTGTAGTCAAAGATGTCATGACCAGGCACATCCAATAGATGGGAGTACAGTCACTGAGGTGGATGTGAATGAAACTTAGCTCGATGTCAAACCAAGTCTCTTGTTCTCTTGGTAATATGATAGGTACCAGAGTGGGCTGTGAAGTAGACATTACTACCATGTGTAATACAGCCTGGGCAAGTTCAAGAAACTCCTGCCAATCCTAACGTCCAAGCACCTATCTTTTGACTCGAGTAAAGGTGCTCACTGTTTGCATCTACACTGTTCAGTTGCATGGTACACTCCAGACCTACAGAGGCATCACTGAAATGAAAAAGCTGATACATTTGATCTGTTAAATCTCAAGATCGAGTTGCCTCTGCCAAACTGCATGTTAAGCTAGGGAGGGATTCACAACCGTCTTGAGCTGGTACACATCATGTATAGGCATGCTGAACATGCCACTGTGTATATCATGCACTCACTAGCTTGGCTATTCCCAGGCTACACAGGTCATAGTAGACCAAAAGGAAGTGGTGAGAGCATTTCAAAAATAACCTGAATGTGTGCAATCTGTCCAGCACTGATGCGCTGAAAAAAGCTGCATAGAGAGTAGGTATAAGACACTCTAGCTGCCTGCTGCCAAACCCAGAAACTGAAACAACTGAGGCAGGAAACTAAAGTCCTGATCAAACAGACAGGCAGACATTTTTAGCTTACCTGAGAACAACATGCTCAAGTGACTCCAAACTAGAGACCATATTTATAGTCCAATCTTCACTAAACTTGGTCAGAATGTTTGTCTGCATAAAATCTTTAATGAGTTTGTTATTGGGTCAAAAAGTAGGTCACTAGGTCACTTTTAGAAAAAAAACTTGTGAAAACACCTAGAGGCTACATTGATGGCCCAATCTTTATACCAAACTTGGCCAGAATGTTTGCCAGTATAAATCTTACTTATGTTTTGAAGTCAGTCATGTAGATTCAGTAGGTTACTTGGTAAAATTCTAGAAAATATCACAACCCAGTGGCCACAGTTATGGTCCAATCTTCACCAAAGATTTCTAAAGTAAGTAGCTTAATGACTTGATGCCAGATTTGAGCCAACTAAAAGCCTGTGTCATCAAGTGAGCGATTAAGAGCCATCATGGCCCTCTTGTTCTAAATATTTTTATTTTATTTTGGACACAAATGTCTGATACCACCTTTACTCAGTTCTGTCATTTCTCTTTACTCATTTATGTCAATCTTTTCTCCCTCATTCATACTTCTACTTTCATATTTTTGTTTCTCCTCTTTTATTCAGTGAATGAAAGGATAGATTGATGGGTTGGGTGATGGATGGAGTGGTGGGGTGATGGATGGAGTGGTGGGGTGATGGATGGAGGGTTGGGGTGTTGAATGGGGTGATGGATGGAGTGGTGGGGTGTTGGAAGCATGCTCTTGATGGGCCTCTTGCTTTGGCAATTGGCACAGGCAATGCCACTGGGCCTTTCCTGCGAAAACAATGACCATTCTCTGCATTCTAGAAAATTGCCTCTGTATGTGTAGCTTCTGAAATTCATACAATGGACACTCTATATGTGGTCAAATGTACTCATGTAAAACACTTTTAGGATAGGTTCAGGCGTTTCTTTAGTAATGTTCAAGACATTGTCATAAATGGCATTTCAAAGAACATTTCTTTGTAGGTTACTCTGCTGTCTTTATTAAAGGTGTCACTCTGTTAAAGAGGTTGCTTAATAGCAGTCAAATTGAAAGTGTACAAAACATGGAAATGAACTGGGGATATTGTATTAATACTATAAAAACTTGTATTTATCACTTTGAACAAGGCCTCATGTAGAATTGTATCCATTTTATTGAAACACCTAAAGTATGAAGATATATCATCACTGCTCACAATTAGCTATATGCTGTTAGCCCAAAAATGTTAGGTGTTATTGTCACCTGAAAGTATTACAAGACATTTTTAATGCTTTAATGATGCACCACTTGTCACCTCATGAATCAGAATGAAAATAAGCTTGTCATGAATAAGTATTATTTTACAGGGCTGATAGATATGTTCTGTACTGTTAGATTTTCAAACTTAGTCATGCTATTAACCATTACTGATAATAATTATAAAAAATAAACTTTGTGTTGTTAGACATTATTCAAGCTAAGTTTGTCTTGCTCCTAACATTAATTGATTTTTTTTTAGGAAAAATGTCTAATTTTAAGCTTATAATTTTATAACTAAATGTTTGTTTTTTTGAGATTTTGAACAATACACAATACAGCTAGGTTGGTCCGCATGTAACTGAGATTTTAAACCAAACAGCAAAGTTGATCAAGCGTGTAACTTTCTAAGAATGATACCTTTTCTGTTGTAAACCAATACAGCAAAGTTGGTCACATATGTAACCTAAGAATGATATGCATTGTGAGACAATGCAGATAAGTTGGTCACGCATGTAACCTCAGAATGTTATGCTACGTTTTGTCACAACACAGCATGTTGGTCACACATGTAACTTTATAAGAATGATACATGATGAATTGTTAGACAATACTGCAAAGTTTGTCATGCAGGTAACTTTCTAAGGATAGGCTACGTATTGTTAGACAATACATCAAAGTTGGTCATGCAGGTAACTTTCTTAGAATGATACGCTACGAGTTACTAGACAATATAACAAAGTTGGTCATGCAGGTAAACAAAGAATGATACACTACATACTGTGAGAAAATACAGCAAAGTTGGTCACACATGTAACTTTCTAAGAATAATATGCTACGAATTTTAAGACAATACAGCAATGTTTGTCACACATAAGTATGATACGCCATTTGAGACAATACAGAAAAGTTGGTCACGCATGTAACTTTCTAAGAATAAGCTATGAATGGTTAGACAATACAGTATAGTCAGTCACACATGTATCCTAAGAATGATACACTTCATATTGTGAGAATACAGCAAAGTTGGTCATGCATTTTAAAATAAAAACATTTTTATTTAGCAGATATAAATTTACTGGAAGGTCAATATTTAATGGACTTTCAATGTCATTATTTTTATCAAGTAAAAAAAAAGCTGAAAAATGTCGGTTTACAATGTTATTATTTAAAACATTTTTTTAGAAAAAGGGTGAAAATAATAAAACTTTAGATATGTCATTTTTGGTTTTAATATTTATATTTTCAGTAGAAAAAAGGCTGAAAATTATATATTTTAATTATATGCAATTTAAAACATGTTTGTATTGAGTAGAAAGAAAGTGGCTGAAATTTACTGGTTTTGCTCTGGGGGGTTTTAAAAACAGCTTTCTTTAAGCAGAAAATAGCTGAAAATGAATGGTCTCACTGTCATTGTTTAAAATTATTTTTGAATCAAGTAGAAAAAATGCTGACAATAGTTAGTCTTGATGTCATTTTTAAAAACTGCTTTGTATCTAAGTATCTTATATAATTGTTTTTTTAAATGATGGTCCTTACTATGTCATTAATTAAAAACATTTAATATCAAGTGGAAACAGGCTGAATTTGATCAGTAAAGTGCTATGTTGTAATTTAAAAAACATCTTTGTATGAAATAGAAAAATGGCTTAAAAGGATCATTATTTCATTGTGTAGACAAAAAACTGACAGCTTTACATGTATGTCCTGGTAGGGGCAAAGGACTTAATATGGGAAGGTCTTCCAGCTGACGGTGTGCCAGTGGTTCTACCCAGACATTTGTCTGGGGTCTTCCATCACCAAATAGCTGGATGTGGCTATAATGATTGGTCGCTGTGATGTATTTAAAAAACAACACACACCCTGAAATTTATTGGTTTTATTATATGTCAATGTTTATAAAAAAATTAACTGTAATTCCAGTTATTAAGCTGTTGTAATAAAATTCCTAGTTATTTAGCTGTTGAAACTTATTACAGTTAAACATATTATTGTGACCTTGGTATTTTACAATGTATTTGTATAAAGAAATAGCAGAAAGTTAAATTAAAAAGAATTATATGTAATATTTGCCCCCAAAATGGTTGCAAAGATTTTGTGGACCCCTAACAAGAAGCAATGTTAGGATTAAGTTAGGACTGTAATAAAGAATTGTTTTTTGTTTATTAAAAAATAGTGCAAATCCTATGGTTGCTGTCTTATCGAGAGCTCCACTTTTTGTCGAAGGCACATATATTGAAAAAAAGTATGTTAATAGTTTTAAAATTTTAACAGTTAAGCAAATGCAGACAGATATGTTCATTATTGGATTACAAAAGGAAGTTGCATCAAATTTGGCAGCTTAAGATGAAGTCCATAGCACAAGAAACATAACTCAGGCCTACCCACCTTTTGCAAGATCTGCCAATAACTGCATTACTTTGTCACTTTGCAAGGGATTCTATTAAGACTTGACATATGAATAGTTTGGGGCAAGAGGATGTGCAAAACAAAACAAAAAACATCAGAACTCTTGCCTTTCCAGGTTTTGAATTTGGTGCCCCTCTCCAGCTTATCAAGGTTACTATGATGTGGACTTAGGTACCTTTTGTAGCAACTAGGTGCAGAATGGGAAGGAATGACCCATGCCTATCCAATATTTGCTCTCTAGGCATAACTGGGCTGATGTGAAGCAGATTGGATTTTAACTAACGTACCATTCAATGCATCTAGGAGCATAGCACAAGGGGAATAACTCTTATCCATCCAGTTGATGAATTGGTTGTTCCTCCATAGGAAAAACTTTGCAATTAAGCCTAGTTCAACTAAGGTAAAATTTGTCTCATGCTAAGCAAGTGGATATGACTATTGCCTTTTTTAAAGAACCTATACTTCCCTTTTCAAATGGGAAGATCTGCCATTGCTCTTCCTCATTTATTCCTCACCTTTGAAAAATAACAAGGCTGAAGTGATGCAATGTCTTGTAAGTACTTGAAATAAAGAGGATTTTAAGTTATACTAGTTAAACAATTTTGTCAGCTTGGCTTGGTAAACAAAAGCTACATACACAGCATGTGCAATAATGACATCGACAACTATCATTGTCTGGAGCTTAAAGCTTTATAATCTTGCACTGTGAGCAGTACCCACCATCACATGCTTAGCATTGTCCTCACTACTACCATGCTACATCTTTTTACAAGCAATACATGTTCTCATATTTTCTAGAGTATTAGCAGCAAAAAGTGCAGATCCTTATCAGTCGGCAGACAACAGAAACTTGCTGATAATGGACCAAGACTATTTTCATAAGATTGATCAATTTTATTTAGCAGGCACTGAGTTAACAAATTATTTTATCAACTATCAACAACTTTCAACCAAATGTATGTTAAGTTGGGTTTAAATAATTAGGTTCATGTGACATAGTGTGTTTCAACATTAAGCCAACATTACATAGATACCTCAGATACTTAAATCTAGAAGTTATGTTGGAAGGTTTGTGCGTCTCTACTTTTGGCAAGTCAACACTTTCTATCGAACTGTGTATAGAGTTTTGCTTAATGTAAAAGATTGATTAAAAAAAAAATTGTTAAGAGCGTTGTTTATATAATGGGTCACTCATTTTTGGAGATGCACAAACATTGCTTTTGTTCAAATTTACACTTCTAATGTTATTTTACAAGTAATCTTAGCATAGAGCCTACCTAAATGTGTGTGTGTCATTGAGCATTTTTGACAAAATTATTTGTTTATCACGGCTTCAGCAGATTAGTGGTGCAAGTCACCAATAGACTGCATTTAGCCTTTTTGGATAAGCTAGTACTAGTTCAGACACTGGAACACATTATGTAGGCTAGCAGATTGACTTACAGGCAATTTGTGTAAGTCTAAATTTTGGGAAATAAGCACTTAGTACATGTCAACAGTATGTCACTTAAATTTTTTGAAGAAAGGAAAAGCTGAAAAATGTAGTTTGTTTATTGTTAAATTCCAAATGCAGTGGAAAAGCAGTGATACCAACTGGCTTTTGACAATACATTGCATTCCAAAAATTTATTAGTGTCTTTAAATGTTTTGGTAACACAATGGCAACTTTGTCCCACTGTGCCAGTCTTTGGATGTTTTAACTCTTAACTTGCTAAGCACAAATTGATCACACTTAGGCAAATAGTGTATATTCAGATCATCCAGCTTCAACTGGGGGAAGTCTTATTGAGATCTTCACTATTTGCTGCTATGTATATTATCAGAATGGTTAAATTAAAACAAACACAAAATTTAGTTTGGTTTATAAACTTGTAGCATGATCATGGTTAGAACCTTTAGTCTGATGATGGTGGCATCAATGACAATGTATTGCTGCAGTCTCGCAAAATGATTGCTAAAAATTGTGCAACATAAACACAACATGTGCAAGCATGTACTTCTGATTGAAGTTCTGGTATATTTTGCATGATCGCCTACACAAAACTGCAGTCTAAAAAGTTTAGTTTACTCGGCACAATTTTTGCCCCTGACAAAATCAGCCTTCATTGTGTTTGTGTTTACTATAAAGGAATCATGTTGCTGTTATGTAGTACTATGCCAGTGCTGACAAAAGCAGCTATTGATGTTACCATATTAACTGATTGTTATTAATAAAATAATGGCTACATGTCAATTTAAGTCCACATCTGTTAAGACAACAGCCTGTCAAGTTTTATGTTCAAAGAGTTTTGTCCAAGTCTTATCCATGGGTGTTCAGACTGAGTCTGTCTGCTAAAGGCTTTCAAATAGAATCCTAGTCCAGGTCAAGTTATACCCAAATCTCAAAAGTTCAGTCAAGCTGAGATCAAGTCTGTCAAGTCCACAGTCTGTCGAGTTTTAGTCCAAATCCAGGTCAAGTTAAGTCCAAGTCTAACTTAATGTTCACATTGGTTGGTCTGTCAAAATTAAGGCAATCAACTGTGAGTCCAAGTCCAGGGCAAGTTACACCCAAATCCTAGGGTATCATAGCAAATAAATAACGAGTCTGTGAAGACTACAACCTGTCCAGTTTAAGTTCACTATCAGGTCAAAGCCAGAATCAAGGGCTTGTTCAATCAATTTCAGTTTGTCATGCTTTTAGTCGATAAATTTGTTTCTATCTTGAAATGAGGGGCACCTGGGGCATAGTCACTGATTAGTAACTCCTCTGACTGCTTAGTCTCTCACCGTGGGTTCGAGTCCCTTTCAGGGCAAAGGACTTAATGTGAGAAGGTCATCCAGCTGAGTTGTGGTGTGCTGGTGGTTCTAACCAGACATGTGTCTGGGGTCTTCCTCCATCAAAAGCTGGACATTGCTATAATGATCATAAATTGTCACTGCAATTGATTTCAAAATCAAATCAAATCTTGAAATGATGAAATATTGAGAAAAAATGAGGACTATTACAAAAGTACAATAGCATTATTATAATAATTTTCTTTTAGGCAAGACATTACTATTTTTGTAATTATTGTGGTCTCAAATGTTCATGCTTTATTCCTTGGTTATGGGACACTTTGCAGAAGACTTTTGTCTAAATTCACATTTTTGGTGTACCAACTATCAAATATACTTTTTAAAGTTCATGGGGCCACGGAATAATTATCTTCAGGATGTCATGAGACAATAAATACTTTTTGCTATTTCTTTAATACTGCTAGCTTTACAAGCTAAACAAATATGTACTGAATAATATGTAGTCATAAGGTGACATATTCATGAGGTGACAAATAAATAAGGTGACATAGCATCACTAGTTGTTAAAGTAACATATTAGCTTTCTAAAATCATTATATGACTTTAGTAGGCACACATGAATATGTTAATTTATAGCGGTACATCTGTTTGTGGGCATCCATCTTATGGTGGTTAAGAGGTTTGACTCCTGATTGGAGGGTCCCGGGTTCGAACCCCAAAACTGACCACCTGATTTTAGTCCTTGAGCAAGACTATTTACTGCACTTTGCTCCAGGTAGTAAGTACCTGAGGGATTAATATAAGTTGAAATAACTTGTTTCCAAATCAAGTATAAATAAATAGGTTTAAGCAATTTCATTAGCAGCACATGTCTTCTGAAAGATAAATATTTTATGTGAGCAGCAAACTAAACAGCATTAAAACCATGATATTTATTAGTTTGTACATTAAAAGCCATGATTGCAGCATTTTCTTTATGTTTGACAACTATTATGTTTATGTGAATATTTCTGTAAGGCATAATGGCAGCATAGCATTTTCACACAACTAGTTTATGTTATGTTGTATCCCTAATAATTGACAAGACAATGACAGCGACAAGACAATGACAGCATGTTTGACAATGCCATGGTCTGCAGGCCGTGGTCTGCAGGGAGGCCTGTTCTTGGGGTGCTTGGGAGAAGGGCTGAGGACCTAAACAACGTCTGGGTAAGGGCACGTTGGTTTGCCAAGGGACAGGAAATGCTGGTGAAGCAGGTGGAACTGGGTAAGGGTCTGAGGCTGGTTTGGTGTTGGGGTTTAGGCGGTTGAGAAGGTGATTAGGGCACTGATCGACATGGACACACACGACTCACAAGGAGGTTGTAAATAATGTATATATTTTTTGTAAATAGTTT
Source organism: Sinonovacula constricta (assembly GCA_007844125.1). Classification (NCBI taxonomy): domain Eukaryota; kingdom Metazoa; phylum Mollusca; class Bivalvia; order Cardiida; family Solecurtidae; genus Sinonovacula; species Sinonovacula constricta. The sequence continues at coordinate 9,760,951 of CM017572.1, forward strand.
TCATTTATTAATATTTTTTGTTTTTGTTTTTGTTTATAGTTCACGATGTGCTCAAGGGGAGCTTTTGCGATACCGCTTGTGATACCTGATAGTCTGGCGTTCGTCGTCCGTCAACATTTTAGGTTGTGAACACACAAGAGGCCACAGTTTTTATCCAATCTTCATCAAACTTGGTCAGAATGTTTGTCTGCATGAAATCTTGGATGAGTTTATTATTGGGTCACATGGGATCAAAAAGTAGGTCACTACGTCAAATTTTAGGAAAAGCTTGTGAACACACTAGAGACACATTTATGGCCCAATCTTCACCAAACTTGATCAGAATGTTTACTGGCATGAAATCTTGGACAAGTTCATAACAGGGTCACGTGGAGTCATAAAGTAGGTCACTAGGTCAAATCTCAGAAAAAGCTTGTGAGCAAACTAGAGACACATTTATGGGCCAAACTTCATCAAACTTGATCAGAATGTTTGTCTGCATGAAATCTTGGATATGTTTATAACTGAGTCATGTTAGGTGAGAAAGTAGGTCACTAGGTCAAATCTTTAAAAAAGTTGGTACGCACACTAGAAGTCACATTTATAGGCCAAACTTAATCAAACTTGGACAGAATGTTTGTCTGCATTAAATCTTGGACGAGTTCATTATTGGTCACGTGGGGTACAAAAAGTAGGTCACTAGGTCAAATCTCAGAAAAAGCTTGTGAGCCACATGTATAGGTCAAAACTTCATCAAACTTGGTCAGAATGTTTGCATAAAATCTTCGACTAGTTTATAACAGGGTCATGTTGGGTCAAAAAAGTAGGTCACGAGATCAAATCTGAAAAAGAATGTACGGACACTAGAGGTCACAGTTATTGGCCAAACTTCATCAAACTTGGTCAGAATGTTTGTCTGCATGGAATCTTGAACGAGTTTATAACTGGGTCATGTGGTGACAAAAATTAGGTCACTAGGGTAAATGTTAGAGAAAGCTTGTGAACACACTAGAGGCCCCATTTATGGTTCAATCTTCACCAAACTTGATCACAATGTTCGCCTGCATAAAATCTCCGAAGAGTTCATAACTAGGTCACGTGAGGTCAATTAGTAGGTCAGTAGGTCAAATCTTAGAAAAAGCTTGTGAACATACTAGAGATCAAATTTATAGCCTAATCTTTGCCGAATTTGATCCGAATGTTTGTCTGCATGAAATCTTGGATTAGTTCATTATTTGGTCACGCGGGGTCAAAAAGTAGGTCGCTAGGTCAAATCTTAAAAAAAAAGGTTGTGAACATACTAGAGGCCCCATTTATGGCCCAATCTTCACCAAACTTGATCACAATGTTCGCCTGCATAAAATCTCCGAAGAGCTCATAACTGGGTCACGGGAGGTCAAAAAGTAGGTCACTAGGTCAAATCTTAGAAAAAGCTTGTGAACAAACTAGAGGTCACATTTATAGGCCAAACTTCATCAAACTTGGTAAGAATGTTTGTCTGCATGAAATCTTGAACGAGTTCATAACTGGGTCATGTGGTGTCAAAAATTAGGTAACTAGGGTTAATATTAGAGAAAGCTTGTGAACAAACTAGAGGCTCCATTTATGGCTCAATCTTCACCAAACTTGATCAGAATGTTTGCCTGCATGAAATCTTTGATGAGTTTATAACTGGGCCACGTGAGGTCAATATGTAGGTCAGCAGGTCAAATCTTAGAAAACAGCTTGTGAACACACTTAAGATTAAATTTATAGCCCAATCTTCGCAAAAATTGATCAGAATGTTTGTCTGCATGAAATCTTGGATGAGTTCATTGTTGGGTCACGTGGGGTCAAAAAGTAGGTCACTAGGTCAAATCTTAGAAAAAGCTTGTGAACACACTAGAGGCTCCATTTATGGCCCAATCTTCACCAAACTCGATCGTAATGCTTGCCTGCATGAATTCTTTGACGAGTTTATAACTGGGTCACGTGTGGTCAGAAAGTAGGTCACTAGGTCAAATCTTAGAAAAGCTTGTGAGCAAACTAGAGGCCACAGGTATAGGCCAAACTTCATCAAACTTGGTCAGAATGTTCGCCTGCATGAAAACTCGGGATGAGTTCATAACTGGATCAAGTGAGGTCAACATGTAGGTCAGTAGGTCAAATCATAGAAAAAGATTGTGAACACATTAGAGATCATATTTATAGCCCAGTTTTCGCCAAATTTCATCAGAATGTTTGTCTGCATGAAATCTTGGATGAGTTCATTATTGGGTCATGCGGCGTCAAAAAGTAGGTCACTATATCAAAGTCTTAGCAAAGGCTTGTGAACACACAAGAGGCCACATTCATAGCATAATCTTCACCAAACTTGATCAAATTGTTTTTCTGCATCAAATCTTGGATGATTATATTAGTTCACGTAGGGTCAAAAGTAGGTCACATTTTAGAAAAACATTGTGAAAACACATTTATGGCCCAATCTTCACAAAACTTTATCAGAATGTTTACTGGCATGAAATCTTGGACGAGTTCATAACTGGGTCACGTGGAGTCATAAAGTAGGTCACTAGGTCAAATCTCAGAAAAAGCTTGTGAGCAAACTAGAGGCCACATTTATAGGCCAAACTTCATGAAACTTGGGTCAGAATGTTTGTCTGCATAAAATCTTGGACTAGTTTATAACTGGGTCATGTTGGGTCAAAAAAGTAGGTCACTAGATCAAATATGAAAAAGCTTGTACGGACACTAGAGGTCACAGTTATAGGTCAAACTTCAACAAACTTGGTTAGAATGATTGCATGGAATCTTGAACGAGTTCATAACTGGGCCATGTGGTGACAAAAATTAGGTCACTAGGGTAAATGTTAGAGAAAGCTTGTGAACACACTAGATGCCCTATTTAGGGCTCAATCTTCACCAACCTTGATAACAATGTTCGCCTGCATAAAATCTCCGAAGAGTTCATAACTGGGTCACGTGAGGTCAATAAGTAGGTCAGTAGGTCAAATCTTAGAAAAAGCTTGTAAACATACTAGAGACCAAATTTATAGCCCAATCTTCGCAAAATTTGATCAGAATGTTTGTCTGCATGAAATCTTGGATGAGTTCATTGTTGGGTCACGTGGGGTCAAAAAGTAGGTCACTAGGTCAAATCTTAGAAAAAGCTTGTGAACACACTAGAGGCTCCATTTATAGCCCAATCTTCACCAAACTCGATCGTAATGCTTGCCTGCATGAATTCTTTGACGAGTTTATAACTGGGTCACGTGTGGTCAGAAAGTAGGTCACTAGGTCAAATCTTAGAAAAGCTTGTGAGCAAACTAGAGGCCACAGGTATAGGCCAAACTTCATCAAACTTGGTCAGAATGTTCGCCTGCATGAAAACTCGGGATGAGTTCATAACTGGATCAAGTGAGGTCAACATGTAGGTCAGTAGGTCAAATCATAGAAAAAGATTGTGAACACATTAGAGATCATATTTATAGCCCAGTTTTCGCCAACTTTCATCAGAATGTTTGTCTGCATGAAATCTTGGATGAGTTCATTATTGGGTCATGCGGCGTCAAAAAGTAGGTCACTATATCAAAGTCTTAGCAAAGGCTTGTGAACACACAAGAGGTCACATTCATAGCATAATCTTCACCAAACTTGATCAAATTGTTTTTCTGCATCAAATCTTGGATGATTATATTAGTTCACGTAGGGTCAAAAGTAGGTCACATTTTAGAAAAACCTTGTGAAAACACATTTATGGCCCAATCTTCACCAAACTTTATCAGAATGTTTACTAGAATGAAATCTTGGACGAGTTCATCACTGGGTCACGTGGAGTCATAAAGTAGGTCACTAGGTCAAATCTCAGAAAAAGCTTGTGAGCAAACTAGAGGCTACATTTATAGGCCAAACTTCATGAAACTTGGGTCAGAATGTTTGTCTGCATAAAATCTTGGACTAGTTTATAACTGGGTCATGTTGGGTCAAAAAAGTAGGTCACTAGATCAAATATGAAAAAGTTTGTACGGACACTAGAGGTCACAGTTATAGGTCAAACTTCAACAAACTTGGTTAGAATGTTTGTCTGCATGGAATCTTGAACGAGTTCATAACTGGGCCATGTGGTGACAAAAATTAGGTCACTAGGGTAAATGTTAGAGAAAGCTTGTGAACACACTAGATGCCCTATTTAGGGCTCAATCTTCACCAGCCTTGATAACAATGTTCGCCTGCATAAAATCTCCGAAGAGTTCATAACTGGGTCACGTGAGATCAATAAGTAGGTCAAATCTTAGAAAAAGCTTGTCAACATACTAGAGACCAAATTTATAGCCTAATCTTCGCAAAATTTGATCAGAATGTTTGTCTGCATGAAATCTTGGATGAGTTCATTATTGGGTCACGCGGGGTCAAAAAGTAGGTCGCTAGGTCAAATCTTAGAAAAAGCTTGTGAACACACTAGAGGCCCCATTTATGGCCCAATCTTCACCAACCTTGATCAGAATGCTTGCCTGCATAAATTCTTGGACAAGTTTATAACTGGGTCGTGTTGGGTTAAAAAGTAGGTCACTAGGTCAAATCTTTTAAAAAGCTTGTGAGCACACTTGAGGCCACATTTATAGGCCAAACTTCATCAGACTTGGTCAGAATGTTCGCCTGCATGAAATCTCGGAGTTCATAACTGGATCAAGTGAGGTCAACATGTAGGTCAGTAGGTCAAATCATACAAAAAGATTGTGAACACAATAGAGATCATATTTATAGCCCAATTTTCGCCAAATTTGATCAGAATGTTTGTCTGCATGAAATCTTGGATGAGTTCATTATTGGGTCACGCGGCGTCAAAAAGTAGGTCACTATGTCAAAGTCTTAGCAAAGGCTTGTGAACACACTAGAGGCCACATTCATAGCATAGTCTTCACCAAACTTGATCAGATTGTCTGCATCAAATCTTGGATGATTATATTATTGGTTAACGTAGGGTCAAAAGTAGGTCACATTTTAGAAAAAAAACCTTGTGAAATCACATTTATGGCCCAATCTTCACCAAACTTGCCCAGCATGTTTGCAAATACAAAATCTTTCATATGTTTTGAAGTGAGTCATGTTGATTCAGTAGGTTACTTAGTAAAATTCTAGAAAATGTTATCAACCCAGTGGCCACACAAATGGCGATTAAGGGCCATCATTACGTTTTGTTGTATGATTCGTCATATCTGTTGTAAATATATTAGCAATAATTAAAATATAATAATTAAAATATAACAAAAACCTGTCTTGAGTTTGTGATCTTTTGTTTAGCTATTAAATTTTATGTCTAAAATCTCATTTAAAATGGACATTCAATTGTCAAATAATAAAATAGTGATGGAAAAATTATCTGCATTTAAATTGAAAGTAGAAAATGTACCCTTGTGTCACACTGTGCAACGAGGCAGGTGCGACACACATAACACTTGTCACTGTGTGGTGAGGCAGGAATTACACCAACACCTGTGTCACACTGTGCAACAAGGCAGGTGTGACACACACAACACTTGTCATAGTATGTGGCGAGGCAGTAATTACACGACACCTGTCACACTGTGCAACAAGGCAGGTGTGACACACACAACACTTGTCATACTATGTGGCGAGGCAGTAATTACATCAACACCTGTGTCACACTGCAACGAGGCAGGTGTGACACACACAACACTTGTCACACTATGTGGTGAGGCAGGAATTACACCAACACCTGTGTCACACTGTGCAACGAGGCAGGTGTGACACACACAACACTTGTCATATTATGTGGCAAGGCAGTAATTACACCAATACCTGTCACACTGTGCAACGAGGCAGGTGTGACATGCACAACACTTGTCACATCGTGTGGCAAGGCAGGAATTACACCAACACCTGTGTCACACTGTGCAACGAGGCAGGTGTGACACACACAACACTTGTCATATTATGTGGCAAGGCAGTAATTACACCAATACCTGTGTCACACTGTGTAACGAGGCAGGTGTGACATGCACAACACTTGTCACATCGTGTGGCAAGGCAGGAATTACACCAACACCTGAGTCACACAGTGCAATGAGGCAAGTGTGACATGCACAACACTTGTCACACCGTGTGCCAAGACAGGAGTTACACCAACATCTGTGTCACACAGTGCAACAAGGTAGGTGTAATGACATGCACAACACTTGTCACACTGTGTGGCAAAGCAGGAGTTACACCAACACCTGTGTCACACTGTAACAAGGCAGGTGTGACACATAACACTTGTCATACTATGGGGCGAGGCAGTAATTACAACAACACCTGTGTCACACTGTAAAAAGGCAGGTGTGACACACATCACTTGTGTCATACTCTGTGGTGAGGCAGGACTTGCACCAACACCTGTGTCACACTGTGCAACGAGGCAGGTGTGACACACACAACACTTGTCATACTATGTGGCGAGGCAGGAATTACACCAACACCTGTGTCTACCCTATGCGAACGAGGCAGGTGTGACACCCACAACACTTGTGTCATTCTATGTGGCGAGGCAGGAGATACAACAACACTTGTCACACTGTGTGGCAAGGCAGGAGTTACACCGACACACGACACCTGTGCCATTCTGCAGTCTGGCACATTTGACACACAAACACAACACTTGTATCACACTTTGTGTTCAGGCAGGTGCAACACACAACACCCGTCACACTGGGTGGCAAGGCAGGTGCAACACACACATCTGACACTCTGCAGACAGGCAGGTGCAATGCACAATATCTGTCTCACTGCAAAGCCAGCAGGTGTGACACAACTCATGTGCAATAAGGTGGTGACACGCACATCACCTTTTTTACAGTGTGCAGTCAGGCACCTCACTGATCACTGTGCAGCAAGGCAGGTGCAACACACAACACCTGTGTCACAAGTTTTAGTCAAGAACTACTGCAAAGTCCAAGTAACCTAAATAAAAACAATTATATACTCAAACAGTTTATTCACATATAAATACAGTTCATTTAAAAAAATAGTAATAATAGCTGAAATTAAAGAGACTAAACAAATCTATTCCACAAAAGATAAATTGAGGTATTTTCTTAAACATACACAAAACCGCATTCATGCAGGTTGTATCAGTTGGCCCTACTGAAAAATGAATTAGAAAAAAAAAAAAATACAGAAAAAAAAAAAAATACAGAAAAAAATCCTGAGACATAAAAGGTATTTGCAACAAGAATACTTTCTTTATAAGCATAATTACAAAAACAGTATACTAAATTAAATCAATAACACAAATTTACATTAAAATCGTAAATGGTTAGCATCAATAATAAGTATGTATAATAAGTATACAAAAACAATAATTTCATTCTAATGTAGGAAGAAACATTGTGTCACATTCATTAATCAGGTGGTGTACAAATTCAACTTATACATAAATCTGCAAACATTTTCCATTGAAAAAGAACAAAATGCTTTTAAGTGCAATGTAAGCAGCAATTTTACTTAAATCATGCATCTTAAAACTCTTACTGAAATTATTTATTTTGCTGTCAAATGATAACAAAAAGATGCTAAATAACTTAACCCTTAGCTTGCTAATCACATTTATATGGCATTTGCAAATAGTGTAGATCCAAACTAGCCAGTTCCCACCTGGAAGCTACCTGATCAGGAGCTGCACTATTTGCTCACTGATTCAAGGCACCTTTGCATGTCAATGTAGGAAGATGAGTTAAAATTAGACTGGCTTATGGACAAATGTAGCAGCCTAAGGTCTATTACTTAATATCCAGTTGATTACTAAACTTTTTTCCAGAAACCAAATCAATGGCACTTAATCTTATATTGTTCTCAATAACAATGTTCTAAATCAGCCTAGTGATATGTGAACAGACAAAAGCATGATCTCTGTACATATTGATTTATTACACTAATGTCTTGGTCAGACGTAATTACTGGATGCAGGTAGAAAACTTCTGGTTGTGGTAGGTGTGCTGTTACATGTATGTATAAATTTGTATTTTTCATTTTATTTTGGCATCATTGTGGGGGGAGTACATGACTGCTTAGCCTTTCAGCGCCTGGGTTTGAGTCCCGTGAAGGGATTAAGGGGGAATGGTCTTTCACCCGACTTGCTGAGTGTCAGTGGTTCTTACCAGACATTTGTCTGGGTTCTTCCACATACAGCTGAAAATAAGGATCAATTCATTACCTGTTTCAAATGTGTCCCTGAATAGGCAAGGAATCTGCTTGATACTTGCCCATTTTTGGGTACTCAATGTCTTCACCACCATGCTATATTTCTCATTTTTCCATAATGTGCCCCTGCATAGGTCTGGTTTCTTTCTGACAACCCGAACGGTCCTAGAGTACACATTTCCCCTGAATAGGCGTGACCAGCAAGCCTGTCATTGGGGATTTTTTTTTTCTCTTTTTTTTATGGTAGCATATCTGACTTAAGTTTAACATGGGTCCATTAAGTTTAATAAGCTCTTACATCATGCACATGCAATATTGTATCCATTGAGTAGGAGTTAGTTCCCCAACTTTATGAAGTTTGTAAAAGTTATTTTTATAGCTACCTTATCGTTTTCACTTAACGGCAAACCTGCCACTGTCAAAAAAGTGACAATATCACATCAACAAATATACCCAGTTTACCCAGTTTTAGTGATTATAAGTAATGAACAATTTTAGCATTTTTACTACTTCACTACATTACAAGTAAGATTTGAGAAAGAAACCAGTGCAGTAAGTTCAATGATCAATCACACATAGTATAACATCTCAAAAATGTATTTCTCAAATGAATTCATCAGCAGAGAAAGCAAAAATGCAAACAAAAGCAGGTTTTATTTACCAAAGAAGAGACAATATCACTCAATGTTGACATATAGCAACAATTAGATTAAAACTATCGTTCTGATTCCCAGACAGTTTTATGCAACCATTTATGAAGACAACATTAAACTAACTAAATAGTAATTACAGTATTTGTTGTTATAATGTGTAAACAGAAATGTTCATAACATATTAAGCCACATTTGCGTTTTAAAAAATGTGATTTGAATTACAACAAAAATGCAAATGGACATTCTGACAGACTCATGGATGGAAAGACAACTGCTGGTGTCCTAATGTGGCAAAAGTAGCTTGAATAGCCATTTTTAAAGAATGACCTTAACCAAGACCTTGACACCTTCAAGTGTATGCTTGCAAGATGGTGAGGTTTATAAGAAGACAACAGTACAAATTGCAAAAAAAAAACAGTAAAAAATTATTCTTTCCACATCTATAAATAGGCACGATAGTGATCTCTATTTAAAATAGATGTCAATGTCTGAGTGGAATACCTGGATGGATATAATCTGATCTCAAAAGTGACTCGGGTATGTTATTTCTGTTTGCAATGACTAGTGGGCATTTTGTGTTTCAACAGACCAATGAACAGCACTTGGCAGGACTGTTTCAGGTAACAATGACTAATGGTAAAAAATTGCTTAGGTCCAAACTGTCGGATACCAACTTTGAGGTTGCATTTGCCAATGTTATGCCCAACATTGTATGTTTGTATCATGGCAAAGTTACCTTGAAGTATATGTAATTATAAAAGCCAAATTTAAAGTAGCTTTAATCTCTCTTATGTAAGGTAATATTTTCAAAACATATTTCACATCTACACACTCCAACATAAGCATGTTTTATCATTTTTATAAGTCAAAACTGCCTATCCCTCCTTTTGACCTCCTTAGTGATGCTGAAGCAAGTACAGCCCAAATGAATATTATAGCAAATCCTAGAAATGTCTTGCTGACAAAACAACAAATGCACATTTATACCAATGTTGTAAACATACTTATTGCTACTGATGTTTTTCCATTAAGATAGTACTTCCAGTTACCAAGTCTAGGCAGAGCACTTAAGTTAACTAAAGAAAATTAACTCCTCAGCAAAGACCAGGTCACTACTTAGCCAAGGCAATAACAGAACGTGAGCACTGAAAAATGAAGATGCTCCATGCAAATAGCTTGACAGGAATTTAACAATGTTGTCTCAATTTCAACATTTAACTATCATCATCATGGCATTTTGTTTTTAAAGAAGGTTCTTGTTGTTACATGACCAAACTGGCAGATTTAACAATACACTTAGAAAAATATGTCAGTAATCTAGAGATGGTGTCCATTTGAAGCAGACAAGAGCTCTACCTGCAATGACTTAACATGCTATTAACATCTGAGAGGATACTACACCCAGACACAGTATCCTAACACCATATGGGCCAAGCAGTCCAAAAATTACCCTTATTTTGTAGATCTCATTTTAACAGCCTTCTAACAGCCAAACTGCTCTACCCTTCATGCTTCTACACATTTCTAGCATAAACTGTCATTAGCAATCATAAGCCAGAACTCAATAACTTGAAATCAATTACAAAAATGACCATCGTAAAGTCCAATGTTGTTCACAGCATATGTTAAAGAGCATGCCTTTGGCCAAACCATAAGTGTCACCAATAAATATCTTAATACCCAAGTTCAAGTCTCTGTTGGGGCAGGAACTTTCATGTGGGATCATAACCTGAATGTTGCCAATATGAAAAAATATGTCAGTTGCGCATATCTAAAACAACAACAACAATTAATATGGGAAACATGCCCAAGATTTTTTTCAGAGAACTTGGCTAATCTAAATTAGATATTCTGATTTAGTCTGATGAATTCATGATGCAGACTTTAAATTGTGGGAAATATTTTTAAAATGTATCTTCTACCATTATATTGAATTGAATTTAGTCTTAGCAGTTATAGAATGTCAATGTGAAATGTGGGCATTTATTATCAAAATTTAATCTTCCACCAATTTAAGTTAATGTTTAACTTTTCTTCCACCAATTTGAATGCTGTATTGAATTAGGCAATTGCATGTCAGACTAATCTAAATCTTTCATCCATTTAAACATATTAACCTAATAATAATATAAATATTATAAGTAATATAAAATATTGTTTACTTGCTTGGTAACAAGACATATTCCTAGAGACTTGTCATCAAAAAATGTTAATCTTGATCAGTCTAATTCTTTATATAGTTTTCTAGTTGACATACTGTGTCAGTGGTTTTACTCAGGCAACTTTACTAGTGGACAATGCCAGAGTGGCCATAACTGTGACCATATATAGCACCTTAAGGAAACAATATATCAAACAATACTACTACAAGCACCCAAGCATACAGAAAATCATTGAATTACTTAAATCGGAAAATAATATTGAAATAAAAAACTTAGCTCCCTACATTTATAAAGCATTTGAATTAAGAAAAGCCATGTCATTAATGATTGCCATTATAATGAATATTATTATCATTATTATTATTATAATGAATAAAAATGTAACAAGAGAGAAATAAACTTTCTTCATAAACATTCAGTGTTCATACTAAAAGCAACCATACGAACAATTTTAGTATGATATTCATGTCACATAATACTCGTATACACATGTCTGTTTATTTGTTACATTATGAAACTATATGTAATTTTCTTATGTCATTGACCACTTTCCGATTATTTGTTAGTACAATGTGTGTACTGACTGGCCATGGCCTAATGTATGAATGAATAAAGTATCTATCTTATCATATCCTATCTTATCCTATCTTATCCTATCTATCTATCTACAACAAAACATTCCTTATACTGCATACAAAATCAATATACATGCAGGTAATAGCTCCTCTGGGTCTACCCTATTTGATGACACCTTATGAATTCATGCCTTACAGGTTCAGAATAAACTTTGGTTAATTAAACAATGTAATGTTGTAAAATATCTATTACAAGCTGTTTCTGTCCCTTTTAAATGTTTATCTCTGGAAATGCTACAGCAGTGTATGTACATAATTATTTGCAAATTAAAAGTCTGTTTATTCTTAAATTCCTTTACTTACATGTATATAACTAAACTGTGGCTATTTCTACAACATTTTAATTATAATCGTTCTACTATAATGGAAACAATGTGATGTCATAAAATGCCCCATCTGAGACTGCACCATTTCTGCTCTACATGAATCTCTAGCAATAAAATATGCAGTGAACAAGTGAACTTATAAATGTTAATCTATTTAGTCCTAAATACCTTAATATATGACACATATATACACGCAAGTATTTTCTTTCAACAGTACTCAATAAAAAATAAACAAAACAATGCAACTTCATAATTGAAATTACGAAACTGCACTGTTATAGCTTTTGATAATATATATACATTGTGTAACACTATGACTCATGATGTCAACATATTAATTGCTTGATACCTCTAAACTATGGTTTTATGTAAATAATATATATAATTTACCCAATAAATAACAATTGACTGTTTTCTTTACTACTTGTAACCTTTCATCATTCAATGAAACAATGGTTAACAATATAAATGTTTTTTTTATGAAACTGCACTGTTTTTATAAAGTTAGATAAATTTTCTATCTTGTCTGTTTATTGGGTTTATTGTCCCACCAAGAGCATTTCAGTTATCTGGAGATAGTTTTTTCATCTTGTTCAAAAGCTATGTTCAATTGTGCAATATAAACTTATATGGTGCAGTCAAAATACCTTGAAATATGCAATATGCACAAAGCTCTGTGGATTCATATAAATAATATAAAATCTTCATTCTGTGAATAAATGTATTACTTTCTCTACTATCTAATCATAACATTACTATTTTATTAAATAGAATGAAATGATGCACTGTTGTAAAGTGTTTCTTACAAGACTGCACCATGACAAAAATCTACTAAATATGAAAAAATGGAATATTTTAATGTGGCTTAACGAGACTGCCCTGTAACACTATAACACTTAAGCTCTCATACAAATGAAACAAAGCAGTGTCACAAATTGCCGCTTATGAGACTGCATCGTTTCTGCTCTTAATTATGTAATTTTTTTTAGATAATTTCTACATCTGCTACAAATAAAACAATGCAATGTTGTAAAAGGCTGCTTACAAAACTGCATTGTTTCTGCTCTCAATTATGTATTTTTTTTTAGATAATTTCTACATCTGCTACAAATAAAACAATGCAATGTTGTAAAAGGCTGCTTACAAAACTGCATTGTTTCTGCTCTTATTTTTGTAACAAACATAATTTCAACAAACATCTGCTACAAATGAAAAGAAGCAGTGTTGTAAAGGGCTCTTTACAAGACTGCACCGTTTCTGCTATTATTTTTGGAACGTTTGACAAGACTGCTCTGTAACGCTATACATTGCAACACTAAAGCTCTGCTACATATGAAACAATGCAGTGTAGCAAATTGCTGGTTAAAAACTGCACCGCCGTTTCTGCTCTTAATTATGCAATGTCTTAGATAAAATCAATGAACATCTGCTACAAATGAAACAATACAATGTTGTAATGGGCCACTTTCAAGATTACACTGTTTCTGCTAAAAATAGAATGATGCAGTATTGTAAAGGTCTGTTTATGAGACTGCATCATTTCTGCTCTTATTTTTTGTTACATATTACATAATTTCAACAAACGTCTGCTACAAAAGAAACAATGCAGTGTCATAAAGGGCCTCTTATGAGACTGCATTGTTTCTTCTATTATTGATGTATAGTTATTTTTATACAACTTTAACAAATATATGCTACAAAAGAAACAATGCAGTGTCATAAAGGGCTTGTCATGAGACTGCATCGTTTCTTCTATTATTGATGTATAGTTTCATACAACTTTATCAAACATCTGCTACAAAAGAAACAATGCAGTGTCATAAAGGGCCTCTTATGAGACTGCATTGTTTCTTCTATTATTTATGTAAAGTTTCATATAATTTTATCAAACATCTGCTACAAAAGAAACAATGCAGTGTCATAAAGGGCCACTTATGAGACTGCATCGTTTCTTCTATTATTGATGTAAAGTTTCATATAATTTTATCAAACATCTGCTATAAAAGAAACAACGCAGTGTCATAAAGGGCCTGTTATGAGACTGCATCGTTTCTTCTATTATTTATGCAAAGTTTCATATAATTTTATCAAACATCTGCTACAAAAGAAACAATGCAGTCTCATAAAAGCCTCTTATGAGACTGCATCGTTTCTTCTATTATTGATGTATAGTTTCATACAACTTTAATAAACATCTGCTACAAAAAAAACAATACAGTGTCATAAAGGGCCTCTTATGAGACTGCATTGTTTCTTCTATTATTTATGTAAAGTTTCATATAATTTTATCAAACATCTACTACATAAGAAAGAATGCAGTGTCATAAAGGGCTTGTTATAAGACTGCATTGTTTCTTCTATTATTTATGTAAAATTTCATATAATTTTATCAAACATCTGCTGCAAAAAAAACAATGCAGTGTCATAAAGGGCCTCTTATGAGACTGCATTGTTTCTTCTATTATTTATGTAAAATTTCATATAATTTTATCAAACATCTGCTGCAAAAAAAACAATGCAGTGTCATAAAGGGCCTGTTATAAGACTGCATCGTTTCTTCTATTATTTATGTAAAGTTTCATATAATTTTATCAAACATCTGCTACAAAAGAAACAATGCAGTGTCATAAAGGGCCTCTTATGAGACTGCATTGTTTCTTCTATTATTTATGTAAAGTTTCATATAATTTTATCAAACATCTGCTACAAAAGAAACAATGCAGTCTCATAAAGGGCCTCTTATGAGACTGCATCGTTTCTTCTATTATTGATGTATAGTTTCATACAACTTTATCAAACATCTGCTACAAAAGAAACAATGCAGTGTCATAAAGGGCCTCTTATGAGACTGCATTTTTTCTTCTATTATTTATGTAAAGTTTCATATAATTTTATCAAACATCTGCTACAAAAGAAACAATGCAGTGTCATAAAGGGCCACTTATGAGACTGCATCGTTTCTTCTATTATTGATGTATAGTTTCATACAACTTTATAAAAAACATCTGCTACAAAAGAAACAATGCAGTCTCATAAAGGTCCTCTTATGAGACTGCATCGTTTCTTCTATTATGTATTCAAGTTTCATGTAATTTTAATAAACATCTGCTATCTGCTACAAATGAAACAATGCAGTGATGTAAAGTGTCTGTTATGTGACTGAACTGTTTCTGTCCATACCCAAAATATTATTTTCATAGATGACTATGATGATGTAGCCTAACTTGAATTTCTCTTTAATTTAAACATTACTTTTTAACTAAAATTGAATCGTTGGAATTTTGTAAGGGCTTTTTCAGGATTGAATTGCTAAATGCTCTGAACTATTCATATAGCACTAACATAGAAAACAATGCAATATGGTAAAGAGTCTTAAGAGACTGCACTGTTTGTTAAAACATTGCTATTCTATAAGTAAGTAAGCCTATTTCTGTATGTTGTGGGTAAGAGTTCTAATATTTTCCTTAACGCAATGCCATAAGGGTCTCTTGCTTGACTGCACTGTATCTGTCCGATCATTTGTAATCCAATTTTCTTTTTTTTTTCTTTTTGAACTCTCCACTGCAATGGTATCCAGTAGTGTAAAGCACATGTATAGAGCAAGCATATCAAATTTTGTAACTGACACATTAATAGATGCAAAGATATTCCCTAATGTGGTACACTGTTACAAGACTGCACTGTTTCTGCTTTAAAATTAGTCAAGTTTTCCTATTCATACTATAATATAACAATGCAATGTTGTAAGTGCCTTTTACATGATTGCACTGTTTCTGCTTTAAAATTAGTCAAGTTGTCCTATTCATACCATAATAAAACAATGCAATGTTGTAAGTGCCTTTTACATGATTGCACTGTTTCTGCTTTAAAATTAGTCAAGTTGTCCTATTCATACCATAATAAAACAATGCAATGTTGTAAGTGCCTTTTACATGATTGCACTGTTTCTGCTTTAAAATTAGTCAAGTTGTCCTATTCATACCATAATAAAACAATGCAATGTTGTAAGTGCCTTTTACATGATTGCACTGTTTCTGCTTTAAAATTAGTCAAGTTGCACTATTCATACTATAATAAAACAATGCAATGTTGTAAGTGCCTTTTACATGATTGCACTGTTTCTGCTTTAAAATTAGTCAAGTTGTCCTATTCATACCATAATAAAACAATGCAATGTTGTAAGTGCCTTTTACATGATTGCACTGTTTCTGCTTTAAAATAAGTCAAGTCGTCCTATTCATACTATAATAAAACAATGCAATGTTGTAAGTGCCTTTTACAAGACTGCACTGTTTCTGCTTTAAAATTAGTCAAGTTGTCCTATTCATACTTTAATAAAACAATGCAATGTTGTAAGTGCCTCTTACAAGACCGCACTGTCTTTGCATTTATCCAAGTTATGCTATTCTAATTATGAAACAATGTAAAAAATGTGCTCCTTACTATAAAAAAATATGAAAATACTGGCACACATGAATATATGTAGACAGTCTTACATAAAAATAGTCTTCACATATTTATACCTCTCTGAAACGGTGCAATGTCAGAAAGGGCCACTCCTGAGAGTGCACTGTTATTTCCCTGTTCAAGCTGACCTATTGCACTAATGATAATACCATGAGCTACACAAATATAGCCTACATTTCAATAAAGGATATTAACGTATTGTGCTGGATTGTTTGTTAAACATGTATCTCAGGACACAAATTATGGTCCATCATATTTTATCAACTAACACAAGTGAAGTCATCTCTTACAGAGAAACGATAAATTGACAATTTGCTATTCTATCTACATCTACCCTAAACTACATATATTGAATTAGAATAAACAATATCATGTTATTTTGTAAACTACTGATAATGGACTTAATCTCTTTTCAAATTTTGATCATTCTATAATTAATGTTACTCTCATACAAGTCACTAGTCTCCTGTCATCAGAATATGGAAATTTTATTGGTGACATTGTGAAATATAAGGAGACCCTAGCTTCAAATACATTTATGTTCAAGATTTTTTTAATACATCGCACTGACCAAATTGTGATGATTAAAACAACATCCAGCCATTTTGATGGAGGAAGACCACTGACAGATGTCTGGTTAGAACCACCGGCCCACTGCAGTTCATCTGGAAGACCTTTCCACATGCAGTCCTTTACGCCAAACAGAATTCGAGCCCATGCAGAAAGAGGGTATGCGGTCAGAGGATGTTCAAGATTTTGTCAAAAGGTTTAAACATGGTGGAAGATACAATTTTATTGGTTAAACCGGATATATAGACATTTCTTTGTACGGTTTATCGTATTATCAACAATACTTTAGCTTTCCAGAGCTCACAACATCAAACTCAGACCAAAATGTTGGCTATGAAGAACATTTGCAAGCAACTAAGTTAAACTCATTTTTATTATGTGTTAGCCAACAAAATTATAGAACAAAGTCACAAGCATATATTGCCCATTACATAATCATGACACTAATATAACTGCTATTGACTTTATATTATTTAAACTGAAATATTATACTCCCGTTATATTGGCTTAGACTTTCATGTTAAAATTTAGCAGTAAATTTAACATTTAAGATTATTTTGGTGAATTTCATCTATTGTGGGCTTGGACTCCAACAAAATTGGAGGAGAAACATCTAGATACTTAGTAGATAATCTGGAAAATCTTAGTTGATTTTATTGTTTGTTTTTTGTTGTTGTTTTCAATACATCACAGTGACAAAGTGTGACCATTACAACAATGTCCAGCTATTTAGTGGAGGAAGATCCCAGACAAATGTTGGTAGAATTGGCACACAGAAGGTCAGCTAGAAGACCTTCCGACATCAGTCCAGCATCCTGAACAGGACTCAAACCCACGTGGTGAGAGACTTATAAATAGTTATAAATAGGATTGGGAAAGGGAGATTTGCCATCATTTTTGCCGATACTGTGCAGAGACATTTCTATCATTATAGCGCAGGGACACTTATGAGGTGCCCAGGAACTGAACCCTGCTGGTCCATTAAACTGACACCGATGAGTCATAATGCTGTCCCCTTAGCCCCAAGCGTTAGGAGGGAAGCCACTACTACCAACTTTAAAGTATTTGGTTTGACCTGGCCTTGGTTTGAACCCGCAACCTCCCGATCCGCAAGTCGACGCTCTACCACTTGAGCTATTGCGACCGGTTATAAATAGGAGACTACCTTAGTGCCATGGGTGCAGCTCTACAAGGAACTGCTTCCCCAGAATCTGGAAAATGTAACTAGGTGTGGAATGTTGTCATATGTTAATTGCCAGGTATCACAGTGAAGGCAGCACAAAAACTGATTTGAAAGGACACTATCTGAGCACAAATGACAGATTGTTGGCTGAAGTTAGTAGAACTAAGAACACATAAGAAAAGGTTTGTTTGTTTATTTGGTTTATTGTCCCACCAACAGTATTTCAAACATCTGGAGACGGTGTATACTTGAAGCAGATATAGTGTGCCTTCACTGCGTACACCTAACATGATACCACACCCAGTCACATTATCCTGACACCGGGCCAGCCAGTCACAGAACTACCCTTATATTTGCTTGAGCGTTAGCTAGGGTGCTATACCACTACCATTGTTAAAGTCTTTGGTATGTCACGGCCAGGAATTGAACCCAGGGCCTCTCGTACTTTAAGAAAAAGTCAGTGAAAAAACATCCAACTCCAGATATTCCATAAGTCAATCTTAAAAAATCTACAACCTCAAGTCAGAACTTGATATTGTAAACCAGGTTTAAACCATCTTAAACAAGTTTAAACAAATACATATATACCTCTTATGACACGGACAGTGAAAGAAAAAGAAAATACTTTATAACGGCAGCATCAGTCAAATAAAAATTTACAAATAGAAGTGAATGTGCCATGCTTGCTGTGAAAGTACTCAGATGACCAAGCTCCCAAAGAGAGAAGTAACAAAACACTGCTTCCTTGGAGTAATATTAGAACAAGCCATATTAGCAATGATCAGACCAACTAAAAACTCATAGTTGGAAAGAAGAGTTTAACAGCTTTAATAAAATATTAACAATTAATCTAATAGTTACAGATAAGCCTATTAAAAGGTCATATTTTTTAAAGGCCAAAGTTTAAAAAAATCAATCTTCAAATAAAACATATTTTCAGATTCCAAGTAAGCCTATAGAGCAAGTGACTACTTTACTTGCAAGTCTTGTACTTATCATCTGTATATAATTCCTTATATTCCCTTAAAAGTGGTATCCAGCAGTTGGAAACAAATATTTCTTTTTCAAAAAACCAAATAAGTCAATATTACATAGAAAAGGTCCCGCAAAATGCTGTTCATTGATGCCTTAGATCTGTTTCCATCAAGAAGCATAAGTTTCCCACTTGTCATCACAAACAGGTATTTCCTATCTGTGCCGTGCTGCAGAGACTCAAGATTAAGGCAAGGACTCAGGTGCATGAGTGTAGAATTGACTGAACTTTTGTTAAAAGTTTATATTGGTGAGTGGTTTTTGAAATCATCTGATTGTTATGATTATGATTGCTGTGAAATCCCCCTGATAAAGCCAAGTTTGAAACAACTGCACCCTCCAGATAGCTGGTAGACATTGTCTTGTGTTAAATTTGGTCACCAGCAGTCTTTCCATCTCTCATACCTAACTTAAGGAGTCATTTATAAAAAGTGGATTATTGTTGAAACGATAATCCATTACAGTGGTACTTACAATTTATTAAATCTTTTTGTTCTGCAGACTAATTAATAAACAATAAACAAGGTATTTACTTAAAATTCATATAAGAAAAAAAGTATTTTTACCAACTATAAGCTTGCCATTTTTTCATTATATTACAGATAATTTATATTGTTAGTTATATTTTAATTAATTATTTGTTTTATACACAAATATTGTCCTATATCACCAATAATTTTGATCAAATAGCATGATGGCAGTGAATGACATACTGGCAGCATACTGTGACATATTTATAAAAAGAATGATTAAATACCACATTGGTATGCTGATCCCTGGATATTGTCTTTGTCAATCTGTTAGAAATCCATCCACAACAAAGAATCAGCACACAATAGAATGTTAATGTTCCTACAGGACTTAACCATTTGTAGTATCAGTTGAACTTAGCTGAGGTTCGTCCATCTGGGGCCCGGATTAGATCCGGATCAGTGGTTGGATCTTGGGGAGATGCTGTAACAATATATATTCATGATGACAAACATTTTATTTATATAGTTTTGGGGCATGGTAGATGAAAATATACAATCTGAATGTTCAAACAAGTTCTTCATTGTTGAAGTCCAGAGAAAACAATTTTAAAAATGTATCTAGACATCAAGTTGTAATAGACTAAAATAACAGTCAATCGACAAATAAAAGTTATGTTTTATATTTTGTATTTACAACATACAAAAGATGAGCTGAAAGATCTGAAGGTTGCTTTGTACTCTTTACTCATGTAAGTTGTCAAGAACAAAACAAGCACATTTTCTCTTTACATTATAAAGACAGTCTACCTTATTTCTGTTAACAACATGAAAACCAGGGAGGGATAAGACTTCCATTTCAGCTTTGGATGAATGGGCATTCTACGACATATTGGTAAACTGCAGTAGAAGAAAAATATAATACATTCAATTTTAAATCATTTATTTTAGACAGAATAGTTTAAAGTTTAATATGTTGAATCCCCTAAAAAGTGGTAATAGATGAATGGTCCCAATATAATTATCAATGCATCTAAGTGCAGCAGATTTAATTTGTAGTAGTGGGTTTACATCTCTAAGTGACACAGGTTAGCCATTAGAGCCTCTTTTGGCTCTTTATGGAGAAAGAAATGTCCCAGAACCTTGTTGGGAAGTAACCACTAAAGCATTGTATGCAAACTAAGGAAACATTTAAGTTGTTTATTTATTCTAGATCTGAACCCATTTGCCAAGGGACTGAAGAGTAACCAAACTCAGCAAGTATCAATGCCACAGGCAACCAAATGTCATTTCCTTTACATCAGGAATTATCCTGATCTGTCTAACAGAAATGTCTTAATCATTATATGACACGAGATAAAGACAAAGTATAAAATTTTACCTCTACCCCCTAAGAATCATATATGGAGTTTGTTTTTTTTGCTTAGCTTTTTACTTAGCTAATATTAGGTAGAAAAATTAACTAAATAACTATATCAAAAAGCTTGACCAGGACTTTGTTTCAGCTCAAGATGGATGTCAAACACAATTTCAAGAGGTGAAAAATCAGTAGATAATGCCAAAGTAATGTAGAAAAATATACTGGTAATATGCATGCAGTTTCTGTTTGCTGACATATTGAGTTTACATTATTAAAATAAAAAAAGAACACTTTAAAGATGGACGAGTTAAATTAAAGATAGAAAAAGTTTAATCCATATTTCTTTTGATTTTTTATATAGATTGAAGCAAATGTGATAATTAGAATGACACCCTGTTTTTTTAATGGAGGAAGAGCCCAGACAAATGTTTGGGTAGAACCCCCGGTGCCAACAGGCCAGCTGGGAACACCTTCCCACATTGAGTTCTTTGCCTCAAATCGGACTCAAACCTACTCGGTGAGAGGCTATGCAGTCAGAGGAGTTACAAGTTGGCAACTACCACTACACCTCAAATCACCTATAGTTTAATTTAATACTTAGAAAATCTTATGGCAAAAACATTCAATTTGCTTAAAAATTAATTTGATAGCTTACATTGATAACTGCATCAACATGCCGTAGCCGAACTTTATTCCAGTAAGATTAATGCAAGTGTAATGCGACATCATCAGCTGAAATAACAATAGAATACATCAATATAATGAAGAGTATACTGATATTTTTTTAAAGACCGACAGATGGACAAACAGATGGATGGTAATACAGACCAAACCATAATACTTTGTTGCAGTGTTTTGGCTTTGTATGTCTGCAAGTCCCAAGATACATATTATGCTGCGATAACCAAAGAATACATTGGAAAATGCTAGCAAATAGTGGTGACATTATCTACATTAATGAAGTATCGAGTTGACTATTGTACGATGAAAAGGTAACATTTGATATAAAGGAGACAATCTTGAAGCAAAAGTTTTTATGTTTACAAGTTGGTATATAAATTCATTTGTTAATATTTGGAAGCTTACCTTGATAACAGTATCAACGTGCTAGAGCAGAACTTTTGACTCAGCTTAGAATTGATGTTAAGTCCTGACACCTGATGAGCTGCAATTACAGCAGAATATGTAAATGAGGACTATCTTTAAAATATGCCCTTGCTTAATAAGATTATTGAAATTACTTGGAAATCAAGATTGTCTTAAAAGAAATTAATAGAGTGAACAGTAAAGCTGTCCTAGCAAAATCCTCATGAATATGTTTTACTGGAAAACAATGTTATGGTTCTTATGAATATTCTTTGAGATTGGAAATATTTGTTGTCTTAAAAAGGATGGAAAAAACAGTTAAATTATATATTGCAAAAACCTCCATTGGCATGACATTTAAGCAATGGCAAGACAGTGTAAAAACAATCATTTTTTCTCTTCAATTTATGTTAAAGTTATGCCAAGTCAGCAGCATGCCTAACCAGTATCTTGTTTGTTGATTTTATCATCCCACCAACAATCTTTCAGTTTTTTTTTAATGTGCACTTGCTGCAGACATACTGCTGCATTGAAAAATCCCATTATTCTGACACTGAGTTGCTGAACCTTGAAAGAATCCTTATATTTGCTCCACTCTGGGATGTTTTGGCCAGAATTCAACTGGCAGTATCATATACCAGAACATGACGCACTACTTTGTTCACTTTCTTGTTTAATAACTGATAAAAGAATCATTTATGCAGATAGTTTTGGTCACTTACTTTACAAAGACTCCAAGTTACACATACAGTTTGGACATCCAGGGCAGTTTGAGAAGGATGTCAGGAGCTCTTGATGGGCTACAGTAACAGCATCAAACATGGATAAATTACATGCAATAATACATAGATAAGATGATGGGAGAAAACAATTAACTTATCTTGATTTTAAAAGCCATCTTAAAAGTATCAACAAATTGATCAGGACAACACCAATAATATAAATTACAAAACGGACAAGCAAGTTAAACATGAGCATCTTTCAAAGTCAAGAAACCTTTTAAAAATGTCTTTTTGCAAAGGTATGAAATATGTGGCCAACCTTTTATTTCATATACTATGAAAGGCTGCAAAGTAGCTAGAAAGCCTACAACATGTGGTACTACCACAGTTCAGTGAGCTAGCTGGAGCTCCTTAAACATGGTTAATCTTGTGTGGTTATACCAAAGTTCTTTGGGCGAAGTGAAGGCCATAAACATTGTAAAATCAAAGATAGCCAGCTATCAGTAAAGCCATAAATATGGTTAATCTTATATAGTACTACCTACAATAGCAAGATAGCTGGAAAGCCATCAACAAGATTATGCTTTTGTTGTATTACTAAAGATCTGCAGGCTGGCTGGAAGGACTAAGTGACTTATCTTATGTAGTTCATCAATAAATAATGAAGATGTATTCAAATTCCCATTTCTTCTTGCTTTTGAACATTTATCTTTATATTATATGGAGAAGTTAATAAGCAAAAATATATACTGGTATACAGGCAATGTATTTCTGCCAAAAGTTTAAAATCAGGTTATATAGTAACATGTGGTTAAATTCTGCAGGTCAAGTAGAAAACCTCACACATGTTTAATTTGTGTGTGGTACATGTACTTCCAAAGTTATGTAGTAACATTGCACCAACACAGTTATGCTAGTATTGGTTATATCCAGTCAATTACTGGGGGAGGAAGACCCCATGCATGTGCTGTTTGTGATGCTAGCATAGCTGTAAATCCAAGATGTAAAGCATTAAACATGGTTTGTTTTGTATATGGTGCTACAAAAGTTTAGGTGTGAGCCATTAAGCCAGTAACTACTGTCATGTATGGTACTACCAGTAACCAAAGAAATAAAGTTGAAAATGTGTTTTGTCGAGTGTGTTGGAGAAATAATGCTCTGCCTAAAACATTCTTCTTGTGTGTGGTGCCAAACATTCTACATGCAAATTGTAATACATGTATATTGATGGAATAAAAGATGCAATACTTCTTGAATTGTCTGTTTGGCTTAAGCAAACTTCCTTTCACTGGAGATTATACTAAAATTATCTTCAGATTTTCAAATGCAAGACGACAGGTTACAAAGAACAGTTGTAAAGGTCATGTCAAAGTGTTTTGTTTTTTCTGCAACGCTAAAAAAGTTTTCATAGCTTAAACGGGCATCCTTACCTCATGGATCAGGAATATATGTTATATACATGGTATAGTTTAGAATTGATGGTTTTAGAGCCTTACATCTTGATGGATGTTCATCTAGGTACATCGCATGCTCTTGAACTAATGGTTTAGAGCCCTGGCATCTTCATGGATGTTCATCGAGGTACACAGTATGTTCTTGGACTAATAGTTAGGAGGCCCTGGCATCTTGTTGGATGTTCATCTAGGTACATAGTATGTTCTTGGACTAATGGTTTGGAAGCTCTAACATCTTGATGGATGCTAATCTAGGTACATAGCATGTTCTTGGACTAATGGTCTGATGGGCCTGACTTCTTGCTGGTTGTTCATCTAGGTACATGGTACGTTCTTGGGCTGAAGGTTAAGAAGTCCTGGCTTTGTGGTGGATGTTCTTTGGACTGATGGTTTGAAGGCCCTGGCATTTGCTTGATATTGGTCTAGATACATTGAATGTTCTTGGACCGATGGTTGGGAGGCTATGGGATCTTGTTAAATGCTTGTTTTGATATGTTATAGGAAAACTGGTTTGGAACCCTCAGCATCTTGTTGGTTTGCTTGCTTGATACATTCTGTATATTCTTTGAAGAGATGACTGTTGGACCTGGTTAGGGAAAAAAAACTCCATACATAAGAACAATGAAATTTTAGACCATCTACAAAGGCAAACAACTAGGAAACATTTTACTATACTGAAGCAATTCATAAAAGATTTGAATTCAGTGAGATAGAAATATATTATATAAGAATTAATAAAATAATGACTTAAATTTGTTTTTTTTGTTTTTTTTTAAATTCAATGCAGCGACCAATTGTGATCATTATAGCAATGTCCAGCTTTTTTGGCAGAGAAAGATCCTATACACATGTCTGGGTAGAACCACTGGTACACCGCAAGTCAGCTGGAAGACCTTCCCACATTAAGTCCTTTGCCCCGAATGAGAGGCTATGCAGTCAGAGGAGTTACAAATCGGCAACTCTACCACTAGGTCATGGGTGCGCCCTGTACTGTAAAATGTCCTGACAGTATGTTCTAGATCTAGGAGAATGTAGGAAAAGTCTTGACATGGTTACACAGGTTGTTGCAGGACTGCTTTATTAAGCAGTCCTCTTGGATCCTTAAAGCTGTCATTTTACAGGTTTATTTGAAAGTTGAGAGCAATAGAGTCTTCAAGGATAAATTATCATACAACCATGTACCCCATTCATATGAACTCAAGGCCATACAACTGCCAAAACATAATTTCATAAAGTTATAAACAGTTTAAAATGGTCTGTGGTTAAAAATTTACGGTATAAAATGTTTTTATTGATAAAAAATATGAGCTATATATATGCTAAATAATTAAAATTATATTCAACCAAATTTAATCATTTTCATTCTGCCAACAATACCTATAGAGACAAGATGAAATTTAATTGTTAAATATCAGTTGTAAAGAGCAGTGGCAAAGTACCAGTTTTGAGAACATGTCAGATGGGTCTGAAGTGAGTGGCACAATTCAAGACTCCTGTCCTCCCTTCATCAGATTAGATTTTGCATACACTTAAAAGAGGCTCCAAGAAAAACAAAAATATAAAATAGATACAGCAACATTCCTACCATTCTGTAGTTTCAGAGTTCCACAGTCTCCAGTAGTATTTAACTTGGCTCATTATGGAAATACGTTGGTGCTCACACAACTTTGTGGGTTCTCATCTGTTTAGATTCTAGGATCCTCATCATTGCTCAATATGGGGCAGAAGAACCAGACTTGTACAATGTTTTTTTATTTTTATGACAGAAGAACCAGACTTGTCCAATGTTGTACGAGTACCTCTGTATCTGAACCTCCTATCTGCAAACAAAGTTAATATATATTTTATTCCAAAAATGATAAATAGAAATACAAGTCTAAATGCATAACTAAACTTTAACAATTCATTATTTGTTGTATTTATTCAGGAGATGCAGTTCATGTGCAAGTTGTTTATGTTTATTGAGTTTATCGTCCCACCAACAGTATTTCATATATCTTGGGATGGTGTTCACTTGAAGCGACCGGCCGCAATAGCTCAGATGATAGAGTGTCGGCTTGCGGATCGGGAGGTCGTGGGTTCGAAGTGTTATAGCTCCCTTGCCTACAGCTAGGAATATACAAGTAACTGCTGGTAAACTGGCAAGCCTGGTGAAAGGCAGCTTATATTTTAAAGGCTACAAATAATTCTGAATATCAATGTCACAAAGACAAGATCCCTTACCTTGTGTTTTGTTTTATTTTTTTAAATACACTGCTGGTGACCAATTACAATCATTAATTTATAGCGATGTCAAGCCAGTTGGTGTAGGGAAACACCAGTCAAGTGTCTGGATAGAACCACTGATGCTCAGCAAGTCAGCTGGAAAGACCTTCCCATCATTAAGTCCTTTGTCCCGAAAATAACACAAACCTATGCTGTGATCAGCTAAACAGTCAGATGAGTTACAAATCTATGTCATGGGCACCTTGTGTGTATAGTTTTGACTTGCCTGTAAATACAGTTGCCCTGGTGTAGTAGCAGCAGTGCCATGTTTATGCCGAGGAAAGAACAATTTCATGAATGAGGGATGGCTGTACCACCATGACTTGGCAGGCAAAATGGAGCTCTTGATAGCAGATTTGGTGTTGCCTGGATGGTGGAGTTAATGGGGCCTTAGTTGATATGGATAACAGGAGACTAGTAGACCAACAACCTTAAACTGAAAAAAAAAAATGGAATGTTAATATACAGCAAAACAATTGGGAAGATAATATACCAGCTGACATTTTCCAATGGAAAATCCTTGCTCAAGTTGGAAAAATATAAATTTCAACACATAATGCATGAATTTCCACTTTATCTTTGTTTGTTGTGACATTTCTTCATAATATATGCCCAGGCACTAATAACATGTCAGTTGTCAATAAATGTGTTTAATTGCAATATCATTAAACATAGAACAAGTGGAGAACTTATCAAATATTAGTTAACCCATTTCAACCACTTTCTTTTACAAAATCTATAGTTGATTGCATGGCAGATGACAACAAATACCCGTTCGTTTAATTTTTTTCAAGGTCAGAGATGTATTTTCAAGCACTTAAAGAAATAAAGGATAATTTGAATTTCAAGGACTTTTCAAGAAATCGTTGAAATTCAAGGACTTTTCAAATCTGTGCAAACCCTGTGAGACCTCTCCCATTTTTGGTGGAACTATCCTTATATTTGCTTGAGTGTTAGCAATGGAATTATACCATTAGCATTTTTAACGTCACAGCCCTGGATCGAACCTGGTGCCTCCCGTACCTAGAGCCGTATAAAGTTAATTATTTATTAACTATTAATTTTAACAAGTAATATACAGCAACAAAATTCAGTCGATCAACATACAGTCATATAACTATATACGGGTCGAATAGACGCCTCAAGTTTTTTCATTTTGGATCGAATAGTCGAAGGTTGAATAGTCGTCTAGACCTGGTATTGTTCGAATAGTCGTGGGGTCGTAAAGTCGTAAGTACTAACCCCACTCCTCGCACCCCCACCCCTTTGCAATTACCAGCAGCCATACAGTAAAATACAGCAGAGGACAGTTTTATATTGGAGCGATTAAGCATTACTGGGATTAGCTATTATTTCAACTTCGTATCTTACCGAACTTTTTTTAAATGGTACAATACATAAAATGTTGCGTTGAAACTAACTCCAATCCATCTATGCCGATGGAAGCATGATAACATAAAGATAAAAATGTTATTAGAATATCGAAGGCCTAATTATTCTCAATAAAATTAAAAGAAGTAATTATTTAAATTATCATCGAGTAGTTGGCAGCAAGGAGCTAGTGCATGTTTAAATCATTTGGATCACCTCGGCAATTTTATTTTCAAAACGTGTACGGAAAGTACACGGCCAATAAGTACATGGTCTAAAATGGCGACATTCTCTCTTGTCGTAACTTTGAACGACTCGAAATATTTGACTGGGCCATATTATACGTATATTTTTTATATATAGTGTATATATGGCTAATTATTAAAAATCTGAAATCCACGTGGTCAGGATAGACCAAGTACCGCTGTTTGGAAAATGACATACAATTCAAAATGAATATGTATAAACATATCATACAATTCAAAATGTAAATGTACAATTAATAGTACTTACAAACATGTTCACAAACCGCTCCGTTCTTTTAATTTATAAACAAAACTTTATTAAATTTAACCAAAATGAGTATGCGACGGTAGAGCGACGCGCGAATAACACAACGTTAAGTAGATACTGCATCCAGATAGTTGGCGTGACTAGACGCTGGTAAACCTCGTGTACCACGCGTTTACTCACAGGCCGTGACAAACTTATTTTGACCAGGGGCGGATAAAGCATAGACATGTATAAAGAGAGGACAGACACAGTGCAGGCGCCGTAGTAAACATTTAATAATGTTTTGTGTTTATCGTCCCACCAACAGTATTTAAGATATCTGGAGACGTCCACTGATGTCCACTTGAAGCAGATATAGTGCTGCCTTCTCGGTGTATAACATGCTGTGAACACGTTGTATGATATCACGCCAAGTCACATTATCCTGACACTGGTCAAACCAGTCGTGGAACTATCCTTATATATGTTTGCATGACCAGATACATTCAATTTAATAAAACAGTTAAATAGCATCATTTTAGTTTTGAGACACGCCAAAACGCATTTATGACATTCAGGAACGTGGGTTGTTCGATCTCGGGCCACGACAGAGTAAATTCGTTAAAAATGGTAGTGGTAAAGCTCCCTTGCTAACGCTCAAGGAAATAAAAGGGTAGTTCCACGACTGGTTG
The DNA here is from genome assembly GCA_007844125.1 of Sinonovacula constricta. Lineage (NCBI taxonomy): Eukaryota > Metazoa > Mollusca > Bivalvia > Cardiida > Solecurtidae > Sinonovacula > Sinonovacula constricta. The sequence continues at coordinate 9,790,048 of CM017572.1, forward strand.
GCACGGGATAATGTGCCTGGGTGTGGTATCATGCCCTGTGTTTACGGCATGCTATACACAGTAAAGGCAGCACTATACCTTCATAAAGTGGACACCGTCTTCAGATAATTGAAATACTGTTGGTGGGACGACAAACCCAATAAACAACCAAACATCCTATACGGTAAAATAATAGATCTGACCCTGAGAACTTACTCGTAGACCACATCCATATAAGGTATTTTGAAAGCAAGTGACACAAGTTTCTGTGTACACGGCGTACACGGCAATGAACACATGCTGGACTATTTCTTGACAAGATTACTCAGCTTTTTTAGAGTACGGAATAGAACAGAACTGAACACAAAATATTACATACCTAATAATGAACACACACTTTCATAAAATCTTCAATTAAAAAAAACCATAGATTAACAGACAATAAAATAGCCAAAGGCATCATTATTCAACATGTATATATGTATGTCGTGTTTAATCTTTATCTAAAATGAAACAAAATGAGAGAAAAAAAAGAAGAGACATTGCCTTTTAAATCAACATCGTCATCATCATCATCATCATCATCATCATCATCATCATCATCATCGTCATCATCATCGTCGTCGTCGACGTCGTCGTCGTCGTCGTCGTCGTCGGCGTCATCGTCGTCGTCGTCGTCGTCATCGCCTTCATCATTGTTGCCGTCGAGGTATTTATATGCATGAGTGAATATATGCAGCAGAGTCAGCAGCAGAACTAGGAGCAGCAGAGACAGCAGCTGAGTCAGCAGCAGCAAAGTCAGCAGCAAAGACTGCAGCAGCAAATCGGCAGCAAAGACAACACCAGCAGAGTCAGTCGCAGCAGAGTCAGCAGCAGAGTTGTCAGCAGCAGAGTCGGCAGCAGCAGAGTCAGCAGCAGAATCAGCTGCAGAGTCAGCAGCAGCAGAGTCAGCAGCAGCAGAGTCAGCAGCAGAGTCGGCTGCAGCAGAGTGAGCAGCAGAGTCAGCAGCAGCAGACCCAGCAGCAGCAGAGTCAGTCGCAGCAGAGTCAGCAGCAGAGTCGGCAGCAGCAGAGTCAGCAGCAGAGTCGGCAGCAGAGTCAGCAGCAGAGTCAGCAGCAGCAAAGTCAGCAGCAGAGACTGCAGCAGCAAATCGGCAGCAAAGACAACACCAGCAAAGTCAGTCGCAGCAGAGTCAGCATCAGAGTCGGCAGCAGCAGCAGAGTCAGCAGCTGCAGAGTCAGCATCAGAGTCAGCAGCAGCAGAGTCAGCAGCAGAGTCAGCAGCAGAGTCAGCAGCAGCAGAGCCAGCAGCAGAGTCAGCAGCAGAGTCAGCGGCAGAATCAGCAGCAAAGTCAGCAGCAGAGTCAGTAGAAGAGCAAGCAGCAGAGTCAGCAGCAGAGTTGGCAGCAACACCAGCAGCAGCAGAGTCAGCAGCAGAGTCAGCAGCAGAGTCAGAGCAGAACCAGCAGGAGAGCCAGCAGCAGAGTTGGCAGCAACACCAGCAGCAGCAGAGTCAGCAGCAGAGTCAGCAGCAGAGTCGGCAGCAGAACCAGCAGCAGAGCCAGCAGCAGAATCAGCAGTAGCAGAGCCAGCAGCAGAGTCAGCAGCAGAGTCAGCGGAGGAGTCAGCAGCAGAATCAGCAGCAAAGTCAGCAGCAGAGTCAGTAGAAGAGCAAGCAGCAGAGTCAGCAGCAGAGTTGGCAGCAACACCAGCAGCAGCAGAGTCAGCAACAGAGTCAGCAGCAGAGTCAGCAGCAGCAGAGTCAGCAGCAGAGTCAGCAGATCAGCAGAGTCAGCAACAGAGTCAGCAGCAGAATCAGCGGCAGCAGAGTCAGCAGCAGAGTCGGCAGCAGCAGAGTCAGCAGCAGACTCAGCAGCAAAGTCAGCAGCAACAGAGTCAGCAGCAGAGTCAGCAGCAGAGTCAGCAGCAGAGTCGGCAGCAGCAGAGTCAGCAGCAGAGTCAGCAGCAGAGTCAGCAGCAACAGAGTCAGCAGCAGCAGAGTCAGCAGCAGCAGAGTCAGCAGCAGAGTCAGCAGCAAAGTCAGCAGCAGAGTCAGCAGCAGAATCAGCAGTAGCAGAGACAGCAGCAGAGTCAGCTGCAGAGTCAGCAGCAGCAGACCCAGCAGCAGCAGAGTCAGTCGCAGCAGAGTCAGCAGCAGAGTCGGCAGCAGCAGAGTCAGCAGCAGAGTCGGCTGCAGCAAAGTCGGCTGCAGCAGAGTCAGCAGCAGAGTCAGCAGCAGAGTCGACAGCAGCAGAGTCAGCAGCAGCAAAGTCAGCAGCAGAGACTGCAGCAGCAAATCGGCAGCAAAGACAACACCAGCAGAGTCAGTCGCAGCAGAGTCGGCAGCAGCAGAGTCAGCAGCAGAGTGGGCTGCAGCAGAGTCGGCAGCAGCAAAGTCGGCTGCAGCAGAGTCAGCAGCAGAGTCGGCAGCAGAGTCAGCAGCACAGTCAGCTGCAGAGTCAGCAGCAGAGTCGGCAGCAGAGTCAGCAGCAGAGTCAGCAGCAGCAGACACAGCAGCAGCAGAGTCAGCAGGAGAGTCAGCAGCAGAGTCAGTAGCAGAGTCAGAAGCAGAGTCAGCAGCAGCAGCAGAGTCAGCAGCAGCAGAGTCAGCATCAGAGTCAGCATCAGAGTCAGCAGCAGCAGAGTCACCAGCAGAGCCAGCATCAGCAGAGCGAGCAGCAGAGTCAGAAGCAGAACCAGCAGCAGAGCCAGCAGCAGAGTCAGCAGCAGAGTCAGCAGCAGAATCAGCAGCAAAGTCAGCAGCAGAGTCAGCAGCAGCAGAGCCAGCAGCAGATTCAGCAGCAGAGTCAGCAGCAGAGTCAGCAGCAGAGTCAGCAGCAGAGTCAGCAGCAGCAGAGCCAGCAGCAGAGTCAGCAGCAGAGTCAGCAGAAGAGTCAGCAGCATAGTCAGCAGCAGAGTCAGCAGCAGAGTCAGCAGCAGCAGAGCCAGCAGCAGAGTCAGCAGCAGAGTCAGCAGCAGAGTCAGCGGCAGAATCAGCAGCAAAGTCAGCAGCAGAGTCAGTAGAAGAGCAAGCAGCAGAGTCAGCAGCAGAGTTGGCAGCAACACCAGCAGCAGCAGAGTCAGCAGCAGAGTCAGCAGCAGAACCAGCAGCAGAGCCAGCAGCAGAGTTGGCAGCAACACCAGCAGCAGCAGAGTCAGCAGCAGAGTCAGCAGCAGAGTCACCAGCAGAACCAGCAGCAGAGCCAGCAGCAGAATCAGCAGTAGCAGAGCCAGCTGCAGAGTCAGCAGCAGAGTCAGCGGAGGAGTCAGCAGCAGAATCAGCAGCAAAGTCAGCAGCAGAGTCCGTAGAAGAGCAGAGTTAGCAGTAGCTGAGTCAGCAGCAGCAAAGTCAGCAGCAAAGACTGCAGCAGCAAATCGGCAGCAAAGACAACACCAGCAGAGTCAGTCGCAGCAGAGTAAGCAGCAGAGTTGGCAGCAGCAGAGTCAACAGCAGAGTCGGCAGCAGCAGAGTCAGCAGCAGAATCAGCTGCAGAGTCAGCAGCAGCAGAGTCAGCAGCAGAGTCGGCAGCAGCAGAGTCAGCAGCAGAGTCGGCTGCAGCAGAGTCAGCAGCAGAGTCAGTCGCAGCAGAGTCAGCAGCAGAGTCAGTCGCAGCAGAGTCAGCAGCAGAGTCGGCTGCAGCAGAGTCAGCAGCAGAGTCAGTCGCAGCAGAGTCAGCAGCAGAGTCGGCTGCAGCAGAGTCAGCAGCAGAGTCAGTCGCAGCAGAGTCAGCAGCAGAGTCGGCTGCAGCAGAGTCAGCAGCAGAATCAGCTGCAGAGTCAGCACCAGAATCAGCTGCAAAGTCAGCAGCAGCAGAGTCAGCAGCAGAGTCGGCAGCAGAGTCAGTCGCAGCAGAGTCAGCAGCAGAGTCAGTCGCAGCAGAGTCAGCAGCAGAGTTGGCAGCAGCAGAGTCAGCAGCAGAATCAGCTGCAGAGTCAGCACCAGAATCAGCTGCAAAGTCAGCAGCAGCAGAGTCAGCAGCAGAGTCGGCAGCAGAGTCAGCAGCATCAGAGCCAGCAGCAGAGCCAGCAGCAGAGCCAGCAGCAGAGTTGGCAGCAACACCAGTAGCAGCAGAGTCAGCAGCAGCGCCAGCAGCAGAGTCAGCAGCAGAACCAGCAGTAGAGCCAGCAGCAGCAGAGTCAGCAACAGAGTCAGCAGCAGAATCAGCAGCAGCAGAGCCAGCAGCAGAGCCAGCAGCAGAGCCAGCAGCAGAGTTGGCAGCAACACCAGTAGCAGCAGAGTCAGCAGCAGTCAGCAGCAGAGTCAGAGTCCTAGGACCATATAGGCTGTCGACGGCAGGCTCGGAGCTTGCCTCCCATGCCAAAAAATGGCCAGAGCCCGTCCGGTGCGCGGTAAAACCAAGCCCAAAGTTCGAGCCCCGCCCCTTTACCAACCGTAAATAGACATGTATGTTTACCTACAAGAATGCATGAGTTTTTGCCTGTTTGTCACTCTTTGCCTGAGCCCAGGCCCCTGAGACCGGGCTGGGTGTCGAGGGCAGTCCTAGCCCTACCTGACCACACCGGAATTTCTACCTGCAGGCGTTCCTCTGAGCTTCCGGGAGCCAAAACCCAGCATATTCGGCCTTTTTGAAAGGTCTCCGCATAGGCTTTATATGCATGCATGGACACCCGAGTGTCAGCATGCATCTGGACAAAGGGTCCTGGGACCAGCTAGACTGTCGACGACAGGCCCAGACCTTGCCTCCCAGGCCAAAAATAACTGGCCATAGCCCGTACGATGCGCGGTAAAACCAGACCCAAAGTTCGAGCCCCACCCTTTACCCAGCCGTAAATAAACGCGTATGTTTACATACAAAAATAAATGTGTTTTTGCCTGTTTGTCACTCTGCGCCTGAGCCCAGGCCCCTGGGCCGGGTTGGGTGTCAAGGGCAGTCCTAGTCCTACCTGACCACACCGGAATTTCTACCTACAGTGGTTCCGGTGAGCTTTTAGGAGCCCAAAACACAGCATATACTAGTATGGCCTACTTGAAAGGTTTCAGTATACGCTATATATGCATTCATGGACGCGCATTTGTCAATATGCAGCTTGACAAAGAGTCATGGGACCATATAGGCTGTCGAAGGCATGCCCGGACCTTGACTCCCATGCCAAAAAAACAAAAACAAACTGGCCGGAACCCGTACGGTGCGCGGTGAAACCAGGCCCAAATTTCCACCTCCGCCCCTTACCCAGCCGTAAATAGACGTGTATGTTAACATACAAGAATGCATGAGTTTTTGCCTGTTTGTCACTCTTTGCCTGACCCCAGTCCCTTGTAACTGGATTGGGTGTCGAGGGCAGTCCGAGCCCTAACTGACCACCCCGGAATTTCTGCCTACAGGCCCTCCGGTGAGCTTCCACTAGCCCGAAACCCAGCCTATATGGCCTATTTGAAAGGTCTCCGCATAGGCTATATATGCATGCATGCACGCCCGTGTGTCAGCAAACATCTGGGTAAAGGGTCCTAGAACCATATAGGCTGTCGACGGCAGGCTCGGAGCTTGCCTCCCATGCCAAAAAATGGCCAGAGCCCGTCCGGTGCGCGGTAAAACCAAGCCCAAAGTTCGAGCCCCGCCCCTTTACCAACCGTAAATAGACATGTATGTTTTCCTACAAGAATGCATGCGTTTTTGCCTGTTTGTCACTCTTTGCCTGAGCCCAGGCCCCTGAGACCGGGCTGGGTGTCGAGGGCAGTCCTAGCCCTACCTGACCACACCGGAATTTCTACCTGCAGGCGTTCCTCTGAGCTTCCGGGAGCCAAAACCCAGCATATTCGGCCTTTTTGAAAGGTCTCCGCATAGGCTTTATATGCATGCATGGACACCCGAGTGTCAGCATGCATCTGGACAAAGGGTCCTGGGACCAGCTAGACTGTCGACGACAGGCCCAGACCTTGCCTCCCAGGCCAAATAAAACTGGCCATAGCCCGTACAGTGCGCGGTAAAACCAGACCCAAAGTTCGAGCCCCACCATTTATCCAGCCGTAAATAAACGCGAATGTTTACATACAAAAATAAATGAGTTTTTGCCTGTTTGTCACTCTGCTCCTAAGCCCAGGCCCTGGGCCGGGTTGGGTGTCAAGGGCAGTCCTAGCCCTATCTAACCACACCGGAATTTCTACCTACAGTGGTTCCGGTGAGCTTTTAGGAGCCCAAAACACAGCATATATGGCCTACTTGAAAGGTTTCAGTATACGCTATATATGCATGCATGGGCGCGCATTTGTCAGTATGCAGCTAGGCAAAGAGTCATGGGACCATATAGGCTGTCGAAGGCATGCCCGGACCTTGACTCCCATGCCAAAAAAAAAAACTGGCGGGAACCCGTACGGTGCGCGGTGAAACCAGGCCCAAATTTCCACCTCCGCCACTTACCCAGCCGTAAATAGACGTGTATGTTTACATATAAAATGCAGGCATTTTTTGCCTGTTTGTCACTCTTTGCCTGACCGCAGTCCCTTGTAACTGGATTGGGTGTCGAGGGCAGTCCGAGCCCTAACTGAACACCCCGGAATTTCTGCCTACAGGGCCTCCGGTGAGCTTCCACTAGCCCGAAACCCAGCCTATATGGCCTATTCGAAAGGTCTCCGCATAGGCTATATATGCATGCATGCACGCCCGTGTGTCAGCAAACATCTGGGTAAAGGGTCCTACGACCAAATAGGCTGTCGACGGCTGGCTCGGAGCTTGCCTCCCATGCCAAAAAATGGCCAGAGCCCGTCCGGTGCGCGGTAAAACCAAGCCCAAAGTTCGAGCCCCGCCCGTTTACCAACCGTAAAAAGAGGTGTATGTGTACATACAAGAATGCATGAGTTTTTGCCTGTTTGTCACTCTTTGCCTGAGCCCAGGCCCCTGAGACCGGGCTGGGCGTCAAGGGCAGTCCTAGTCCTACCTGACCACACCGGAATTTCTACCTACAGTGGTTCCTGTGAGCTTTTAGGAGCCCAAAACAGCATATACTAGTATGGCCTACTTAAAAGGTTTCAGTATACGCTATATATGCATTCATGGGCGCGCATTTGTCAGTATGCAGCTTGGCAAAGAGTCATGGGACCATATAGGCTGTCGAAGACATGGCCGGACCTTGCCTCCCAGGCCAAAAAAAATGGCCAGAGCCCGTACGGTGCGCGGTAAAACCAGACCCAAAGTTCGAGCCCCACCCTTTAGCCAGCCGTAAATAAACGCGTATGTTTACATACAAAAGTAAATGAGTTTTTGCCTGTTTGTCACTCTGCGCCTGAGCCCAGGCCCCTGGGCCGGGTTGGGTGTCAATGGCAGTCCTAGTCCTACCTGACCACACCGGAATTTCTACCTACAGTGGTTCCGGTGAGCTTTTAGGAGCCCAAAACACAGCATATACTAGTATGGCCTACTTGAAAGGTTTCAGTATACGCTATATATGCATTCATGGGCGCGCATTTGTCAGTATGCAGCTTGGCAAAGAGTCATGGGACCATATAGGCTGTCGAAGGCATGCCCGGACCTTGACCCCCATGCCAAAAAAAACAAACTGGCCGGAACCCGTACGGTGCGCGGTGAAACCAGACCCAAACTTCCACCTCTGCCCCTTACCAAACCGTAAATAGACGTGTATGTTTACATACAAAATGCAGGCATTTTTTTGCCTGTTTGTCACTCTTTGCCTGACCTCAGTCCCTTGTAACTGGATTGGGTGTCGAGGGCAGTCCGAGCCCTAACTGACCACCCCGGTATTTCTGCCTACAAGCGTTCCGGTGAGCTTCCAGGAGCCAAAAAACCCAGCCTATATGGCCTATTTGAAAGGTCTCCGCATAGGCTATATATGCATGCATTTACGCCCATGTGTCTGTATGCATCTGGGCAAAGGGTCCTGGGATCAGATAGGTTTGTAGAGGGCAGTTTTAACCCTACCTGACCACTCTGGAATTTCTACCTACAGGCGTTCCAACGAGATTCTTGGAGCCCAAAACCTAACCTATATGACATATTTAAAAGGGGTCTCCGCATAGGCTTTATATGCATGCATGCACGCGTGTGTCAGCACGGATCTGTTCAAAGGATCCTGTGAACAGATAGTCTGTCGACGGCTGGCCCGGACCTTGCCTCCCATGCCAAAACAATACTGGCCGGAACCCATCCGGTGCGCAAGAAAGCCAGGCCAAAGTTCGAGCCCCGCCATTTACCCAGCCGTAAATAGACGTGTGTTTACATATAAAAATGTATGAGGGTTTGTCTGTTTGTCACTCTGTGCCTGAACCCAGGCCCCTGGACCGGGTTGGGTGTCGAGGGCAGTCCTTGCCCTACCTGACCACACCAGAATTTCTGCCTGCAGGCGTTCCGGTGAGCTTTGAGGAGCCCAAAGGACAGCCTGATGCTATATATGCATGCATGAACGCGCCTTTGTCAGCATGTACTGGGCAAAGAGTCTTTGGACAAGGTAGGCTGTCGACGGCTGGCCCGGACCTTGCCTCCCATGCAAACAAAATGGCCGGAACCTGTTGGGTAAAACAGGCCCAAATTTCCAGCTCCGCCCCTTACCCAGCCGTAAATAGACGTGTATGTTTACATACAAAAATGCATGCGTTTTGCTTGTTTGTCACTCTTTGCCTTACCCCAGTCCCTTGTAACTGGGTTAGGTATAAACTATCTAAACTTACTGTCTTCTGTTCGTTAAAAGTAAAAATGTACCCTCACTCTTCTCTAAACTCGTCGAAAGGCGTAATTCGCTGCCCTGACCTTGCTGGTGTCTCTGAGGAGGATATCCTCAGGAAACTCACGCCACAGGAGGTGTGTGGCGTCCGCAGGATTTCATTCCTGAGGGACGGCCGGCGAGTTCCAACAAATACTTTTGTTTTAACTTTCGCCAACCCATCACTCCCTACTTCTATTAAATCGGTTTCCTCAACGTAAAAGTGCAGGTGTACATTCCCAATCCGCTTAGGTGTTTTCATTGTCAGACGTTTGGCCACCACGAGTCCCAGTGCAAGGAGGACGACCGTTGCCCACGTTGCGGTGAACAGTCCGCCCAGCACAGGGAAGACGTATGTCCTAACCCGCTTAAATGTGTTAATTGTTCTGGACCATATGAGACCAAATCCTGGGATTGCCCTGCCTAGAAACTAGAAAAGGAAGTACTAAAAATAAAGTACACCAAAAACATCTCCTTTCCAGAAGCAAGAAAATTGGCAAAAGACAAGGCAACTCCTGCTGGTGGTATAACATATGCCTCAGCAACCAAAAAATGCATCTCAGTGCACAAGGACAATTTCACCAAGTATGAGGTCCCGACTGGTGACCAAATTTCTGACAAAGTTAACCTGCACCCCGCAACTGGACATTATTCATCGTTAGACCTAACATTGTGTCACCCCTCTGTATATTTAGATTACACTTGGGATGTACACGATGACCTTTGTGGAAGTGATCACTTTCTTATAATCCTTACAAACTAATCCTCGCTGGAAGATGGACAGAGCAAACTGGGACCTGTTCTCCAGAACTTGTCGCAACTTTAATTGAAAATGTAGATGACAAAATTGTCGCATAGGAGGTCATATCTCCAGATGCTGGACGTCGTTCACAACCAGGCACTTCGTCTATATCTAGGACCTCACCAGTGCAGAGCCTTTACGTCGCGAGAAACTTTCTTTGCATTATATAATTAAACTAGTGTCTAACCCCGATAACCTAACTTTTAATTGTGTTTTCAACCCTAAACATGAGGAGCTTTATGATCGATCACCTAAAGCCCTCAGACCTCTTGGTTTAAGGCTTAAAGATAGCATAAACACATCAGGTATAAAACTCGAAAACATTTCTGAAAACCCAAAATTGAACATCGACCAAGCACTCTGATCACCTTCATATATATACTGATGGTTCAAAGACGGACACTCATGTTGGCTGTGCTTCCGTAATGTAATAGCCCCTGCATTAAACAAAGACTTCCTAACAACTCGTCTATCCTCACCGCTGAAATTCCAGGCTATAAATCTAAGCCTTGATTTCATTTCAGAACATTCCGGTGAACAATATGTTATATTTTCAGACTCATTATCTGTATTGCAAAGCATAATTTCACTGAATTATTCAAATTCACATGTTCGCACTGTTCTTGTCAAACTTCAAAGTTTATACGACACTAACGAAATCTCCTTCTGTTGGCATCCTAGTCATGTAGGCATCCGAGGAAACGAAGATGCTGACAGGGGTGCAAAATCTGCCCTCACTGAGACAGATCTTTGCCTCCCACACACTGATTTTAAACCACTTATTTACCGACATATTTTAACCAAGTGGCAAACAAGTTGGGACAGTATTGTTTGTAACAAATTACACCTAATAAAACCTAACGTCGGTGCCAATGTCTCTGCTTGCAGAGAAGGTCGACGAGAAGACGTAGCTCTTACCCGCTGTCGCATTGGACATACTAGATTGACTCAACATGTACGAACTATTTAGGACAGTGTCGGATTCTAAACTAGTTTGCTTCTTGAACGAGATTGGTATTCTTAGTAAGTTATAATTTTTTAAACTGTTTATTTACCAATAGTCATACTTTTTAAACCGTTTTATTTATTTTTTTACCTGATATTTTTTATATTTTTCTATATTTTACATGCGTAGTTTGGTTTTAACCTGATTACGCTTTATTCACATTTAACTTTGTATCCGTATGACCTATTAGGTGTCGGTGTGCCGTAAAACCCAAATAAATAAATAAATGTCTTAAATCTCTTTACCTGTTGAAATTTTTATCCCATACCGACTGGAGAGCTGATAGAAAAGTTTTATTGCAACTTTATAGATCACTAGTTAGATCGAAATTAGATTACGGACGCATTGTTTACGGCTCTGCCAGGAGATCATATCTCCAGATGCTTGACGTTGTCCACAACCAGGGACTCCGTCTGGCCCTTGGAACTTTCAGGACCTCTCCTGTAGAAAGCCTTTACGTTGAAGCTAATAAGCCATCATTATACATTAGACGAGAGAAACTTGCGCTTCAGTTCATAACAAAAGTTAAGTCTAATCCTAAAAATCCAGCACATAGTGTTATTTTCAATCCTAAATATAATCACTCGTACGAGCGTAAACCAAAGGCAATTAAACCTTTTGGTTTGCGAATGTTAGAAATCGTACACTCATCACACGTTAATTTAAATCAAATTATGGAAAATAATGTCTTTAAATTACCACCAAGGCAACTGAAAACTCCCGAAGTCGATTTAACTCTCTGTACAAATAATAAATCAAAAACAGACCCTCTCGTACTTCAAATTTTAACGAACTGCGCGACAAGAATAACTCTAACTACCTCGAAAAATATACTGATGGCTCAAAAGCTGATTTATATGTCGGCTGTGCTTCCGTTGGTAAAATTCACTGTTTTAAACAAAAACTACCACACGACTCGTCCATTTTTACAGCCGAAATTCAGGCTGTTAACCTTTCACTTGATTTCATCTCAAATCATCCTGGCGATAAATTTGTAGTGTTTACTGACTCTTTGTCGGTATAACAGTCTATTAAAAATCTTAATTTTTCCAATCCCCTCATTACAGAATTACTTTCAAAACTTAGTAAAGTTTGTCTAATTAAAAATATTGTTTTCTGTTGGCTACCTAGTCATGTAGGCATCCGAGGAAACAAGGATGCTGATAAGAGTGCAAAATCTGCCTCAGCCCTTACTGAGACAGACTTTTGCATCCCACACACCGATTTTAAGCCACTTATCAATCGATATATTTTAACAAAATGGCAAACAAGTTGGGACCATACTATTTATAACAAATTACACGCAATTAAACCTAACGTTGGTACCAATATCTCTATTTGCAGAGAAAGAATGCGGGAAGACGTAGCTCTTACCCGCTGTCGCATTGGACATACTAGACTAACTCATTTATATCTCTTAAAGAGAGAAGTTCAACCTGAATGTGTTCCTTGCCAGGAACCACTGACAGCTAGTCATATATTATAACATTGTATTGACACAGGCCATATTCGGTCTAAATATTTTAATGTCAATAACATGCACGAACTTTTCAAGACAGTATCCGATGCTAAACTTGTTTGCTTCCTGACTGAGATTGATATTCTTAATAAGTTATAAAATTTTACACTATTTATTATTCTAACGTTGTTCATTTTAACTGTTTAATATGTTAAACTGTATTCAATTATAATTCACACTTTTAACCTGATATATTTTTATTTCTATTCACACAATTCAGGTTTAACCTGATTATATTCTATTTTCGTTAATCTTCAATGTATTCGGCGCCGTATGACCTATCAAGTGTCGGTGTGCCGTTAAACCCAAAATACAAAATACGAACCAGACAATGGGATGGGATTAGCCGCCATTTTTGCCGATACTGTGCAGTGACATTTCTATCATAATTTCACAGGGAACACTTATGAGGTACCAAGGGACTGAACCCGGTCGGTCCATTATACTGACACCGACGAGTCAGGCATAATGCTGTCCCCTGAGCCCTGGGCGTTAGGAGGGAAAGCCACTACTACCAACATTAAAGTCTTTTGTTTGACCCTGCCGGGTTTGAACCCCCGACCTGATCTGTTACGGCTGGTCATAACAATGACTACTTGCATAATGAGATATAAAGAACAAAAGGACATGTGTCTTGCAGAGCATGCACTGATCTGGCAAAGGCAAGTAGTGAAGATCCAGAAAAGCCAGTTTCCAATTGAAGCTGTCTCATTAGGACCTACACTGTCAGGACCTAGGATTTCAAATACATTGAAAGAATCTACACTGACAGGATCTACACTAACAGGAACAACACTGTCAGCTGCAGTCTCAAACTGTAGGTTTTATTTTGTTTCCTTTGCATGCATTTGTTGCTAGCACTTCAGAATTTAATTTGAAATTTTGATGTAGGCCTACGAAGCATTTATAATTCAGGTCATTATCATTGTGGAAGAAAAAGATAAACTATTTTTTTAACTTATTACACTTCAGGTCACATTTGAGATGTCCCAACATTGGTATGCTGTGGAAGTGGCAGCTATCAGCTTGTTTATGATGATCTGGATGGTGTCCAACAACACTGAACTGAAACTTAGCTAACTAAAGGAAAGTATTATTGTAGACACAGAAATTTCATACTTTAAAGATACACTATCTTTCATTAAAAAATTCAGATCCGGCTTCTCAGCCTTGTGGGTTTAAGTTCCCTTCAGAAGAGAAATTTGGGGAGTTCTTTCTTTTGACCTGACATTCTACCCAAGCTACAGGAGTTTAGAAAGACTTTGAACAATGGCACTTTAATGACAGGAAAATGTAGGGATATAGATGTCAGTTGACAGCCTGTATCAGTAATCATATTCAAGTTAGCGCTGGGACTCAAAATGGCAAATGGGCCAATTTGTTTGCATAACTGTAAACGTATACAAGGGGCATTCCATAAGTTCGTAATAGTATTTCTTTTAACTGATACTCCATTGATTTATATAATTAGGCTATTTTGTCTTAGTTGTAATCCTTTCAAATATTAATAAACTTCAAATATTAATAAACCTTTTGCTTCACTGTATTCTCTTACAGAGTTCGAGATACTCAGGTGCTGACATTACTGCCTCTATGCTTTCTGGAGTAAAATTTCTTTTTTGGTGTATTTTTGTTAATTTTGGAATATTCTGAAATCCATACCTTATTTTGATTAAATTAATGACTCATACAGTTTCAGCCTCATTATGTTAGCATTCTATTTTGTATAAATTCCATGAATTTCAGATGAACTTCAGTTGGAAAATAATCAAGCATGAACCTTATTTTTCAGTATGCCTTTTTTTTGTAAAATTTGTCCACAGTTTTTGAACTAATCATTGAGGCAATGTACTGGCACATGCTCACTTAAAGCAAGAAAAAATGGGCACCAAAAAACATTTGGCTAAACCAGTTAATCATCCCCTTAGTACAGGGATGTGTCAACAGAATAACAGATTTAATTTATTTCTAATTTAAAAAAAAATAATTTTGTGAAATTACGAATTTATAAATTCCCCTTGTATAACAAGCTTTATAAAATAGCATGAATTAATTCATACCATATAGAATACATAAAATTTATTGTTCCATTATTATGTTGGCACCTTATCTGAAGAAAGCACTATTAGAATGAGGTGATTTAGAGGTTTGTTACAATGACGACTGAAATACAAAACTAAATTATATGAATTGTGGGTGTAAATAAAACCTTTAAAAGTGACATCATTTACTTTGGTATTTTTTATAACCATACAGAGTGCTAATCCCATCAACAAGCTTTTAGTTATCTGAAGACAATGTTCACTTGAAACAAAATTCTGCATTCACTGCAATTTCAAGCCATTAAACTTCTATATATATTACACCTACATTACATTACAGTCTACAACAACCAAGCTTATTACCCTGTCTCTGGGTTAATGAGTTATGGAACTAAATAATATCCCAGATACAAAATATCACCATCATAGCTATTTAGAAACCCCCAGACAAATGCCCGGACAAAACCACCAGTGCACAGCATGTCAGATAGAAGACCCCACACTCTAATCCAAAGTTTCAAGTCAGCAAACATACGCTTTGGCCACAGGCAACCCCATCCACTATTAATGACTCTGGTCCTAGATTTTAACCCCTGGCCTCATCTTTCTAGAGCTAACCAAATTAATTACACGACATATCAATATACATAATTTATTTTCACAATATGTTTGTTTATTGGGTTTATCATCCCACAAAGAATATTTCAGTTATCTGGAGACGGTGCTAACTTGAAGCAGATATAGTGCTGCCTTCACTTTGGTATTGCAAGCCGTGAACACTTGACATGATACCACACCCAGTCACATTATTCTGACACTAGGCCAACCAGTCGTGGAACTACCCTTATATTTGCTTGTGCAAGGTAGAAAGGGAGTTATACCACTACCATTTTTAATGATTTTGTTATGTTGCAGCCTGTGATCAAACCCGGGGCCTCCCATACCTGGAGCCCACGCTCTACCGATTGCGCTACCAGTTCCGATTTATCACAATATAGAAATGCTTTCATATTAATATTTTATATTTTATTATATCGCAAAAGATCACAAAAGTAAACTTTTACAAACTGAAAAAATGTGCATTACAGCCTATGCTCTTTTTGCAAATTCTGTTTTAAAGCTCAAGCTAATATATAATATAAGACAACAGGTAAAGCTAGGTAAGGAATTAAGAAACATATCAATGACACAATTTTGGTCTTGTTTCTGAAGTCCAGTAACAAATGTCTGTATAAAACCACAAAAGATCAGCTGGAAAATCTCCCCTTATGAAAGTCAAAAAGGAAATGTTGTTCATTTAGAAGTAATGATTTCTTGTTGACTGTTTATGAAAGTTTTCACAAAAAGGTATTGTTAAAAAAAGACAATCCTTCACATTAAACCATTAAACTGATCAGCACAATGTTTTGTTTGAGATACATTGCAGTGACCAATTATGATAATTATAGCAATGTCCATCTATTTTGGTAGAGGAAGACCCCACATTTATAAATGTCTGGGTAGAACAATCGGTTCACTGCAGGTCAGATGAAAGACCTTCCCACATTAAATCCTTTGCCCCGAACGGGACTCGAACCCACATGGTTAGAGGCTAAGCAGTCAGGAGTTACAAATTGGCGACTTTACCACTATGCCATGGGTGCCTCTTGATCAGCACAATTGACAAGAATTAGGCAAATAGTGTAGATCACGATCAACCAGCTCCTGTTGAAGGCTATCTGACGAGGGTCTGTACCATTTGCTGCTGAGTCTGTAGCAAATGTTAAGCCACCGTTGTATATAGATGTTCAAAGACAAACCATGGTTACTGTACAGACAGCCAGATATTATTAGAGGAAGACCAGGGGCGTGCCTGCCGTTACGCACTTACGCACGTACGTACATGTGGCTTCCAGAAATTGAAAAAATAAAAACGCCAAAAATCAAATAAAAATCGTCGCCTAACCCGGGTTAGGCACTACCTGTAAGATCTAGTGGTTTTCATCATTCATAATTACAAATGTCTAACTTACACCCATCTTTTTCTTGTTTGACTATAAACATATATAGTCTTAATTTTACTACTATTACTTGTTTTCAGGGAAAAATGTTTTGTATACATTATGAAGCGTTATAAAGACACCTGAAAAAGTATGACGTATTTTCTATTTCAAATGATAGTTATTGGCAATTTTTTATGTTTAAAAACGTCCCAGAATGCACCTACGGCGTTATGTAGTAAAACATATTTTTCCGGGGGAGCATATGCCGGACCCCCCTAGCAGGAGTGCGTAAACACAAAAGTCGTCTAGGCACGCCCCTGAAGACCACTCAATGTCCTTGTAATACCACAATACAAAACAGTTCAGCTAGAAGACCTCCCCACTTGACAGTTTTAGCTTTTGGACGCGATGTCAGAGATGTAGTCAGAGATATGCATTCTTAACAAAATGAAGCAGCTACAGTTTAACACTCATACCTACAGATTTTATACAGGATGCACTCTCAATATTGTAGATTTCTCCTATTTAGGTGAGGCATAATGGCATATTAAGCCTGTCAAGACCTTTTTTTAATGTAAACTTAATTTTTATTAATACATTGCAGTGACCAATTATGATGTTTGTTGGGTTTATCAACTGTATTTCAGCTATCTGATTGTTTTGTTTTTGAAGTACATTGTAGCGACCAATTATGATCATTATAGCAAATTCCAGCTTTTGGTGTAGGAAGACCAAAGACAAATGTCTGGGTAGAACCAATGGCATACAGTTGGTCAGCAGGAAGACCCTCCCACATTAAGTCCTTTGTACCAAACGGTTAGAAGATAAGCAGTCAGAGGGCACGGGCACCCCCTTCAGTTATCTGGTTAACTGGAAGCAGATATAGTGCTGCCTCACTGCGTAAAGTATGCTGTAAACACCTAGCATAATACAACACCCAGTCACATTATCCTGACACCAGGCTGACCAATCGTAGAACTATCCTTATATTTGTTTGAGCATTAGCAAGGAAGCTACCAGGAGCTAAGGATCTACCGACTGCACTATCAGGTCCGGTACAAAAATTGCAGTGTAACTGTTCATTATATAGTTATACAGCCAGGTGATAGGGAGAGAATGAGAATAGTCCAGTTAGCTCAGTTGCTAGAGCACTGGCCTAGTTATTGAAGGGTCCCTGGTTCAAATCTCGGTAAGTGTGTAAGCGGTCGGGTGAGCTCAGTCGAAGAGCAAACAGTCTTTGGTTTGAGTACATGAATAGCTCCATATTTTTCCCCTATGCTACAGTTACTACCCATAATAACATATTCCTCACATAATGGCCTGTGAGTGCAGAATTTTCAATTTCAGAATCCCCTTTAGATTGAAAATGTGTGGAAGGTGCTTATTTTACCGTTGCCTGTGTTGAATGATTTTTTAAGGTTTTTGTTTTTATAATAGAAGCAATTTTGGTAAAACCCCCTCAGACAAATGTCTTAGAAACACCTGGGCACTGCAGATCAGCTGAAATACACCTTATATTAAGACTTTTACCCGACTTGAACCCTTGCTTGCGAGGCCGAGGAGTCAAGTGTATTACAATTCCATGATCCTACCTATTGACCAAGGGTCTCTATTTTTTACTGTATGCAACATTATGTGTTTCGGATTACTAATATGACATGAAAAACACACTAAAATGGTTTATTATGAAGTCCAAAATCACCCAAGATGAAAATGTTAGTAACAGTTTTCTTTATTTGAGCATCTTAAACTTTTCTTTAAATAGAGTCAAAATTTCATTTGACATTATTTAATAGTTTTCCTTTAAGGGTTAAATGTTCAAGCTTAATACTGTTATATTTGGCAAAAATATCATTGAATTATTTTTTCAATCAAATCCATTAGTGACACTTTAGAGTTGCTCGAACCTATAATCTGGGTTTTAACAAATTTTAAATGTTGTACACAATTTTAACATTAAATATGTCTCAACGTTATATTATAAAAGGGAGAACTGTTTTGCTGTATAATTTGTACATCATGTCCATTAAAAACAGAAACACTTTGATTCTTCAAAAATTAGCTGAACTTCACAATTTTATCACTGCAAATAAGCAACATTGTGTTTAAAACAGGCTTACACTTATAGGATTTATATTTGTGGGCAAAATATAACTTACCTCTTTTGGCCATTTTAAAAAAAAATAAATCATAATTTAATCAATAAAACTTTAATAAACATTGCTCATTTTTTGGCTTAAACAGTTCTGTTCTTGTTGTATGCCAGAGACTAGGGACATGCCTATAAAATTATATCAAATAACCCTGCAACCCAACAGAACAAAATATATAGACATAATGCGTGTCCAATTTCACTTACAACGCTGCATAACCAATGTCAGAACAGACGAATGTTACCAAATATATCAACCATGTGGCTGACTAAGCAGTTTACAGTTTCTGCAAATTTCGTGCAGCACGAACAAAATGGCGGAGTGCTGCTGAGTTTCTAGAAGACGTTTCAATGATTTCGTCAATTGTACACATCATATACTAATCACACTATAAACTAGTCAAAGTATATAAGTACAGAAAGGTGAGACACTTTTATGGGAACAAATAGTCATAGGGCTTGAGTGGGTGGATGTAGTTTGATGGGTTATCGCAGACACACACGTGGCGGGTATAAAATACAAACTATTTTTTTGCAAAATTCAAACAAATAAATGCTAAAAATGTGAATGCCTATGTGCCTAATAGTACTCTAACATGTAAACATTAATTACCTAATAAATATACCATAGCTAACCAACATCAGTAAAAATGAGCATAAAAATGCGAGAGCAAACTTACTTCGGCAATCATTTTCGTCTAAATGCGAAAGCGACACTATACTCATGGATCTCACGTGACCTGACGTATATACAATACACACCTAATTAAATATTTAATTTCATTGATGGAATTATGCAAATTTCAAAAAAGGTGCAATAGGAAAATGGTATAAATAAAAAAAAAATGATGTATAAAGTATTGTTACTACAGTCAGCACTCGTTATCTCAAATTTCAAGGGGCCGTAGAAAATAGTTTGATATGTCCGAAGTTTGAGTTATTCGAATTTAAGGATAGTTTGTGTAAATTTTAAAGATCTTACCTACTACACGATGACTGTTAATGACTGAAATTCCTTGTTATATCTGCCACTGTAAACTAAGTTTCTGCAAGTTTGTGTGGTTTTGCATGTTTTATCGTTGTTGTTTGTAAGAAAAATAAAATAAAACATAAAAGGTTAAATTGTTAACGTTTTATTTACAAAATTAAATAAATATGAACGAGTATACAAGTAGAAGCTACATGTACACAAAATAGATACACATAACATTAACACTTATAGCACATAAGATATTTAAGCATAAATTTAAGCTAAGTAAGCACATAAACCTCTTCTCTAAATTACGTGACATCCTGATTGCCGATAATTTGCGATAAAACTCGCGCCCAAATCTTCGCGAGTTTCACGGTAGGTGTGAAATCACTATTGTTGTCCGTTTTGCATCTTATAGCAATTTAACGTTTGAGATAGACCAACTGATTTCAACAGTTTTATACGTGTGGGGACAAAGAATTTAGTTTGATCTATCCGATAATTTGACACATCCGAATTTGAATTAAGCGGAGTCGAATATATAGAAACTATAGGGAAAGAACGGGACCGTAGAAAACAGTTTGACATGACCGGAATCTTTGAGATAACCGATTTTGAGATAACGAGAGTTGACTGTATTTTTTTCTACACTAAGCACGTGATCACTGACTTGAGTACAGGTGGGTTATGTTCAGGTAACACATTATCAAAGACCGTGTGGTGCAGTCGGTAAGGATGTCAGTACATGCTACCACTGTATATATAAAAATTTTGGTGTCTTATTAATTGTCTTAAAGTAAGAGCATATTTTTAGTGACATTACACAAACTGATTTTGCTTTTAAATGCGAATCTTTACTGTATACTGCCTTACATGTTTGCACCATGTGATCAGATATGTGTATGTTTTTACAACTAAATGTATTATTTTGGTCAATCGATGCCTTACTTGGGGTTAGGGTGGTGGTGGTGGTGGTGGTGGGGTCGATCTAGGAATGATTCTTACATAAACTCATACTGTAATCTAAGCTATCTAAGCGAAGACCTAAATCGTTAGACGGGACACATCATAAACAATTGTTCTTTTAGAAATAACCATTCTATCAAATATTTCTACTTTTTAACATCACCATCTGATTCTGCTGACATAGATATCAACGACACAGCAATTTACTAGCAGGTCACGTGCTTTTCTTAGTTTGTGAAAAAGCTAACTGCGCAGTGAGGCTGGGATAGAAAATATGTGTCTAGTGGAGTGATATGTTTCATATTTTCCTTTGATGTAGGACATTATCACATGTGGTATTCAACAGTTTGCCTGTATCTAATATATGTAACAATAACTGACCTTTGTTTGGGGTATTTGTACATAATTTCTGCAGAAAGAACAACCAACATTAGTTTAAGCCTTGACGATTTTCAACAGTATCTCAATTTTATGGCAGTAAAACTCGTTAATTAACAATTAAATGTTCATTCTTTCAAATCTATAAATAAGAAAGATAGGAATTCCTGCTAAGAATGGACATCGACGTCACAACGGATGACATGGATGTGCTAAAACGTAGGTGGTCACGTGGTTTTGTTATTTTTTTAAAATAGCTAACTGTGCTGCGTGGCTCATATAGGAAATACTTGTTTGAAATGGCGATTGTGACGTTATGGTTCACTTTTCAGACAGGTGAAGAGCAACAGCATAAACAGAATTTTGCGAGATCTGTTCAGGTAACAATGGTTTATTATGATCTTTAATGAAAATAGTTTTGATCCAAACTGTCGGATATCACCTTTTAAGCACCATTCGAAAGATCTTTTCAGTTAAGGATAATTTATTTGGATGTTTAAGAGAAAAATTAGGATATCACTTGCCACAGCACGAGCCCTTAACAGTTCAATACAATATTTAGATTTTGTTGCCATAAACATTCAGTTGATTACACGGGTGGGCCAAGAAAATTTTGAGGGGGGTGGGTGGGTATGAATCAAGATCCATTCATATAGACAAAATTTTAACTTAAAAGCTTAGTATTTTAAGCTTATATGATTGTGTTTTCACAACTCTAGTCTTTTATGGATCCGGATCAAAATAATGCATCCACGTCTCGTCGCTGGTTACGGTCCGGTCCGGTCCAAGAATTGTTCCCCTTCTTCAATACGCCTGAGAAATACCCGGGAACACGCCATGCGCCTCTGTTTGTCGTTATCGCCAAGAAGTCGAGGGACCCATCTTGCACATACTTTAGACCAAGTTTATGCAAAGTTCTGTAGTTAACATTTCATGAAATATTTTCTAATCTGAAATGACGTTCTGCCAATGGCAGCTCTAGTCGCTCATCATCTTCAATAGAAATTCTACCATTTCGTTTAACAGAGACAACAAATGCCATGCTAAATAAAATTTAAATAGTTATTTTAAATATTTTTATAAATAAATGCCTTAAAAAACACAAACTAAGTTGTCTGGATGAAAAGTCATTTAATAAAGAGACATTGTAATTAAAGCAAAGTCGTGATGATGAGCACTAATTAAAGTATTTTAAGTCCCAGATAGGCAATGATATACACAGCAAAACCGATTTAAACTTTCATCCATATTTCTAAAAGTATAGTTTCTGTTTTGTGAATTAATTTCTTCATAACATTCATCCTTTATAGAAACATAATGAGAGACGATTATTATACGAGCTAAAGATTTACAATTCATTAGATTTTAATCAACATGTTTATGTTATGTTAACTTACTATTTATCGCTAGTTGATAACTGTTTCAGAAAGTATAAACCAACACTGAATCTACTTACTATACAGTACATTAAGACTGAAATAATCATCAAGGACATTTTTTCCTGAAAGATTTATTGTAATTATTATTAAATAAAGCCCGCCTTCACGCAATTAAGGCCACGTCTCTCTCTCTCTCTCTCTCTGTCTGTCTCTGTGTCTGTCTGTCTCTGTCTGTCTGTCTGTCTCTCTCTCCCTCTTTCTCTCCAGCATGTTGTGGCCATTGTGTGCTTTGAATCGGAGCATCGTGGGGGAAAATACAGTCGGAGACACTTCCTCCTCTTCCTCCCCCTCCTCTTTATCATTCATCATCATCATCATCATCATCATCATCATTCACAATAAATATTGTGAACACTGTTAAAACGCAAGCAACGAATCCCGCCTTATATGCTAATTCAACATATAAACTGAATATTGTTAATGTAATAAAATATTGTGGTTGTCTTTGTCATACACACAAATTCATGATTTATTATTACGATAAATAAGGTTTCTTTATTACTAAATACAAGTTAATGAAATTAAAACAAATTAGCAACAAAAATGATCGCATTGCAAGTGTCATTGTAAAACAAGGATAGACATTTAAAATATCAAAACTTCGCTCGTTTTATAGAACTGTGGTTTAAGTTAAAGAATAGCAATACTGTGAAATCTGTAACATTTTATTGCAAAAATTGTTGTAATTTTGAAGGCATTTGATAAAATAATCTGATGACCTTCAGCCACGGGCGTCGCTTGCATAATTAATAGTACAATATCGATAGGTAATAAGAAAGGGCCTGTCAAAATTTTCACAGATATTTAAATTGTATCTACCTGTAGACAAAGGCAAACAAGGTAAATGTACTCTTGTTTCTGGTCAGATTTCTTTACACACCACCAATTTCTCAATTAACTGTTATGATCTACGAGGTTTTCTGAGGGACTCTCAAATGTGGTACCCGCACATTTATAGTTTACAAGTTACAAATCTCAAAGTCACAATTCTCAAGTCACACATTACTAAAGTACAAATTAAGACCTGAAAACTTTCAGACGATAGGTGGCGGTACAACATAAATATAGACATCACTAAGTTAAAAATAAAACGGAATCATAGGCTAAATCATTCTTCAAATGTGATAATATAGAGAAAAAACAACAACGTCATTTGGCATCAAACTGAACGCGTTATATTTTGCCAAAAGTAGTTATTTATGTATATATTTAAATTCTGCAATTAATTTTACCACTTAAAGGTCTTTGCTTTTTTTAAACTACCAGGGGCGTACCTGGGCGACTTTTGAGTATACGCACTATTCCTAGGGAGTCCGGGGGCGTGCTCAAATCCGGATTTTTTCCATAGAACGCCATAGATGCATTCGGGTGGTGGGGGTGGGGGGGTAGTGGTGGGTACTCTCACTGTCTAGAACAAAGAATTGTCTTAGAAGCAGGAAGAGACAGAAATACGTCAAGTTGGATTGTTGAAGATTGTGTAGAATTAGAAAAATGTTTAAATTACATGAATTTAAATAATAAAGACAATTAACTGGTATTGCCTAACCCGGGTTAGGCGACGATTTAAATTCGCTTTTAGACGTTTTTATTTTTTTCAATTTTCGGAAGCAACTGTACGCACGTGCGTAAGTGCGTAAGCCCAGGCACGCCCCTGACTACATTCAGTCCAATTAAATATACTTATCGGAGGTTTCCAAAAGTATGGAAGGGGATATCCGCCAATATTCTAATCACTATTTCTAACTTTCAATACACGAATTTGTCACTTCTAATGTCAATAAGTAAATTGCAACACCGCACAGGCTGAATACCGCTATTTAACCTTTAAGGTAGCGGCAATGCATTGCTGTACCTCCAGTTGAACAGTATAAACATAGGGTTAAAATTGAGGGTTGAGGATTTGAATCCCGGTATGGGCACGCATGGTCAACTTTTTACGTCCTTCTTTTTCGCTTTGACAATTATTTCTGCACCACTCTACCAGATTCAGAAGGAAACATGTGAAAAAAATAGTTTGTAAATAAATTTTAGTTGCATGATATGTGCTAAATTTGATTACAAGTTCGTTACCTGGTATATTCAAAGTTTAAAAAATCAAAACTATGCGGTGAAGTTATTTTATATTCTGCAGCATCATTTAAAACCATCTGGTGAAGTTATATTTTATATTCTGCAGCATCAACCAAACTTCTTTATCAAACATTTTGGGCAACTCGTTTAAAAATCGTTTGGCTTTCAAGAGCTCGGTTTTTATTGAATAAAGCAAAGTAAACGGAAAAAAGAAAAATCAATCTTAAACGTGCTGGGTTTGTTAACAATTAATTACATATTTTGGATTAAATGACTAAAACAAAAATCAATTGCTTGATTGATTTGTATAATGCTATTATTTGTGTCCAAACGATACCCAACAGCAAAACACTTCTCCTAAAGGGTATAATAAACGTAATATTTGGATATGTCTTATTTCTGGAAAAGAGACACCTTAAATAGAATATTCTTAAAATATCATACATATCTATATTAAAGTATACAACTCATCAATTGTGTTAATTTTCAAATTCTGAATTTTATTTCACTTACTTTACCTTTACATAAAAGTATTAAACATTTTATTTAAAAATATTCTTAAAGGCTTGCAAATCAAACAGGCAATGGAAGAGATGTAACTTTCTATTGCATTAAAATGCACATTCAAATTGCCGTGGATGGTTAATGAAGTTAAAATTTATAATATAAAATATAAATAAGTTTAAAATAATAATATTTAAATAATGCATTAAAAGCAGACAAAACTATCCTCGTAGACTGAATCTCTTTATAAGCTTTATACAAACAATTAACAGTAGGGTAAAAACCAGAGGTCAAATCGCCATCTTGGAGTAAATGAGTAAGAGTAAAATTCGAGATAACTCTTGGTAATTGTGGGTAATCATTGGCAGATTGGTCTCCCTTGTTAAATATTTAGTTTATTCGTCTACATCGGTTCACCGTTGTATAATTATGAAAAAAATTCAAGTTTGTGATGGTAAGTTTATATATAAATAAATATATATATTAGTTGGGTTATGCTGAACCGGATTAGTCTCTCTGTATATAGTCTTAATTGGGTTAAGATGATTTATTTAGTAATCGGAACACCGCTCGAGCATCCTTATCATTTTATAACTTATCCTGGTATTTTTTTTTAATTTTGGATGTACGTCTTCTTTACACAGTTTAAGCATTTATTTATTGGTCCATTTCTAGCATATATTAAACGGGTATATAGTAAGTTCCCTAATTTTTCCAATCTTCATTTCAACCTGGCACTGAATAGTATTGTTGCGAGATGGCACTGTATAGTATTGTTTCTACTTTTTCTCACCTGCAATACATGCTGTATGAAGACCGTTTGTCTTCGTTTGCTAAATGGCCAGAACAGATGCGTCCTACTAAGTTCGAACTTAGTCATGCGGGGTTGTTTTATACCGGTGTTGGTGACATTTGTTGTTGTTTTGCGTGCGGCGTTCGCTTATCTACGTGGGAAAGGTCGGACAACGCTCTGGTTGAGCATAAAAAATGGTCCAAAGAGTGCATCTTTTTAAAAATGATTGGATGTAATGAAGACGTTCCTGACAAGCGTATTAGTGATCTTTGTTGTCATTAAGCAAACTTTGGATATTTTAACTAGACGTTCAGGGAAATGGATTGTACAAAAGTAACAATGTTGTTAGACAATTATTGGACCTTTTCCTACGCAGAGGAGGTGATAAAAACGATACCTCTTGTGTACCAAAGTTTGTGCGAAGTATGTCAGAATCAGTGGTTGTCATTAAAGGACCAAGCGTGTCTAGATGTAGCTAACCGAAAGCAATTGGAATACTTTTTTGATGCGATTTTAACGTTAGTGGATGAGAACTACGTGTTAGATAGATGGGATAAATATGTCTCGCCTCTGAATATTTCACCATCATTCCTGTACATGTATCGTTTAAAAATTGGCTGTGAGGACTGGAGACAGGCGGACATGAAAACGGAGCATTGGAAGTCCATGATGATTGACACCGTTCTACGCATTCTGCAGCTGGAAACAAGATTCCATTAGTCATATTCACTAAATTGAATAAAAAAAAACCGCATCACGCGAATGGATCTAACTTATTAGTAGTATATGTGACGCATATGGGCTCGATTTATGCATTTAATCGATAAATACAAACGGTAAAAGTTCATGTTAATCAGTCCTATTTCAGCTCTCGCATCAAATCGTTGAAATTATGGAGAGTGTTCTTAAACTTCACACGCCTCACACGGCTATGATATGCGGACCTACGTCATGTGGCAAGACTACGTTCATCTTTAAAGCTTTAAATAACGCCGATGGAATATTTCAACATCCACCCAGGCGGATATATTACTGTTTTGGAGTGTATCAACCTTCTTTTGACGAGATGAAATCTGTGTTGACAAACATCGAATTTGTGGAAGGACTACCGGCGAAAGAATTGTTGCAGTCATGGAACATGCAAGAACCGGGACACAAACTTTTAATAATGGACGACCTACTTCAGAAAGGATCAAAGAACGAAGACTTGGTTGACATATACTGTCAGTTGTCGCATCACTTTAATTTCACGGCCTGGTTCGTGACACAAAACATATTTAATCAAGGATTACGAACGATCAGTCTTAATACACACATTTTCATCATCTTTCGCATATCACGTGATGCCTTACAGGTCCAAACATTTGGTAGGCAAATATTACCGGGTCAGAAAGAATTCTTCATGGATGCGTACAAAAAGGCGACTAGTGAAAATTACGGCTATTTATTGGTCGATTTGTCTCCCCATTCAAATCCGCTTTACAAACTACGAACACACATTCTACCGGGAGAGTTGATGACAGTATATAAATCGCGGAATTAAGGATGGATGCAATAAAAAAACGGGATGGAAATTTTTTGAGATTGTTGTTAAAGACCGATACTAATCAGCAACTAGCGATGGTTAAGACAGTCCAAGATTCGCAGATCAGGTCTATAGTACAGATCGTCTACAACGTGCTAATGGGTATGCGGCACCTACCAAAAAAGACCAAACTAAATCTGAGCAATCAAAGGAAGATCATTCGTCGTTTTGTGAGCAAAGACCTCACACTGGATCAGCGTAAACGGATGTTCATTAAATATTTAGGACTTTTTTTAACTGTACTCAAAGTTATAGAAAAGGAACTGTAAATGGCGGAAGAACTCGTTTTAGTGCCGAAGATGCGATACGAGCACCTTCTAAGTAGATTGGACATGAAAGAAAAAGAGGAAACAGACAATTCGCGTGAATCTAACGAACATGAGGAGAAGAAAAGCACCGTTGGAATGTCTTTTTCACAACAGGAAAACAGCGATGGAATGTCAGAATCTGGTATAACATTTACACGAATTGACAACGAAAATGCAAGGTCTGAACGTGATTTAAACGATAGCGACAATAACTCTGGTGAGTCCATTAAAAAAAAGTCATTGAAAAGACGCTACGTTGAAAAGAACATATCTGACATGAATTTCGATCACATTAGTAGTGGTCGTCACGTTTCTAAGTCAAGGTGGATTAATTACAGAGTTTAAGCAACGAAACTTCACTATCGCAGTGCAAATAAAATGGATAAAGAAGAGACACTTAAAAAATACTATTTTAATCCGTCTAATGCGGGTGCTTTCTCAGGACCACAAAAACTTTACCTAGTGTTACAAAAACGGTTTCCCGGCACGTATTCTCTACGTTACATCAGACGCTGGTTGAACGATCAGGATCCATATGCTCTTCTGCGACCGGTTAGATATCGTTTTAACAAACCCGGTGTAAGGGTATCTACAATCAACGAACAATGGGACATTGATTTACTGTCTATGGAAAATATCGCCTCAAAAAATGATGGAGTGCGTTTTCTACTCTGCGCTATTGACATATTGTCAAGAAGATTGTGGGTTAAACCATTGAAAGACAAAACGGCCAAGTCGGTCTTACAAGCGATGAAAGAACTACTGAGTGAAGGAAAACCGCAAAAGATTCGAGCAGACCGAGGGTCGGAGTTTGTTAACCGATGGTTCCAGAAACTGATGAAGGACAATAACATCTACTTCTTCACAACTCAAAATCCCACAAAGGCCAACTACGTGGAACGCGTGCAGAGGACATTGAAAACGGCTCTTTTTAGAATGATGAGAAAGAACCGTTCTTACAGATATATTGACAATCTTAACGATATCGTCTCTAATTATAACAGCTCACCCCACCGATCTTTGGATGGACTGGCACCCAATGAAGTTACCGCGAGAAATCAAGCTGATGTATGGGCTTCCATCTATCTTAGAAAAAACAAAGGAGTGAAGAAAAGACCAACCTTTTCACTTAAACTAGGCGACCTAGTTCGAATCAGCGTGGCAAAGCGTCCTTTCCAAAGAGCTTATCAGGAACAGTACACCATTGAGGTATTTAAGGTTTATAAAAGGCGGTTCATGCAGGGTATTCCAGTTTACGAGTTGGAAGATCTGCAGAACGAACCCATAAAAGGACTTTTTTATGAGAGTGAACTCCAGATTGTACACAAGGATCAATCCAGTGTATGGTTTATTGAAAAGATATTGAGACGACGCAGAAGAAACGGGATACAGCAACTTTTTGTTCAGTGGGAAGGATTTCCAAAGAAATTTAATAGCTGGATAAACGCGGAAGACGTAAGCTAGACGTCGTAGTTGATATGGATCACTACATTTTTGTGAGCAGTTCTGACAGCAACCACTATTTTAGTGACAATACTGCTAGTAGTTTCAAAATTCGCCTGAACAGATCTATTGATTTGACTGGACAATGGAAAGTAGCTCTTATCGAATTTCGAGCAAGCAAAAACACAAAAAAGGACTTAAGAATGAAGAAATTGATATTTATTCTGATCTGTGCAAGGAAACGTTCGTATCCGGTGAAGAAAGGCCCGTTCTTCGACGCTTGATGGCTAACACCGATGACGGATGGGATTATGACCTTGTCAATCCATTTTATTTACCCGTAAAGAAGACAGACCTGCGAGAGTTTAAAATCTATATAAGAAACAGCAGCAATGATAAATCACCAAAGCTAGCAGAACCTGTGCATCTAACACTTCATCTACAACGCTATCCATTTCTATAAGCAACCATGAAACTGTATGTTCCGAACCCTCAAAAATGGGTAGATTTTTTTGAGCACTTAAAAAAGGACCAAATATCATCTAATCAAACTGGAGCTGGAAAACGTCCCAGTGTGTTAGTGGTCGATGGGGGTAAAAGTGTGGATACTACGGATTGTAAGATCAAAGCCGTTCTCCCCGCAGAGCAAACCACCGCTCAGGCTAAATCGGAACTGGAACGACAAGATATAAATCCATCTGTGGCTGTCAATATGGTTCAGAAGCCTAGAAGACGTAGTGTTAAGCGGATCAGACGGATTAAATCACGTACTGGAGTAAAAAAGCAGCAAGGTGGGGCGCAGAAACGTAGAGCTGGTGCAAAGAAACCAAAACGGACCAAACATCGACGGGGAAACAACGGAAAAACGATAATTAGGAAAAGAGACATTTTTGGAATTAACTAGAACTATCTAAGTAAAAAAAATGGCGGTGTATAATGAGTCTTTGTTTAAGGAAGGACTCGTTTCCGAACTGGCATTGTTCGATTTACCAAGTACACAGACCGGGGTCCTCGATGAGTACTTTGAAGAAATAAGACCGCTATCGCAAGTATCAGCCGAAACTCCGGTGGAATTCAAAATCAGTGGTCAAAACTCGATGGATTACCTTGACATGAAGAACTCGCAGATTTATGTAAAGCTGAAAGTGAAAAAAAGCGACGGTACTAATCTCACAACCGAGAAAGTAGGGCCAGCCAACCTGATCCTACACACATTGTTTTCTACGGTGGAAGTTTCTCTTCAAAACAAAGCCAGTTTTACATGCAATTACTATCCATATCGGGCCTACATTCATACGCTCTTGAAGTACGGTCAAGATGCTACATCGTCTCAGTTGCAAACGCAGGGATGGGAGATTGATGATGCCGACTCGCCTGGTGTTACAGACCCATCTAGTACGAACACTGGTCTGTATAACAGAGCAAAATGGATTGCTGGATCAAAGACATTAGACTTTCAGGGACCCATTTTCCACGACATGTTTTCTCTGGATAGATATCTGTTGAATCAAGTGGACGTGCGAGTGAAATTTTACAGGGCCCCTCCTTCATTTTCTCTGTTAGCTGTTGACAGCGCTGTAGATTTTGAAATCGACATATTGGACATCTACCTCCTTGCCCGAAAAGTAAGGGTAAACCCCGGTGTAATCTACGGACATTCGCAAGTACTAGAAAGGAACAACGCGCTTTACCCGTACACAAAAGTTGAATGCCTATCACAAAGTATTGCTACTGGATCTACATCATTCAACTGGGAAAATATGTTTTAAGGCAAGAGACCGGAACGGATTGTGATAGGTTTTGTGAAGAGCATGGCCCTAAACGGAAGTTACACTACAAACCCATTCAACTTCGAAAACCTTGACATTCAACAAATAGCCGTCTACGTGGACGGGCTTCCAGCTGGAGGAAATCCACTTAAACTCAACTTTTCCAGTCCATGTGGTGTCATTAGCAGAGCCTACAACAACATATTCCAGAGCGAAGGGATCTGGACCCGAAATGAAGGCAATGCTCTAAATAGAGAACATTTCATCAGCGGATCTTCACTCTTCGTCTTTCAGTTAGAACCCAACTACGCTCATCATGGGCAGTACATGTCGCTGGTAAAGAATGCCAACGTTCGTCTGGAAGTTCGATTCGGAAACGGATTGACAGAACCCATGAGCTGTATTGTTTATAGCGAGTTACCAGGCTACTTTGAAATCAACAAAGAAAGAGACATCATTCTACCGTAATGGATACCAGTCAACTTGAGTGTATGATTCGTTGCGATCCCATCATGAAAGATCGTATCATCGGTGTTTATGCTGCTGATCGGTTGCCCAGTGGGATATCACGTGGTTGTGGATTTATCGCCAATACGGACCCCCATTATAAGCCAGGAAGACATTGGTGCGCTTTCTTTCGTGATGACCATGGAACTTTGGAGTTTTTCGATAGCTACGGATTTAATCCCCGACAAAATAGTAAATACTTTTACGATTGGTTTAAGACCCATGCGCGATCGATTAATTTAAATTCTTTGCAGCTACAAAGTAACACAAGTTTTGTGTGTGGGCTATACTGTATTGCATTCCTTCATTATCGACTTGCTGGTTATACATTACAGGATTTCGTGAAAATGTTTACCAGTGACCATAATGCAAATGATTACTTTGTTTATCGCAGTATAAGTAGGGCTTTTAAGAACTGTTTGTCTAGTAAACGTGTATTTAATCAAGCTTGTTGCAACAGGACGTTAGCATAATACTTTAATCATCATTTAGATATGCATTGATGTATATAATTATATGCTTATCTTAAAATTGTGTAAAAGTATAGTATAGTTAACCAAAATATGAAATTTACCATGTATGTTTTATTTGCATTTCTTTCAGAAATTATACAACTAACCGTAAACATTTAAAAAAACACCTGTTTGGCAAGTTTGTGTGTGTGTGTGTGTGTGTGTGTGTGTGTGTGTGTGTGTGTGTGTGTGTGTGTGTGTGTGTGTGTTTTAAATAAAAATCAAAGATTTGTAAAGTTTGTGTTTTCGGTTGAACACATTTTTTTTTGTCGTAAGTTATATTTTGTAATCATGTATTCACCATGTATCTACTGTGTATCCAACAATAAACAAAGTATAAAAAAAAATCAATGTCGTTTGTTAGGTTCTTTCTTTAACCAACTGTTTTAATTAGTGTATAAATACATGGAAAGAAAATAGCTAATACATCACACAGGTTATATTACTTTAATTTGTTTATATCTGTGTATATACATTATGCAAACATAAGCAATACAAGTTGAAACATGTTTTACCAAGATATTTAAATACAAAAACGAACAAGAAATATAATCACCTGTAAACACATTCAAAACGATTAGTTCTTAAAACAAAAACAAAAACAACATTATTATCAACAACATCCAAAACGTTAAAATAATAGAACAGCGATATTTTCTTTTTAATTTACCAAATGGTAACACAGTATAAACTAAATACATATATAACTAGCAATGAAAAATACGAAATAGAGTGGATTTTAAACAAATGAACATAAACTTACTTTAATGTAACTATCAATAATCATCATTAAAAAAAATGTACCAAAAAACAAAAAAACAAACAAAATTTGATAGGCCAGTATGGTCTTAATTATTTACGTTCAACTTTAAGCAATAGATAATTTATAACAGCGTAACTTGGACAATGGCAATATACATGTAGTATTATTTTTGTTAAATTATCACAAGAGAGTTTTTACACAAATATGGATTAGGTGAAGTAATTTATCTACTTTAGAGTAAACACCAGCTTAATCTGATCACACTATATCCTATTAAGTATTTTCTAAAAAAAACTTCCAATTTGGTACTATTTAGGGATAATGTCTTTAAGTCATTTTTGTACTTTGGTAATAGTAACGTCGTCAATGACGTAACTTTCTCCGAGTTCCAATACCTGGTGTGTGTCTAAAACAATGTAATGCTTCCCATCGGAATAAATACGAACGGGAAAACAGTCCCTAACCGTATCCCCACACTCGGGCTCTGATTCTACGAAAACCGCATCTGGCGATTCGGATGACTTATCATTGATTTTGTAGTGACCGTAAGCTAAGCTGTCAATGGCGTTTAGCAGGTAACGTTTGTCATCGAAAGAAGACAGTCCTAACTTGTTGATGGTTTCACTGTGCAACACGTGTCCGCTACTACGAATAACATTCATGCTTGCTACCATTTGACTTTCGTCGAATAAAACATCTTTGTAATGTTTAAACTTAACGTCATGTTTGACCGTTGCCTTTGACACACCCTTTAAACGTTTCCCAATAGAACCGTCTTCGCAAATATAGCAATACATCTTTGATCTTAGACCGATGAAATGGGAAATTGGCGTGCCATGTGTTTCATCTTTCATTTTGCCAAGCACCTTTTTGTTTGCTGCATTGTATAAGGGGTGTTCCTTCGGATAATCAGACAGGTCAAAAGCATCATCATCGCGTTGTATATCTTTGTAAATGTCCTCCGTTTCGCAATAGAACAAAAAGGAATCAGTGTCAGTCATTTGAAGCTGCGCTTTTGCACCGTATCTCTTTTTTATGTTGTTATACCAAAAGTCGTACATAACAACTTTGCTAAGATCTAGAATGGCCATTCCGCAGTAGCAAGGTTTAGACAGTACTACTTTTTTCTTAAGCAACTCTACTGCCACAAGATCTTCTTCGAAAATAGTGATATTCTTAAACGTAGGTTTGGCACTGAGCTTCTTAAGACGTCCTTCCGTATGTACTAGTTCTATTTGCTTATGTTTGCGAACATTTTCCATCGTTTTCC
Organism: Sinonovacula constricta; assembly: GCA_007844125.1. Lineage (NCBI taxonomy): Eukaryota > Metazoa > Mollusca > Bivalvia > Cardiida > Solecurtidae > Sinonovacula > Sinonovacula constricta. The sequence continues at coordinate 9,823,479 of CM017572.1, forward strand.
CAAATACCGACACGTTCATGAGCTTATAGAAGTTTTTCTGAAAATCTGAAGTAGCTTTCTTACGCATGTCAGTGTTGAACTCGATATACGGTTTCATCCACGGACGTTGCTCGAAACGTAGTACTCTGTGCACTGTCTTAAGACGCATACCAAGACTAAGATACAACTGTAAATTCCTGTAGTGAAGAACGTAGCGTTCCTTATCCTCTAACGTTGTAAACAGTTTTTCCACAGAAGCTCTAGATGGTATAATTTCCTCATCAGTCTTTCCATGAAGCTTTCTTAACAGGTGTTGAGCATATGGAGACAATTCATCCGATTGTACATGTTTTCGCACGGGTGCCAGTGGTAGATCATTATGGTCATCGTGCAAATGGTTAGGATAGTCTAGCGATACCTCGAGTATATAGCCAGTATCGCCATCCTCAGGAATATCCTCGATTTGCAATTGATCGATCTCAACTTGATCTAAGAAAGCGAAATCGCCCACCGGAAGTGAAGCTATCATAACGGTAGGATACAACTGATTGCAATCAATATAAAATATGTAGGATGATTCTTGTTTTGGATCGTAATCCGATAGGTACGGATTGTTCGCTTTCTTGTATCTGTTTGAGATTTGTGAAATGCCTCCACGTATGCCGGCTTCGATCATAATAAGTTGATCTATGTCCGTTATCAATTCTAGTTCCACTTGCGTCATTTTCAAACAGCTGGACCACGACAGTCCGGGAGAGGTATAGTAATGCGCAGGATCGAGCCCAAAGTGTTCCATACTTTGCTTCCTAAATGCCTCAAAAACGTCAGCGAGAAGAAGAACGTCCGTTTTCAAGTACAGATCGTGATAGTCTCCCATAGTATTGAGTTGGAAAATCTCAAAAACCTTTTGCGCATGCGCATAATCTTCACCACTTATGTGTTCTCGTGTAACTGACGAGTAAAAAGCATCTTTGTTTGGTAAGCGCGTTTCGTTAAATCTTTCGTGCGAGTCCATGTGCTCGTAAGGGTACACGCCCTTCCGCAAAAGCAATTTCATTTGCTCAATTGCGGGAAATTCTGAAGCCACATGAAAGAAAGCGTCCACACCATCTTTGGACAGCTCATTCACCAACGTATCTAGAGAAGAAGGGAGAAAAGACAGACTGTCTAGAAAACGCAGATTGCCTAGCGAAAAGCTGATATACTTTTCAGTATTCTGCGCGATACATTTTATTTTCTTGTCTTTAAACTTTCCGATAGCTTGACAAATGATATGCGCATCAAATCCTTTTAGGTTGTGAAAGAACACGGCAATATGCTTAGCTCGTTTACATAACAGATTGCACTCGTTGTGTGCCAGGCCTATAAATTTACCCGTCAGATGGTCGTGATGTCTCACCGGTTTTGAGAAAAGTTGTTCACCGTCGTCAGAACCAAGTTCTTTTGAACAGATACAACACGACGTAGCAGTGGCGATAATATTACGTGCTTCGCTATCTATATCCATCGGTTCCACTGCATCTAAAATCTCCATTATATCGTCCTGCTCTTCCAAAAGGCATTTAATGAACCGTTCAGAGGCATCCGGTCCTCTGTAAACCACCGTTGGTTTAGTAAAACAAGGTTCTTTGCACACTACTTTATAGCCAAAACCACAGACTTGCAACTGTGTGGTTACTGTTGAACCGCAATGTTTAGCATTTCGCTCACACGTCGAAACTTTAACATTAACTGTTTCGAAGTCGGCGTAGATGACGAAATCAACTGGTAATGTCTTCTGATATTCCTCAAATTTCATGATGTTTTTTCCAGGACGTGGTAATTCCACCAACTGAGCACCGTGTGGTGCGCAATGGGGAATATGTTCCTCGAGCAGTCGCTGGTGCGTGTAGCCGTGCAAGCAATAGCAACAGTAAACTAGACGACCGTTGTACTTTTTTGTTCTGGACAAGAATCGGTCCAGGTCCTTGATCAAACAGTAGTGAGCAACGTCGTCACATTTTATCCATAATAAATTGACATGGTGTAGTCTCTGTGTTTTCTTCGTTATTCTTAATGGGATAATGCTCTCATCTTCAAATGAAAAAACATTGACAGAAATGTTATTATTCTGCGTTTCAAATTTAGTTATCTGACTTATCGACACCGGATAATCAATACCTTTCATATTTAGATCAGCCTCGTATCGCAAATAGTGTACCACATTCTCTGGTGACTGAACCGCAGGATGTAAAGATGCGAGTATGCAATAAAGAAAACATTTATCGTCGAGATTGTAGATGTTCAAAATCGATCTGTTCTTCGATAAAGTAGATGGTAGCGGTATATAAGTAGAACCTCTCAAGGGTAGATACACGATGGTATGAATCTCCAGTTTAATAACCTTACTTAAGTACCATCCCGATCCTTCTCTCAAGTACTGTTCGAGAGATGCGAAAATTTTTTGCATAGCCTCGTTTAGGTCATGTTCTTCAACGTCCAGGTTAGATACGATAGAATACGTTCTACTTCTAAAAAAGGGCGTTGACGTTTGATTATCCTCAACATTGTCACGTCTCATCTCAACTTGAACACACAGGTTCCATTTTATTCCTTTCAACTTTTGGGTTCGATTATTTAAGTGTCTCCACACTTGATCCTTCACATTAGCAAAAAACTTCAATACATCGTATCGCTCATCCGTGCGTGGACGTATAGTTTTAGTCATCGCGCTTTGGTTTAATGCATGAACATCTTCATCCTCTTGTTCATTATCCATTTGTCGAGAATCATCAACCATTGGAGTATGAGTTTCGTCGTTTTGAGATTGATCATTAGGGTTTTTTGGTGTTTCCGTAGCCGCATTACTTTGACGTTGATTGACAGCACCACCACCATTCTGATTCAAAGGGTGTTGTTCAACAACATGTTGAAAGAGATTTGTGTAGTCATTAAAAATACGATCGCAGTGACGACATGAAAAACTGCTCGTTGTTCCATGTTTACGCGCATTTGAAACTGTTTTTGTATTTCTGTAGCACTTTCCAATTCGATTATGACGCATCAAATTCCATTTTCTTGAGTATTGACGTTCACATACGTTACAAGTAAAACGAGACGCATGTCGCTTATGGTATGGGGATTGTTCAATAGACACGTCCGATTCACTAGAACTAGTGTCGTTATTTTCCTCCATAGTAAAAAAGTTTATTTTTTAAGAAAAAAAAGAGAACATACATGAAAAATTTATACTCCTGCAAAGAGACCACCTTACTTCTCAAGTCTATGTTGTAATACAAAAGTATAAATTTCTAGAATAAATGAAATACAGAATATACAACAAAAGTTTAGTATAAATATGTATATATATTATAAATATATGTGTGTGTACTATAATCCAGCGTATATGGCTACTAAAATTTTGACCTCTTACACATAATCCTCAAAACAAAAGTCTAATGTTTGAGGTATATTCATAAGCACCAATGGATCATTTTGTCGTCGTTCCTGTTCAATTTTAGCTTCTCTTAAAAAGCGTTTCTCGTTGGCTTCCCAATAGATGTCTTTTAAAGGTGACTCAGGTGTAGAATGTAAGTGCCACGCTGAGTCTAAAGTGTCTCCTTCACAGACAAAATCAGTTTCTTGATTGATTTCAGTTTTCTTGTTCTCAGATTTATCGATTAATGAATGCAACCTAGTATTTTTGCGCTTATGATTGACACTTTTTAAGTGACTATACCACCAATAACATGAAATGTTTTTTTTACACACGACACAATATGTAGATTTCATTGCGAACCGCTTAAGCACGATGCCATGAAAGTAACGCTTTCTTTATTATCACACAGAAAATTGAACACATCTAGTGTCATATTAACACATTTAGATCCGCGTCTAACACCAATGCGTATGCCTTTTCTTTTCCTACGTATAAACAAACGTAATGAATTGTCAATAGAACAAGTAAACACTTTCTTTTTTACGTCATAATCTATACAATCGAAGTCTATATCATTTAATGTAGAGTCTATCGCATCAATTTGAGCTTGTGCCATGTCCACATCGTAACTAGAAAACCGTTCAATGTGCAGGAGAAGAGACACACAAAAAAGAATGTTAAGTACGTGATGCTTGTTCACATTTACACGTCGTTCAATAGAGAATCTATGAAAGCTTCCCTCTGTACACGTTCCTCGTACAGTTTTTGTACCGTTTCAAACGGTAAAGAATACATATATTCCCTGAACCGGTCTTCGTCCGAAGTAGAGGGAATAATACTTTCAAAATCAAAAGGTGAAGAGAGCTCGCTTTTATTCCACTCTTCAGTGTGTATAGAGGTTGCACATGTTGAAACACTATTATTGTTGTTGCTGTTGTCGTTATCTAAGTCTTTGTTCGCCGTTTCCAGAATAACACTATGAATTGCACTGTCATTTGTATGACACTGAATGTGTTCAATGTTTTCGCTTGTAGAATTCTCAATTGTGTTAGATGTAGTATTCTGAATATGCTTAACCACATCTATGCAATCGTTTTCTTTTCTTTGACAAGATGTATATAGTGTAGGTTGCATCTGGCTGCACTTATTAAGGAGTTTGACGAAGTTTTTGTGTTTAACACCTTTTAAATGTCTAGAATAGAAAATTGAATAAATCCACTGATTGCACAGATGACAATAATATTTTGGTTTACCAACCTTGTTCATATTTATGGTAAACTATTAGTATGGTCTAAACCTCTCGTTCCTCTCACCCGTCATAGTCTGTTTTGGTGTGGCTTGTGATGTGCTGGGCTGCTGGTGGTTCAATGAGTATGTGTTGGGTTCGTTCTGGCGTAGCGGTGTCTGAAATAATAGAAGATGAGAGTAGTTCGTTTTACACAAAAAATACTGAACATTTTGTGTAGTGTTACCTCATGGTGTAGGGTACCCGTAAAATGAAATGTAAAAAGGGAAATTACCCTGCATTATTAACTCGTTCAAATTGTTTGAGTTATTTCCCTTGATTAACAACCATTTCTATTATGTGACCAGTTTACCTTGAGTTATCACGAATTAGTGTTTGTATGCACATTCCCTAATTTACTTTTTGTAAACGAGTTAGATCTAATAGGCAGATAGGCAACACGTTATTTTCTAAAATATTGTTTCACACATATATAGCTAATGTAGATAAAGCTAAACTTATTGACATTTAAACCCTTTCCCACTCCAAGATTAATCTAATTTTATAATTACCTTTTGAATATTTATTAGGTTAATTACTCAAAGATGCCAAAGTAAGTTGGATTTTACTTGCTATATACATAGTTTAATGTATAAACTACAAGAACATATGAGCAAAACAGAGTAGACTTCTGATCAATACAGTTTTTTATTACCAAGGAAATGTTTAAACAAAAAAACAACAAAACAAAAAAAACAACAACAAACAAACAAACCTGTGATTGTAGTGAGAGTTGAAACCCTTCATCCTCAAACTTGTTGATAGCGTCTCTCAATGTAAGCATATCATCCCAGCTCAGACAGACGGACACTGATTTGCTAATATCAAAGTGATCGCTTTCGAAACAACGAGAATTATCATTGATATAGCAGTTGATTCTTTGATATTTTTTTAGAGTGACACTTTTACAATAACCTATTTTTATTCTCACCGATGTGGGTAAACCATTAGAACCTGTTTTTACGTCCATTATTTAATAGAAATGTGACAAACACTAAATGTCTTGCTGCAAAAGATCATGTATGGGTTGTGTTTTTTCATCATCTCTTTAAATAGTACAAGTTTTTAATTGAAAAATAAATGCGTGCGCATTTTTTTTTTCATCATCTCTTTAAATAAAAGTTTTTATTGAAAAATAAATGGGTACACTGCGCGCGCATTCGTTTTTTTTTATTGAAAAATAAATGGGTACACATTTGTTCTTTCTTTATTTAACCCATACCCAGTTAGAAGCGTTAAAGGAGCACTTTAGCCACCGTAGCGGGTCAAGATCAGACAGCTCCTTCCATGGGGTTTTCTATGCCTGTCTATACTGCAATGGTATAAAAAAAGTTTATTTTTGAAATATAGATCTACATGAAGACTTTATATTTGATATGTAGCTCTATTAAAATAGGTTAAGTTGATTAGTACTCATAGTAGCATAACTGTTGAAAAAATAAACAGGCGTAAAAGGGTAAAAAAACGAATGCGTGTGCAAGTAGGTGTACTTTATTCTATAAGAAAAGAACGAACTTATGACCTAAATATGTAAATGATTTTACCTGAATTTTAATATCCTTTACCTGGTAAGTCACCTTAATAGGTATGAGCTAAAATGGGGTGACTTGTATCTTAATAGACCTATTTTTTATATTTTCATGATGACTGAACCTGAAAATAAGCCTACCTATACCGACATGGTAGTAAAAAGTTTAATTTTGAGGTATACATTTCATCAAATATATTTAAAAATGTAAATTTGGTTAATATTTAAAATATTAAACTGATTCATATTTATAATAGCATTAATATTAAAGAGAAATTGAACAGGTGTGAAAGGGTTAAAAAAAGAATGAGTGCGCATTCGGTGTACTTTATAAGAAAACGAACTTGTGACCTAAATATATGAATTACATTTTGCATTATCTATAAATGGGGTGACCTGATAAAAAAAGTAATATAATATTCCCAACGGAGGAGGAAAAAACATCGTAAGTGACCCGTTTGAAGTTGGACCACGAGCTCAATCTTGGACTGAACCAGAAACAGGATATGGTACCGAAATCAGAAATATGTACGGGTCTTATACACGTACTTTAATGCACAAAAAAGAGGGGGGGGGGGGCTTAACAAACGACAAAATAAACCTTTTTTTTTTTGCTGTTGTAGTAGTTTTTGTTTTTAGTCCTGTTTGCCCCATATTTACCGTTAATTTTTTTAAGATAGAAGTAAATGTAAGCAATGGAAAAAATATGATATACATATACTTATATAATTGTGCATCGCATCACCAAAATTAGTTTAACGTGACATCATTTCAACAATGGAGCTGGTACTTTTGATTACTCTAGCTGCACTCTGTACATGTGCACCAGTTCCAGCATCTAGATGCATTGAAGTACATGAAAGAAAATGTGATTATGAAGTGTGCGAAATAAATATTGAGGAAGCCAGATGCTTCTTAATTAACTATGTGGGAGAAGTGCAGAGGATAGTAATTACAAGATTTACGGAGGGGGCGACCCTCGATGTGACCAACTTAAATGCGTTAACCACAATTGTCATCAATGACAACTATGAATCGAATGTAACGCTTTGCTCAAAAATTACAACTAACAGATGCATCACAGTCCTTATGGCAAATTCTCCTCCACAAAAATGTAACTGTCAGGTAGGTGTAAAGTTCATTTACTTTGACCCAGATCTTAGCAGTTTGATTTATAGATCTAAACCCAACAACTGAGCTGTGCTTCTTTATTAAGTACAAGATGCAGATAGTTCTAGCTTTTCTCTGTAACCTCTCAGTTATTTATATGAATATAATATCCAAGAAATACTTTATACTTTCTAATTATAATCAGTTTAAGCAGTAGAATGATGTTTCTGATAAGTTCTAACATTAACCGAGTCGTTCACATTGTTTGTATTACGTTGTTATTAAGATTGTTGTTATATAATTTTTCTTTTCTTCTTTTTAAAGGATGGTGAAACTGACACCACTCCAGCAACTAAAACTAAGACATCTGACACAACCAATGCTCCAACTACAACCGATGCTCCAACCACATATCCCCATGCTTCAACCTATGCTCCACCTATAAACAGGACATCCACCACAATCAAGACATCCGCCACAACCGAAACATCCGCCACAACCGAGACATCCGCCACAACCGAGACATCTGCCACAACCAAGACATACACCACAACTGTATCTCCAACCACATCAAACCATGTTGCAACCTATGCTCCCACTAATTTGACTAAAACAAAGACATCCATCATAACCGGTGCTCCAATTACTAGTAATGCTCCGTCCATCACCACAAAGACAGCAGAAGCTGGGGAAGGAAGCACCAGCGCCATCTTTCATGCAACAGGTTTGTCTCCTTCCTCGTATTCTAATGATTATGAATTTCCTCACTATATTATTCTGTATTCTTTTTCTTTTATATTATTTTGCCTTGTAATCATTTGTTTTGTGATTGTACAGAGGAAACTTAATAATTTAAGAAATACAAACAATATGCAACAATGGGGTTTTGATAGCAGTGAAGAAGTTTCTCTTTTGAATGTGGAAAACATTTATCAAAATGCATTAGAAAGGCAACAACATGAAAATTCACTAGAAAGACAAATTTCTGAATATTCATTAGAAAGACAACATTCTGATAATTCATTTGAATATGAAGATGTTGATGGATATATGATACCATTAAATGTTCTAAGAATAAATGCACAACCTTTGTCTTCTTATTATCCACCTCATGGTGATTATGTTACACACCTGTAAGTTACACCCATATTTAATCTATCCTTTCCTTCTTTTTTGTAGTCATTCCAATGGCACTGGTCCTATGTGGTTTGATCACAGCATTCATTATTATGTGCATGCACAGAAGACGTCTGTCATTAAGGAGACTGTCAGCCTTTGGAGTGGAGGCCGAATTTATTCCTCTGTCGACAATTGTCTCCCCTTCATCAGTAGCCTCACCTTCGTCAGTTGCCTCACCTTCATCCATAAGAAAGTCATTATCCGACAGCATGCTGTCATCACCTTCATACTTAGGAAGGTCATTATCATCACCAGAAATAATGCCACATAGGTACCCTACAAGATTTTCACTTAGAAAACAACAACAAGGTACAGAAAAATATTGAACCAGTGTTTTATTCCTCCTTAGTTGGGCTTCCACTTTATGTTGCACATTCCTGATCAAAAGCATTCCTTGTTATGTATAAATAAGCATTCCTACTGATAATTCATGTAATCATAAACCTTACAGTTCCATAAATAAACTATGCAATATACTCAATAAACATGGATATATCTGTGACTACCTTTATTTTTCTATTAAATTGTTTTTGAATGTAGTATTAACATAGTATTATAAAAGTATAATTATTTTTATATGAGTCAAGGTTTGCATTCCATTTATCAGTATTATGCATGTATCATACTACTTTTCTTGAAACAATGTTGTTAAAAAATAACAGATTTTATGTCTCAGGATTTTGAAATTTAGGTTGTAATTCAGTATTGCCAAATATTACATGTTTTTACATTTTTTTACATTTTTTTTTATTTGTAACTGTTTAAGGTTTTGTAGGTTGTGAAAAAAGTGGGATCATTTATTATGTCCAGAATGATTGTTTCATTTTTTCAGTTATATCTATGGCAAACTACCTCTCACAAACAAGTTGACTTGTTCTCAGTAATTATAATTCACCAAAAAAACAACAACGTAAAACGGGTTATTGTGCAAATAATTTGTTTATGTGAGTTATATATTTCTTACACATACTATAAGTGTTATGCCTAAAGTACTTGCTAGAACTGAGTTTCGTTAGTTCATTTCATATGCATAATTTGTATTGTAACATGTGCCAAATACTTTTTTATGCATAATTATGTGTTGTTTTTAGTTATATCTATGACAAACTACCTCTAACAAACAAGATGACTTGTTGTCAGTTATAATAATTCACCAAAAAAAAGTAAAAAGGGTTATTGTGCAAATACTTTTTCATGTGAGTCACATATTTCTTACACATACTATAAGTGTTATGCCTAAAGTACTTGCTAGAACTGAGTTTCGTTAGTTCATTTCATATGCATAATTTGTATTGTAACATGTGCCAAATACTTTTTTATGCATAATTATGTGTTGTTTTTAGTTATATCTATGACAAACTACCTCTAACAAACAAGATGACTTGTTGTCAGTTATAATAATTCACCAAAAAAAAGTAAAAAGGGTTATTGTGCAAATACTTTTTCATGTGAGTCACATATTTCTTACACATACTATATGTGTTCTGCCTTAAGTACATGCTAGTACTGAGTTTCATTAGTTCATTTCATATGCATAATTTGTATTGTAACATGTGCCAAATACTTTTTTATGCATAATTATGTGTTGTTTTTAGTTATATCTATGACAAACTACCTCTAACAAACAAGATGACTTGTTGTCAGTTATAATAATTCACCAAAAAAAAGTAAAAAGGGTTATTGTGCAAATACTTTTTCATGTGAGTCACATATTTCTTACACATACTATAAGTGTTATGCCTAAAGTACTTGCTAGAACTGAGTTTCGTTAGTTCATTTCATATGCATAATTTGTATTGTAACATGTGCCAAATACTTTTTTATGCATAATTATGTGTTGTTTTTAGTTATATCTATGACAAACTACCTCTAACAAACAAGATGACTTGTTGTCAGTTATAATAATTCACCAAAAAAAGTAAAAAGGGTTATTGTGCAAATACTTTTTCATGTATTCCAACATGTGCCAAATACTTTTTTTATGCATAATTATGTATTGTGAGTGGCGTTGAATACCTGTTTAAGAGTTTTACCACTATCATTATCACTTTGTGATTTTTTTTTTTGTACTTGTCCTTTTTCTTCTAGTCATAGTTAATACTTTGGTATGCAAGTAAACTTTTTTTATGCTTGTTTCTTTCATTGATGTCATTCTCTTCATTTTCACCAACATCATCATTTTTATCATAGTTTGTATTTGAATTTTTATGCTCTGTTTTAGATGTAATTTGTTTTTTTATCATAGATTTGTTTTGTATTGTTAGAACTAATTTGTTTTTATTGCTAGAACTTATTAGTTTTTATAATTAGGAAACAACATTTTTCTTTTTTATGCTCTGTTTGTAGACTGACATTATCATTCTTTTCATATGTTTTTCTTTCACCAACCATTGTTTTTATCTTATTTTTTTCTAGTTTTAATTTTGTAACATTGTTTTATTGTTTTTTGTTCAATATTGTTCTCTTTTTTTTTGGTCTTAAGTTGCTCTTAACTTAACAAGTGGGATAATTGCTTGTGAAACATTTAGTATTGTACTATTACAACAAGCATGGGAATATATGCTTGACTCAGGTGCTTTTATGGTCTATTTTATGTTCTGTTAATTTTTTACCAACATGATACATTTTTATATTATACAACTAAGCACAGTTTCAGAAGAAAGGGTTCACTAAATACCTAAAAAAATAACACCATAAAAACAATCTTTATTTTTTTCTCAATAATACAATCATGACAAAAAATATTTTTCTTTCCGAAAAAGAGAGCCTCCTTTCTTTTGAAACTGTGTGTTGTGTATACTAACATAGACCTGCTGAGATATGATAGAAAACAAAAACAACAACAACTGAATATGTTATTTACATTCTGTTTATTAATAATTTTTAAAGATTATTATCAGACAGATAATGATGGTCTGGATAGGCTGGATTTAGCATTTGTTTGGTCTGAAAAAGAGAAAAAGTATACATATTTTGAACAATAATAATTATATATAAGACAGTTTTTTAAAAATTACTGTTTTCAATATTGTATATTTCCTAAAGAAATAATTGAAGATTTTTAGAATTGTGAGGTTAGACATGTCCTAACTATTTTCTTACACATACTGTTTTTAATATAGTTTATGGTTAAAACTTATTATACAATCAAGACTTTTTCATGGAAGCATATCATGATCAAAAATTGCTATTTTTTTATCTAAGAATAAACATTGGATCAAATGTTTGAATAAATATTTGTTACAGGTGACACCTACCTCACATACTGGTTTATGAATATAGTTCACAATGGTTAATATTCATTACACAATCAAAACTTTTGCAGTGAAACATATCTAAATTGCCATTTTTATTCTCATGTTGTACATCAGATTAAATGTTTAAATAAATATTCTGTTCAGATTTGGAGTTGCTTTTTAATTATATTATGCCCATTGAAGCCAAAACATTTTTACGTATAACTTCAGCTTACATGAAAGAAATCCTAAATTATTGGTTGATCCTTCAAGGAAACTGCTCTAAAAAATCACAGAACTTGGATTTATTTATAAATGTTTAAGCAGATACTGTAACAACATAGAAAAACAATACATGACACATATAAACAGATAAAATTAGCAAACGACACATACCATTCTTCATTGTACGATATAAACCGGACAATCCTTGCTTTCTTTGGTGGGGATTCCATAGGTTGTTTAGTCTCCTCCTCCTCATTTTCCTCCTCCTCCCCCTCATCTTTGGAGTGTTCATGGTCATCGTAATTGGCCCAATCCTCCGGTTCGTTAAACATGGTGGGGCTTGATGGACTGTATTCGGACTGAGCCCAGCTTTCAATGGAATTTGTCATTCGCTGAAGCTCTTTGAGCTTCTCCACCTTCTCCTCCATCTTGCGAATGACAAAGTCCACGTCTCTGTCAGTAACAATGTTACTTTCAGGACACTCTGTACTCAGCGTACTGTGTACCCGACGCCCTCCCGTTCGCTCTCGTCGCAGCTCTCGCTGAAGAGTTTGATTGAAGTCGTCAACCACCGCTACGTGGTGGTGTAACAAGTCTTTAGTAATCGTAAGAATATGATTCAGTGTAGTTGAATTGTCCATCTTGAAGTAATGTGTAAGGCAAGTAAAAATATGTTGAAGTTTCTCAGCTTTTATAGGCAAAATAAACTAATTAATCACCCTGTTCTGCTTACATTAAACGAGTTTAGGCGACTCCTTTATTAACTATTTGGGTGGTGTGACTGTTTTCATCTTGTCAAATGAACTAGTTCACGACCGGGTTACACTAAAATGACATAGTGTAACTGAACTCTATGGGAAAATATGCTCAACCTAAGCGTTGTCCGTTCTGTCCCAATGCGACAAGCGAACGCCGCACGCAAAACAACAACAAATGTCACCAACACCGGTATAAAACAACCCCGCATGACTAAGTTCGAACTTAGTAGGACGCATCTGTTCTGGCCATTTAGCAAACGAAGACAAACGGTCTTCATACAGCATGTATTGCAGGTGAGAAAAAGTAGAAACAATACTATACAGTGCCATCTCGCAACAATACTATTCAGTGCCAGGTTGAAATGAAGATTGGAAAAATTAGGGAACTTACTATATACCCGTTTAATATATGCTAGAAATGGACCAATAAATAAATGCTTAAACTGTGTAAAGAAGACGTACATCCAAAATTAAAAAAAAATACCAGGATAAGGTATAAAATGATAAGGATGCTCGAGCGGTGTTCCGATTACTAAATAAATCATCTTAACCCAATTAAGACTATATACAGAGAGACTAATCCGGTTCAGCATAACCCAACTAATATATATATTTATTTATATATAAACTTACCATCACAAACTTGAATTTTTTTCATAATTATACAACGGTGAACCGATGTAGACGAATAAACTAAATATTTAACAAGGGAGACCAATCTGCCAATGATTACCCACAATTACCAAGAGTTATCTCGAATTTTACTCTTACTCATTTACTCCAAGATGGCGATTTGACCTCTGGTTTTTACCCTACTATTAACGAGAGGAATATTAAACTACCTTGTAAAGAAAACGAGCAGAAAGAACACGTGAGACAAATTATCAGACTTTTAACATATATCTTAATATTAAAAAGCATATAAGACAGGTTTAACTAATGAGCAAAACAATTTTTATTTTTATTCAAAAAGAGCTCTAAAAGCTGACAAAACTAGCTAGATGCATTGAAGGCTATACACTTTATTATATAATTGAAAGCCATTTGTCAGCCTAAACTAGCCGGGTTATATTAAGTGCAATAAAGTTTATGAAAAAAAATGATATAAACATTAAGGTCTCTACAATGTAGTGGATTTTTCCACATGCTAGACATGCATGCGTATTTGCCCAATTCTCAGTCTGCGCCACAGTCCAGGGTCCTGGAATAGGGATGGATGTCGAGAGCCACCCTGGCCCTACCTGACCACATCCGAAGTTCTGCCTTTATGCGTTCCAGTGACGTGCCAGAGACGAAACCCTAGCCCAAATGGCCTGTTTGATAGGTCTCCAGAAGGGCTATATATGCATGCATGCACGCCCGTTTGTCAGCATGCCCCTGGGCTCAGGTCGCTAGGACCAGCTAGGCTGTCAAGGGCACGCATGCACCTTGCCTCCCATGCCCAAAAACGTGCACGGAACGAGTCAGGTCTCTGGCAAAACCTGGCCCAAATTTCGAGCCAGCCCTTATCCAGCCGTAAATAGATGTGTATGTTTACATGCGAAAATGTGAATGCTTATTTGCCAGTTTGCCAGCCTGCGCTTGAGCCCAGTCACCTGGGACCTAGTTGAGTGTCGAGGGCTGCGCAGAACGGAACTGACCACACCGGAAGTTCTGCCCGGATAAATACCGGTGACGTGTCACGGGCCAAACCCGAGCCAAAATGGCTTATTTTAAGAATTTTTCCACATGCTAGACATGCATGCGTATTTGCCCGTTTCTCAGTCTGCACCTGATTTCACGGTTCTGGGACAGGGTTGGATGTCGAGGGCAACCCTGGCCCTACCTGACCAAATCCGAAGTTCTGCATTTATGCGTTCCGAGGACGTGCAAGAGACGAGAAACCAGCCCAAATGGCCTGTTTGATAGGTCTCCAGATAGGCTATGTATGCATGCATGCACGCCAGTTGGACCAGCTAGGTTGTCATGGTCCCGCATGCACCTTGCCTCCCATGGTAAAATACCTGCTCAGAACAGGGCGGGTCCCCCCCCCCTCCCCCCCCCCCCCAAAAAAAAGGCCTAATTTCGAGCTCAGCCCTTTTCCAACCTTAAATAGATGTTTATGTTTACACCCGAAAATGTGCATGCGTATTTGCCTGTTCGCCAATATGCGCCTGAGCCTAGACACCTGGGATCGGGTTGGGTGTCGAGGGCAGTCCAAAACCTACCTGACCACACCGGAAGTTCTTCCCGCATGGCTACCGGTGACGTGTCACGGGCCAAAACCTAGCTAAAATGGCTTATTTAAAGGATCTTTCCACATGCTAGACATGCATTCGTATTTGCCCGTTTCTCAGTCTGCGCCTGAGTCCAGGGAAGTGGGACAGGGTTGGATATCGAGGGCAACATTGCCCCTACCTGGCCACACCCGAAGTTCTGCCTTTATGCGTTCCGGTTACGTGTCAGAGACGAAAAACGAGCCCAAATGAAATATTTGATTGGTCTCCATACAGGCTATATTGTAATACCCCATTATTATTGCCACTCACCGTGCATGCATGGTTGAAATGGATTCTGAGTCATTTCTGAAGTTTGCCTTTTGTCTTTATGTACTAATCTCTTGAGACGATTGATGATGGTAAGTAGCCACAAAATTGCAATAATATGTGTTGACTAAGGTCAATATACTAGCCAACACCATACCATTCAACTCTGTGCTCGTACAGACAATACTGAAGTCATTGTTTACATTTCATCAGTTTTCGCAACTTCATCCAACATCCGATATTTTGATGACATCCATATTAAAGAGCCTTGTTTCTTGAAGATTTCATTCCAAATAGGTTTAAGTCACCTTACCAAGGTATGTCCATGTTTCGTAAAGCTTTAACTTCTTTAAATTCAGTAATTTACTTTTTGAAAGTGTAACGGCCTGTTCGAAGTTCCCATCTTGAATGTTGCATCATGGGATTGTAAGTGTGGTTGCTAATAATTACATTGTTATTGCATCGTATTCTTAAGATATAGTCTGTAAGAAAATGAAGAAAATGATGAATAGGCAAAGATTATTAGCATTTGTAAAGTTATATAGAGAATTTAATTTGGGTTAACGTTTTACCATAAATTGTGACCAATTATTTGGTCAATATTAGCCTGGTAACTGACCAATTAACCATCTTTGGTCATTTTACCCATTTTTACCAATTTTTAGTTGGTCACTTGGTCAACTTCTACTGAAAAGTATAAAAGGCAGATTTTTTTTCCGAATAAAAGGGACTTCTGGTTCAGCTTTCAAAGCAGACGGCCGTTCACTTTGAATGCAAACGTAAGCGCAGTAGCAATAATACGACTATGCTGTTTATAAGCGGTTGGCACTAAGTAAATACGTAAACTGAAGTGAAAACAATTTTTAATTGTTTTCCAAGGACTTTACATATATTTTACCTACATTGTTTTATATAATTTATACATTTTGGAAAGTAAGATCAACATTGCTGAACTGTACTCAATTTATTACCGATATTAAGTCATTTAGACATGGTTTACAAAACGAGATACATTACGCACACTAATAACTGCATTTATCATTGGAGATTATAAGACTGACTATTCCGTTGTGTATAAACGCAATTCTTTGTACGGTGTTATATTGAATTGTAAGAGCTTGGCTACCTATTAATATATATGAGATAAAGACTATATTTAAATGGTTTGTGATTGATATATTGTATTGGCGAGAAAGTGAACAGTGACTGAACTTTAGTATTATTTTGCTCTTTGAAAATTGTTTTTAACATGAATGATTGATAAAAAATAAATAATAAAACATTATTAAGTTGAATTTTGTGTTGTTGGACTATTTACATCCAAATAAACATTGTAAATTTAGAGCAGTAACATCACATACGCTAGAGCGTAACAATATATGCATGCATGCACGCCCGTTAGTCAGCATGGACCTTGGCTCAGATCGCTAGGTCAAGGGCACGCATGCACCTTGCCTCCCATGCCCAAAAACGTGCACGAAACGTGTCCGGTCTCCGGCAAAGTCATAACCAAATTTCAAGCCCCGCCCTTATCCAGCCGTAAATAGATGTGTAAGTTTACAATCGAAAATGTGCATGCGTATTTGCCTGTTTGCCAGTTTGCACCTGAGCCCAGACACCTGGGATCGGGTTGAGTGTCGAGGGAAGTCCAGAACCTAACTGACCACACGTGAAGTTCTGTCCGGATGGCTACCGGTGACGTGTCAAGGGCCAAAACCTAGCCATAATGGGTTTTTTTCCAGGATCTTACCACATGCTAGACATGCATGCGTATTTGCCCGTTTCTCAGTCTGCGCCACAGTCCAGGGTCCTGGGATAGGGATGGATGTGAAGAGCAACCCTGGCCTTACCTGACCACATTCGAAGTTCTGTTTATGTACGTTCCGGTGACGTGTGAGAAACGAAAACCCAGACTAAATGACCTGTCTGATAGGTTTCAACATAGGCTATATATGCATGCATGCACGCCCGTTTGTAAGCATGCCCTGGGCTCAGGTCGCTAGGACCAGCTAGGCTGTCAAGGGCACGCATGCACCTTGCCTCCCATGCACAAAAACGTGCACGGAACGTGTCCGGTCTCCGGCAAAGCCTGGCCCAAATTTCGAGTCCCTCCCTTATCCAGCCGTAAATAGATGTGTATGTTTATATGCGAAAATGTGAATGCGTATTTGCCTGTTTGCCAGTCTGCGCCTGAGCCTAGACTTCTGGGATCGGGTTGGGTGTCGAGGGCAGTCCAGAACCTACCTGACCACTTCGGAAGTTCTGCCTGGATGGAAACGTGTCAGCAGCAAAAACCCAATAAAAATGCCTTATGTAAAGAAACTTTCCGCATGCTACACATGCATTCGTATTTGCCGCTTTCTCAGCCTTCGCATGAGTCCAGGGTAGTGGGACAGGGTTGGATGTCGAGGGCAACCCTGGCCCTACCTGACCACATCCAAAGTTCTGCCTTTATGAGTTCCGGTTACGTGTCAGAAACGAAAACCCAGCCCAAATGACCTATTTGATTGGTCTCCAGATAGGCTATATATGCATGCATGCACGCCCGTTTGTCAGCATGCACCTGGGCTCATTTGCTAGGACCAGCTAGGCTGTCAAGGGCACGCATGCACCTTGCCTCCGATGCGAAAAAACGTGCACGGAACGTGTCCGGTCTCCGGCAAAATCAGTACCAAATTTCGGGCGCGGCCCTTATCCAGCCGTAAATAGATGTGTATGTTTATATGCGAAAATGTGCGTGCTAATTTGCCTGTTTGCCAATCTGCGCCTGAGCCCAGTCACCTGTTACCGGATTGGGTGTCGAGGACATTCCAGAACTTAACTGACCACACCGGAAGTTCTGCCCGGATAGCTACCCGTGACGTGTGAGGGGCCAAAACCGAGCCAAAATGGCTTATTTTAAGGATCTTGCCACATGCTAGACATGTATGCGTACATGTATTTGCCTGTTTCTCAGTCTGCACCTAATTTCAGGGTCCTGGGACAGGGTTGGATGTCGAGGGCAATCCTGGTCCTATCTGACCACATCCGAAGTTCTGCCTTTATGAGTTCCGTTGACCTGCCAGAGACGGAAACCCAGCCCAAATGGCCTGTTTGATAGGTCTCCAGATAGGCTATATATGCATGCATGCACGCCCGTTAGTAAGCATGCACAAGGGCTAAGGTCGCTAGGACCAGCTAGGTTGTCATGGGCACCTATGCACCTTGTCTCCCATGGCAAAATACGTGCACGAAACGTGACCGCTTCCCGGCAAAACCAGGCCGAAAGTTCGAGCACCGCCCTTATCCAGCCGTAAATAGATGTGTATGTTTACATTCGAAAATGTGAATGCGTATTTGCCTGTTTGCCAGTCTGCGCCTGAGCCTAGACACCTGGGATTGGGTTGGTTGTCAAGGGCAGTCCAGAACCTACGCGACCACACCGGAAGTTCTTCCTGGATGGCTACCGGTGACGTGTCAGCGGCCAAAACCCAGCTAAAATGACTTATTTAAAGGAACTTTCCGCATGCTAGACATGCATTCGCATTTGCCCGGTTCTCAGTCTGCGCCTGAGTCCAGGCTAGTGGGACAGCGTTGGATGTCGAGGGCAACATTGGCCCTACCTGGCCACACCCAAAGTTCTGCTTTTATACGTTTCGGTTACGTGTCGGGGACGAAAACCCAGCCCAAATGACCTATATAATTGGTCTATACATAGGCTTTATATGCATGCATACACGCCCGTTTGTCAGCATGCACCTGGGCTCCTGTCGCTAGGACCAGCTAGGCTGTCAAGGGCACGCATGCACCTTGCCTCCCATGCCCCAAAACGTGCACGGAACGTGTCCGGTCTCCAGCAAAAGCAGGCCCAAATTTCGAGTCCCGTCCTTATCCTGTCTTAAATAGATGTGTATATTTACATCTGAAAATTTGCATGCGTATTTGCCTGTTTGCCAGGCTGCGCATGAGTCTAGAAACTTGGGATCAGGTTGGGTGTCGAGGGCAGTCCACAACCTACCTGACCACACTGGAAGTTCTTCCCGGATGGCTACCGGTGACGTGTCTGCGGCCAAAACCCAGCTAAAATGGCTTATTTAAATGAACTTTCCGCATGCTAAACATGCATTCGTATTTGCCCAATTTTCAGTCTGCGCCTAAGTCCAGGGTCCTGGGACAGGGATAGATGTCGAGAGTAAAACTCGCCCTACCTGACCACATTCGAAATTCTGCCTTTTTACGTTCCGGTGACGTGTGAGAATCGAAAACCCAGCCCAAATGACCTGTTTGATAGGTATCAACATAGGCTATATATGCATGCATGCACCCCTATTTGTCTACATGCATGCACGCCTATTTGTCAGCATACACCTGGGCTCAGGTCGCTAGGACCAGCTAGGCTGTTAAAGGCACGCATGCACCTTGCCATCCATGCCCCAAAACGTGCACGGAACGTGTCCAGTCTCCGACAAAATCAGGACCAAATTTAAAGACTGCCATTATCCAACCGTAAATAGATGTGTATGTTTACATGCGAAAATGTGAATTCGTATTTGCCTGTTTGCCAGTCTGTGCCTGAGCCCAGTCACCTGGGAACTGGTTGGCTGTCGAGGGAAGTCCAGAACCTAACTGACCACTCCGGAAGTTTTGCTTAGATGGCTACCCGTGACGTGTCAGGGGTCAAAACCGAGCCAAAATGGCTTATTTTAAGGATTTTTTTTTTCTCATGCTAGACATGCATGCGTATTTTCCCGTTTCTCAGTCTGCGCCTGATTCCAGGGTCCTGGGACAGGGTTGGACGTCGAGGGCAACCCTGGCCCTACCTGACCACATCCGAAGTTCTGGTTTTATGCGTTTTGATGACATGACAAAGACGAAAACCCAGCCCAAATGACCTGTTTAATAGGCCTCTAGATAGGCTATATATGCATGAATGCACGCCCTTTTGTCAGCATGCACTTTGGCTCAGGTCGCTAGAACCAGCTAGGCTGTCAAGGGCACGCCTGCACCTTGCCTCCCAATCCAAAAAACCTGCACGGAACGTGTCCGGTCTCCGGCAAAATCTGGCCCAAATTTCGAGCCCCGTCCTTATCCAGCCTTAAAAAGATTGTGTATGTTTACATCCGAAAATGTGAATGAATATTTGCCTGTTTGCCAGTCTGCGCCTGAGCCCAGTCACCTGGGACCGGGTTGGGTGTCGAGGGCAGTCCAGAACCTAACTGACCAGACCGGAAGTTTTGCCCGGATGGCTACCGGTGACGTGTCAGGGGCCAAAACCGAGCCCAAATGGCGTTTTTTTGATATTGCAACCTGTTTGACATGTATGCGTATTTGCTCGTTTCTCAATCTGCGCCTGATTCTACGGTCCTGGGACAGGGTTGGAGATGGGTTGCTGCAATGTATATCAAAACAAAACAAACAACCAATTTGTAGAATGGGATAATTAGATCAACAATAATCAGCATATCTATAGTTATGATGTTTTTCTATCAGAATATGTACTTTCAGGTATCTAGGAAACATAATTAAGATAAAAAATATAAAATGCAATGAAGATGTCTCTAATCTACTCCAGATAATTGTTTCTTTAAATATCCGACCAGTTTCCTAGAAGCAGCCATTTCACTAATTATACAGGGTGATTTTTACCCCAGCACATCATGTGACATACCTCTGATTTGACTACGAAATTCATATGTAATCGATTTAATGGTGCACCCGTATCTTTTACCCTGTAAGTTTTGCCCCAACAGGCGTGTATATACATTTCTGCCTAGATACTTTTTAATGTAAACAAAACGAGGAATTCTATTGTAGATCATTTTCCACTTCCCAAATAGTTTTAGTACGATAATTTCTATTTCGAGTCGTAAAAAGATAAAACGATGCTTATTTAGAGGACTGATCGAAAAATCAAACAAGTCTGTTGATACTAACTGGAAAGACTTATTAACAGAGACAAATTTCTCAAAATTTGCTTCTTAGATAGATCCCTGATACAAGAACTATTACGATCATATCGGCAATGTTCAGCTCAGACAAATGTCTGGTTATAACAGCCCAACAAAGTTCAGCTGAAATCCTGCCACAGAAAAGTTCTCATTCTGCAAGGAATGCAGCTTTTTAAACTCTGATTTTATGTTTCCGGGTTTCAACAGGTATTAAAGAGAGAAGTTTATGCAATTAAGGTTATTTATCGGTTTAATATGCAAAGCACAACTGTTAAGTACATTTTTTTAAATATCGGAAATTACATTTGCCTGCATTTTGTTTTTTCTTTGATTTAAGACCTACATGTTTGTTAGCACACACAAGCTTTTTGCTGACTTACGAGTATCTGTTGATAATAAGATTGCATTTTTTGTTCACTCCTAAATAAAAATGATAAGTTGTTAAACAAATCATATATTTAAGTCTCAATGGAATTTATTGACAAACTTGACTATTTTGGGCACTATGAATTCAATGTTTCTACAAACATTTTGTAACGTTTGACATTGCATAACAAGATGCAAATCTTTACAGTGCAAAACATGTCAGAGGAGTACTTAAAACCCTCCGAGTATTTACTGCACAGGTCAAATATGTTCAAAACAACCTATGGTGCACCAGTGGTTCTAACCAGACTTAACTCTGGTGTCTTCCTCCACCAACAAGCTGAATGTCACTAACATGATTATAATCGTGTCGTCGCAATCTTAACAGTAAGAGGGCCATGTTGGCCCTTAATCGTTCACCTAAGGACACAGGCTTTTAGTTGGGTCATATCTGGTGTCAAGTGATTAGGAGTTATTTACTTTAGAAATCTTTTGGTAAGATTGGTCTGTTAGTGTGGCCGCTGGGCTGATAATGTTTTCTAGTTTTGTTTTGTTTTTTGGGTTTTACGGCACACCGATACTTGTAATACCGACAAAGAGTCATTAAATACTGTAAATGTATCGCCAGGATGATTTGAAATGAAATCAAGGGAAAGCTTAACAGCCTGAATAACGGCTGTAAAAATGGACGAGTTGGGTGGTAAGAGCTTAAATCTGCTTTGAGCCATCAGTATATATTTCGATGTAGTTTAAGTATTTCTTGTTGCGCAGTTAGTTAAAATTTGAGCGAAGTACGAGAGGGTTTGTTTTTTACTTATTATTTGTACAGAGAGTTAAATCGACTTTGGGAGTTTTAATTTGCCATGGCGGAAATTTCAAGACATTATTATAGGTAATTTGTTTTAAGTTCAGATGTGATGTTTGAATAATTTCTAGCATTCGTAAACCAAACGGCTTAATTGCCTTTGGTTTACGGTCGTACAAGTGTTCCTATTTAGTATTGAAAAAAAACCCACTATGTGCTGGATTTTTAGGATTAGACTTAACTTTTGTAATGAACTGAAGCGCAAGTTTCTCTCGTCTAAGGTATAATGATGGCTCATTAGCTTCAACATAAAGGCTCTCTACAGGAGAGGTCCTGAAAGCGCCAAGGGCCAGACAGAGTCCCTAGTTGTGGACAACGTCAAGCATCTGGAGATATGATCTCCTGGCAGAGCCGTAAACAATGCTACCGTAATCTAATTACTAGTGATCTATACAGTTGCAATATAACTTTTCTATCAGCTCCCCAGTCGGTATGGGATAAAACTTTCAACAGGTTAAGAGATTTAAGACATTTAGATTTTACATATTTAATATGCGGTATAAAAGATAATTTGCTGTCAAATATGACACCGAGAAATTTCGTTTCCTAGACGACAGGAATACGAATGTTATTAAGAAATAACTCAGGATTGTTGTGCAAAGTTCTTTTCTGACAGAAATGTACGCAGTTTGTTTTGGTGGGTGAATATTTAAAACCATTGTTGTTACTCCAAGTTTGTAGTTTGTTGAGGCATTGTTGTAATTGTATTTCTATCGTATTCATATTTTTGGAACGATAACCTATAAGGAAATCGTCCACATATAGTGAACAATCTACTCCATTATTTAGGGTTTTTACAATGTTATTTTTTATGTAAAAGAGAGTAACTGACAATATACTTCCCTGAGGGACACCTTGTTTCTGTTTATGAACAGAAGACAAAGTAGACCCTATTTTAACTTGAAACTTTATGTCAGAAAGAAAATTTTCTATAAATGTGGGTAAACGACTGTTGAGCACAAGGTCACCTAAATCTTTTAAAATCCCATGTTTCCATGTAGTATCGTATGCCTTTTCAAGGTCAAAGAACACCGCTACGAGATGTTCTTTCTTGATAAAGGCATCTATAATGATAGTTTCAAACCAATCGAGATGATCGAGTGTACTTCGTTGGTTTCTGAACCCACTTTGAAATTCTGTGAGTAAATATTTGATTCAAGATACCAAAGGAGTCTATTATATAACATCCGTTCTAAAGTTTTACAAATACAACTAGTCAAAGCAATTGGGGTGTAACTTACAGGATCTGCTGGATCCTTGCCTTGTTAAGGTACTGGAATGACGAATGCATTTCCCAAGAATTTGGAGCTTTTCCATAAAACCCAATTTCATTATAAATAGACAAAAGTAAATTTAACGATGTATGCGGCAGGTGTTTAATGTCAAATATGACACCTAAGAAATTTCGTTTCCTTGACGACAAAAATACGAGTGTTATTAAGAAATAACTCAGGATCGTTGTGCTTTTCTGACAGAAATGTACGCAGTTTGTTTTGGTGGGTGAACATTTATTTTTATTTATTTATTTATTTGGGTTTTATGGCACACCGACACTTAACAGGTCATACGGCGCCGAATACAAAGTTAAATGAGAATAGAGCGTAATCAGGTTAAAACCAAACTATGCATGTAAAATATAGAAAAATATAAAAACTATCAGGTAAAAAAATAAATTATAATTGAAAACAGTTCAACACATAAAACGGTTTAAAAAGTATGACGATTTGTTAATAAACAGTTTAAAAGATTATAACTTATTAAGAATACCAATCTCGTTCAAGAAGCAAACAAGTTTAGAATCCGACACTGTCCTAAATAGTTCGAACATGTTATGGACATTAAAATACTTCGACCGTATGTGGTCTGTGTCGATACACTGTAATAAAATATGGCTGACTGTAAAACCATTGTTGTTACTCCAAGTTTGTAGTTTGTTGAGGCATTGTTGTAATTGTATTTCTATCGTATTCATATTTTTGGAACGATAACCTATAAGGAAATCGTCCACATATAGTGAACAATCTACTCCATTATTTAGGGTTTTTACAATGTTATTTTTTGTGTAAAAGAGAGTAACTGACAATATACTTCCCTGAGGGACACCTTGTTCCTGTTTATGAACAGAAGACAAAGTAGACCCTATTTAACTTGAAACTTTATGTCAGAAAGAAAATTTTCTATAAATGTGGGTAAACGAGTGTTGAGCACAAGGTCACCTAAATCTTTTAAAATCCCATGTTTCCATGTAGTATCGTATGCCTTTTCAAGGACAAAGAACACCGCTACGAGATGTTCTTTCTTGATAAAGGCATCTATAATGATAGTTTCAAACCAATCGAGATGATCGAGTGTACTTCGTTGGTTTCTGAACCCACTTTGAAATTCTGTATTTTGTATTTTTGTATTTTGAGTTTAACGGCACACCGACACTTTATAGGTCATACGGCGCCTAATAAAGTTAAATTAATCAACATTGAAGTTTGACAGTGTTAAAACTAAAATAGGTATTTGAAAACAAATATATATGGATAACAGTATTAAAATTTGCAAAGATATCACAATAAACTGTTAAGACATTACAATCGGTTAAAAATGCAAATTTCTTTTAAAAAACAAACAAGTGTAGAGTTGGACACTGTCTTAAACAAATCAAACATGGTATTGACATTAAAATATTTAAATCGTATATGGTTGGTGTCAATACAGTCTAATAAAATATGCTTAACTGTCAGTGGTTCCCGACAAGGAACACACTTAGGTTGGTCTTCTCTTTGTAAAAGATAAGAATGAGTTAGTCTAGAAAGACCTATTCGACAGCGGGTAAGAACAACGTCCTCCTGTCAGTCGTCTCTATGAATAGAGGTATAAGAACGAACCTTAGGTTTGATGTCGTGTAATTTGTTATGGATAGTACTATCCCAACCTGTTTGCCATTTAGATAAAACGTATCTATTTATACATGGTTTAAAATCTGTATGGGGTATGCAAATATCTGCTTCATTAAGATTTGAAGCAGCCTTTGCATTTTTGTCTGCATCCTCGTTGCCTCGGATGCCTACATGACTAGGTAGCCAACAGAAAACGATGTTCTTGTCTGAAGTAAATTTCGTTGAGCTTCAAAAGAAGTGTACTTATGTAAGGGTTAGACAAATTCATAGCTTTAATGGATTGTAAAACCGACAATGAGTCGGTGAATACTACAAACTTTGTACCCGAATACTTAGAAATAAAATCCAGTAAAGGTTAACAGCCTGAATTTCGGCTGTAAAAATAGAAGAATCGGAGGGTAACTTTTGTTTAGTAATATGGAATTTACTAACTGAAGCGCAGCCGACATACGAGTCGGCCTTTGAACCATCCGTATAAATTTCAATATAATCTGAGTATTTCCTATTGCGCAATTCAAGAAATCTTGTGCGAAGCACAAGGTGGTCTGTATTGGATTTATTATTGTCACATAGAGTTAAATCAACGTAAGGATTTTTTAATTGCCAAGGTGGACTGTCCAAAATATTATTTTTCATCACTTTATGTAAATTACGTTGTGACGATTGTATAGAATCTAACATACGTAAACCAAACGGTCTTATTGCCGTCGGTTTACGGTCGTACAAATTTCCATATTTAGGATAAAAAACGCTATCATGTACAGGATTTTTCGGATTAGATTTTTATTTTTAAAACAAACTGAAGCGCAAGTTTCTCTCTTCTAAGGTAGAGTGATGGTTCATTTGCTTCGACGTAAAGGCTCTCCACAGGTGAGGTTCTGAAGGCCCCAAGAGCTAGGCGAAGTCCTTGATTGTGAACAACGTCCAGCATCTGGAGGTATGATCTCCTGGCAGAACCGTAAACAATGCTACCGTAATCCAATTTTGATCTTATTAGAGATCTATACAGCTGCAGTACAACCTTTCTGTCAGCTCCCCAGTCGGTATGTGATAAAATTTTAACAAGTTAAGAGATTTTAGACATTTAGTTTTTACATATTTAATATGAGGTATAAAAGACAATTTGCTGTCAAATATGACACCAAGAAATTTCGTTTCCTTGACGACAGGGATACGAATGTTATTTAAAGATAGTTCAGGGTCATTATGTACAGATCTTTTCTGACAGAAATGCATGCAGTTTGTTTTAGTAGGTGAAAATTTGAAACTATTGTTATTGCTCCAAGTTTGTAATTTATTGAGGCATTGTTGTAATTGCCTCTCTATTGTGTTCATATGTTTTGAACGATAACATATAAGAAAATCGTCCACATAAAGTGAACAATCGACTCCTGGATTAAGAGTTTTTACAATGTTATTTATTTTGATGTTAAAGAGAGTAACAGATAATATACTACCCTGAGGGACACCTTGTTCCTGTTTATAAACAGAAGACAAGGTAGACCCAATTTTAACTTGGAAGTTTCTGTCAGAAAGAAAACTGTTAATAAATGTTGGTAAACGACCCTTGAGACCAAGGTCACCTAGATCCTTTAAAATCCTATGTTTCCATGTTGTATCGTAAGCCTTTTCAAGATCAAAGAACACCGCTATTAGGTGTTCTTTCTTGATAAAGGCATCATGGATAAAAGTTTCAAAACGAACGAGATGATCTAGTGTACTTCGTTGGTTTCTGAATCCACTTTGGAATTCTGTTAATAGATTGTTTGATTCAATTAATTATTCAATTAATTAATTTTCGCTATTGTTTGATTTAAAGTTTATTTTATGTTTTTCCTCACGTTGTTTTATATTTTGGAATTCTTTAGAATAATTTTCGGATGAAGAATTTTGTGCAAAACTTTTAGCAAGAGTATCTGAAATATCTTTCTTGTTTGTTATAATCGAATCACTGGTTTTTAAATGATTAACTGTATTAGAAGAAACTTTACCGCTGATTTTTCTTATAGCCGACCAAACAGTTTTAACTGTTGTTTTACTAGTTATACCAGAGACAAATTTCTGCCATGATTTTCTTTTGGCTTGTTTAATTATTTTTCGGCTTTTAGCCCTTTTTATTTCTGAAACTATTTAAATTTGCACTAGTAGGTCTAATATTAATTTTTTTAAGTGCAGCTCTACGTTTCCTTATTGCCCTTTTATATTCATCGTTAAACCAAGATTTGTTACGCTTTGACTTTGCCGTGGTCTTAGGGATACATTTTTTCCGCTATGCTATGTAGAAGTTTTGAGAATGAGTGAATTTTATCATCAGCATTCTCAAAAGTTGAAGTATTCAATTCTTCATTACAAAATATTGAGAATAATTCCCAATTTGCTCTGTTCATTCGACAATAGGTATTTTTGTCATTTAAATTGACAGATTTATAATTTAGTATTATGGGGAAGTGATCACTTCCACATAGATCATCATGAACATCCCAACTATAATCAAGATATAACGAGGGGTGACATAAAGTAAGATCAAGGGCGGAATAGTGCCCTGTAGCAGGATGCAAGTAAGTTGCCTTTTTATTGTTCATAAGGCAGATATCATTTTGGGATATAAAGTCTTCTAATGTTTTACCCATATTGTTGTAATCAGAACATCCCCATAGCGGGTTATGTCCGTTAAAATCACCAACAAGAATATAAGGGGTGGGTAATTGATTAACCAAATCATCTAGTTTTGGCTTATTAATATCCGAATTTGGTGGAATATAAACAGAGCAAACGGTTATTACTTTATGAACTGTTACTCGAATGGCAACAGCCTGTATATCAGTGTTAAGGTTAATAACTGAATGAGGCAGTTTGGAGTTGACAAGAATTGTCGATCCTCCAGACGCCCTATCACATTGTGAATGAATACGATTATACAAATTATAATCTTTAAACGTTAAGGTATCATTTTCTTTCAGGAATGTTTCCTGCAAGCTTAGCATGGCGGGGTTTAAAGTAGTAAGTAAAAGTAAAATTTCATTAAAATTGGCCTTAAGACCACGACAGTTCCAGTGCACAATTTTATTGTTCATGGGAAATGTTAATTTATAAATCTATTAAGGCGCCTTAACGGGTGACCTGGATGGTTTGTCTGGTGGAGACTCTGTCTCCATCAGACAATCAAATCTGTTAACAGAGTTGGACCTGCCATTATTATGGGAATTTGGAGGACTGGGTCCTCCAGTTTTCTCTGAAGAGCTACCAGCTTCCTGTGAAGCCTTGGCAGCCCTTCCGGCAGCTCTCCTTTCTGCGTTTGATAGCTTAACAGGTTGACTAGAAGGTGTTAACGTTTCAGTAGACGGTTGAGAAGCTGATGGTTTAGGTTGGATAGACTGTTTAGTTTGTTTTACAGAAGATTCAGTTGTCTTGTTTATATTGACAGAAGACTCTGTAACCTTGTATTTTGTTGGTACAATATTTTTATCAGATACTTGGTCACCTGAGGGAGTTTCATACTGTGTTGAGCTGTCATGGCAGACCGACTTGTTCGATTTTGTCACTGCAGCGTAAGAGGTTTTAGACGATGTTTTGTCTTTTGCCAATTTACGTGTTTCTGGAAAAGATACATTTAAGTTATATTTAATTTTTAGTACCTCTTTCTCAAATTTCCAGGTGGGACATTCTCTGGACCTACTTTCGTGTGGTCCAGAGCAATTTGGACACTTCGGTTCTGCCTGACACTCAACATTTGGGGCGTGGGCGCGTTCTCTACATCGTCCGCAAATCATTGTATTTGTACACGATGACTCGTGGTGACCAAATTTCTGGCAATCGAAACACCTTAACGGATTCGGAATGTAAATCTGAACTTTGACATTAAGATATCCTACCTTAATAGTGGTGGGGAGTTTAGGGTTGTTAAATGTTAGGACAAGTGTATTGGTAGGTATTCTCTGTCCCGCCTTCAAGAAGGAGAATCTTCTGACACCACTCACACCTAATGGTGTGAGCTCTGTCAGGATTTCCTCCTCTGGAAGTCCCGACAGGTCGGGGCAACGAATAACAACTTTCGAAAAGTAGAGAGATGAATGTGGAAAGGTTTTCACTTCGAGTGAACAGAATTCTTTAAGTTTTAAAATTTATTTTGTCGGAAATTGGTTTCCTATTTGTTTCAATGAGGAGGCTGTCATTTTTAGTTTTTTTTAATAGGGTCAACTGTTCCAATTAGTCCTTTGATTGTTTTTTCAATTACGAATGGTGAAACTTTAGTTATTAGTGTTTTTTCAATTGATTGTATTATAAGGAAACGAGGGAAACTTTGGTTTTGTCCGAGTTCATTGTCTGAATCTTCTGAAGACATTGATGGTATCGGTTCATAACATTTGCGTTTTGAAGCCATGAAGTAATGTAATAAGTTTCGGCACACTGGGTCACCACCCGCCTCGGAGCCCAACAAGGGGACGTTGACATGGAGTGGGTATCCGTCCTCCCAACGTCAGTGATATCAGAGTGCTATACTCCGACATAGATTACAAAAAGTAATGATGCCAGATTAATCCGTATAGCCGGTTGTCCAATAGATTTAAGTACAAAGGAGACAATAAGAGGGACAGGGTTGCGTTACACGGTATATTATAAGGGAATAAGTAGAAACATGAGTAGGAAAGTAGGAGGACAAAGTAAGATGTATATAATAGAGAAATATAAGTAATCCATGAACAACGCGACCAGCCGATTGGTTATACCGGATCAATATAACCGCCCGCCTACTCCGTAACTCAGGGCCAAAATGGTGTATACACGTCGTCGGGGATTGTACGAAATGAGAGATGCGTTGATAATTGATAATCTTTATTCTTTCCGCTACCAGTATGACAGCGAAAACGTTAAACGATTCTCTGTAAATAAATATAACAAATACATTTAGAAATAAATCAACAATACAAATATTGATATGAAATACTGCGGATCGAGATACTTAAATATCGACGATACACCATAAATTAAACAAAATTTACATAACCAGTTCATACACTTATTCATATTAAATAATTCAAATAAATTAATAAGCTATGAATGTAAATAATAGCTAAACAGAACATACCATATATTAGTGTTTTCCCCTTTTTGTGTAAACGTGTAGTTTAAAATTTTAAATCAAAGCTCAGTTACTAATGTTTGTTTTGAATAACATGTGAAATAAATTACGTCAGCCGACGTCGCATTACGTCGCGCCAAAAACAACAACGTGACGTTTCGAATAAAAACAAAAGGAGAGAGACACGAAATGTTTAATAATGAAAACTTTAATTTAATATGTTCTAAGTAAAGAAACAAATAAATTATATTTACTAAAATAAATTACTGAATTACTACATAAATTCGGAGGAAGAATTTAACACTCCCCTCCATGAAATAATCACTATTTCATTAAGTATGTAGATAAAGCAGAATAAACTTAACTATGATATATGTCATACAATAATCACATTGTTCACATTTCGAGGTTATTCAGTATTTTCTAGCAAACATAATTTTGTTATAGTCTTGACGGAAACTGAACCCCGTGTCCTAACCACACAGCTACGTACATGACCATCCCTCCCCACATTGACCTTGACTACCCGTACCTAAAGGCCACTGTCCCCTGGTGGTAATGTCGTCAGCTACCAGCACGAGATCTCCTTCCCGTATGTCTCTGGTTACGCGATGCCACTTCTGTCGGGCTTGAAGTGATGGTAAATACTCGCGAGTCCAACGTCTCCAAAATATATCCGCCATGTATTGGACCTGCCTCCACCATCGTTTCGCATACTGATCTTCTTGTCTAAACACCCCAGGCGGAACGCTTGGATTTGATCTCATCAAAAGAAGCATACTTGGACTCAAGGCTTGTGGGTCATTTGGATCATTGCTCACTTGAGTTATAGGCCTGTCATTCATTATTTTCTCTGTTTCTGTCATCAGGGTGACGAGTTGTTCGTCGTTTACCAATTGTTCGGTTGTGAGTGCTTTCAAAATCGCACGTGCCGACCTGATTAAGCGTTCCCATGCTCCACCGCGATGACTTGAGTATGGCGGGTTAAACTTCCATTCAATTTCTCTTTGAGTCATGCATTTTCCAATATTTATTTGATTCCATTCTTGTAATGATCTGCGTAGTTCTCGATCGCCACCTACTAGATTAGTCCCGTTATCACTGAACACCTTTTCTGGTGTTCCACGTCTATTCACGAATCGCTGAAACGCGCTTAAAAATGAATCCGTGGTCAAACTTTGGGCAATTTCAAAATGGACTGCTCTGGTAGTCAGGCACGTGAAAATCACCCCGTATCGCTTAACAATAGAACGACCCTGCTTAACGTTCAATGGTCCAAAGTAGTCTATCCCAACGAATGTAAACGGTGGCCTATCGGGTGTCGTCTGCTCCTCCAGCAATGGCGCCATCTGTTGGGAAAGGAGCGGGCTGTTTTGCTTCTGACAAATCAAACAATGCCGTATCACCCTTTTCACCGTACTAGGCCCTTGTAATATCCAGTTCTTCTCCCTCAACTTCGCCAGCACTTGTTGTGTTCCAATATGTCCATTTTCCTTGTGGTAATATTCAATAATAAGCTTGGTCACGTGACTTCTGCTAGCAAGAATAATTGGGTAGTTGTCTTCTCTCAGAATAAGCTGCCTACCCCCACGCGTACTAGTTCGTGGTTTATTACTGGATTCAAAGACACTAACTTGCTATCTTTCTTCACAGGCCTACCCTTCTTCAAAGCACGAAGTTCTTCTGGGAAATATAAAATTTGTTCATATTCTAATATGGCAGTTGTGGCATTCCGTAGTTCACTTACCGATATCTCGCCTCGGTGCAAATCAACATTGTGTCCCAGGTAACGATTCCTGCAATACCGTTGAATCCGTATGAGCCAAGCACATGCACGCTGTAATTTATTCCAATCGAGTATCTGCATATGATATTACTGAATGTGTTGTTTGTCACCACAGCTGTGACCATGACTTCTTTCTTCACTTCCGCGTCTTCGCTTGTAATTTCAGGTATGGAAACACGTGAAAACCATTCCGTTGGAGTTTGGTAAAGAAAATCAGGTCCGTAGAGCCAAGTTTGCATTTTTGCAGTGTCTTTTGTGTCCAGTCCCCTCGAAGCAATGTCGGCAGGATTCAAATCTGAGTGCACATGGTGCCATTGGTCTGGTGTCGAGTTGTCATGGATGACACTCAATCAGTTGCCCACAAACGTTTTAAATCTACGGGTTTTGTTCCGAATATACCCAAGCAGGATGGTAGAATCCGTCCAAAATATGGTTTCATCTACTTTCATGTCGAGCTCAGAATCCAACATAGCCTTGATGCGACAGGCTACGACCGCTCCAGATAGTTCCATGCGCGGAATGGATAATTGTTTCATCGGAGCTAGCCGAGCTTTTCCGATCACGAGCGAACACGAGACCTGGTCATTTTCATCAACAAATCGTAAGTATGCACACGCTCCATGTCCACGTTCTGAGCCATCTTAGAAAACATGAAGCTGTACATATTTAATCTCTACAGGATCACGTGGGCGGAAGCAGCGTCTTATGGCGACGTCTTCAAGTCTGGGTAATTCTACAAGCCAATCTTCCCATTCTTTACAATATTTGGCAGGTATATCATCGTCCCATCCTATATTCTCTTTACACAACTTCTGTATAATGGCTTTTCCCTTTGAGCGTCACCGGGGCGACAAACCCAAGTAGATCAAAAATTGAACTGACTATAGACAGCATTCCGCGTCTAGTGAGAGGCTTTTCAGCGATTTTCACCTTGAATGAAAATGTGTCGTCTTCAATGTTCCAGGTTACACCAAGTGCCCTGTTACACGGCAATACATCATCTGGTGCTAAATTTACCACTGATGGGGCTCTTGCATTTTCTGAAATCGTCGCCAGAACGGTTCTACTGTTGCTTATCCATTTGGTAAGATGAAATCCGCCCCTTTTCAATAGTGATTGGAGATCTTCGACTAATTTTATAGCTTTTGGTTCACTTACAACGGAATTTCAAACAGTCGTCAACATAGAAGTTCCGTTTGACGGTTTTCTACAACTTCATGATCGTATAGATGACCGTGATCCTCGGAAGTCTTCTTAAGCGCAAATGCCGAGCAACTAGGAGACGATGTCGCTCCAAAGAGATGCACCTGCATGCAGTAAGTAGCCGGGCTGCTCGTCATGTCCCCATTATTTCACCATAGGAAACGAAGCACATTGCTGTCACGTTCTGTCACGCGCACTTGGTGAAACATGGCTTCAATATCAGCCATTACGGCAACGTTTTCTTGTCT
Source organism: Sinonovacula constricta (assembly GCA_007844125.1). NCBI lineage: Eukaryota > Metazoa > Mollusca > Bivalvia > Cardiida > Solecurtidae > Sinonovacula > Sinonovacula constricta. The sequence goes on from CM017572.1 coordinate 9,857,085, forward strand.
AAATCTAGTTAGTACACCAAATAAACTATTTGTCAAATCCGGTCCTTGTAGCAGTTCTTTGTTCAATGATGTGCCCTTATATTTCGCCGCACAATCAAAAACTACTCTCACTTTTCCTGGTTTGTTTTCGTTAACAACTGGGTGATGCGAAAGGTACCAAACTCGATTATTAGTGTCCGTAATATTTACCGGTTTCGCATAACCTTTGTCTATATAGTCGGACATCGTCGCTGTGTACATCTTGTGAAGTTCCGGGTCACGTGACAATTTTCTTTTCAGATGTTCCAAGCGCACGTGCGCGAGTGGTAAATTATTAGGACGAACCACGTTTTCATCTCTCCATGGAAGTCCCATAGTATAATGCACATCAGATTTGTGAATTAATGTCGACTCCATAAGGGTTAATGCTCTTTTGTCTTCTACCGACATGGCAACGTTCTGTGAATGAATGACGTCAGCAAAGTCTGTAGTCCACATTTTCTCTAGCTGCTCACGAAGCGCTACGTCATTAACCTGTACGTGATGAACGTTGACGGCCGTATCCGTGTCTCTTCCGGTAAAGTCGTTGATTGGACCACGTACCGCCCATCCGAGACGTGTACGAACAGCATACGGCTGACCACTGTCCCCGACACGTACCTCCAACGGAACATGGGCGTCAGGTGAATCTGTCCCGATGAGAAGCATGACGTCACTAACATTGACGTCAGGAACGTCGACGTCTGAAAGGTGGGGTATCTTACGTACGTCTACTCTACTGGCAGCAGATCTAGTCGTGATTGGAAGCTTTCTCACAGTCCAAACTTTCTGAAGATGTACATCACCGTATCCAGAATCGGAGCGCACATGCAGATCAACTTCCCGTCCTGCAATTGTACTTCCGGTTGAGCTAATAGTGGCAATCTTGAACGTTATCGGGCGTCCAGATACACCTAACTTCTGCAGCAAGCGCTCGTCGCACAGGGACTTGTCCGCTCCGTCGTCGAGAAGGGCGTACGTCTGACAGGCACTTCCGTTTTCGCCAGTTACCGTTACGGGTACAATACCTAAACACGTCCTTAAATAAGACCCCCTTGTAGCAGTACAATTTACTGAAGGTTGTGTGACTGTGTGGTCAGACCCAGGCTTCACCCAACTATGTAACAATGTATTATGCTTACCATTGCATTCCTGAACTTTACAGAAAGACGGTTTCTTACAAGTATTTACCATATGTTTGCCCTTAAGACAATTGTAACAGAGTTTGTACTTGTGTAACAATTTTCGTCTTTCAGCTAAACTTAACAAGTTTAACTGATTACAAGTTGACAAATCTGTACATGATCCTGAACAACAATAACATTTGCGTTCAAATCTTGAGTTTTGTGAACCTGTTTTGGTAGCAAATGATGTAACCTTATCTTTGACATTGCTTTCAGATTTTGCACTAGAGTGCCTAGAAGTGTTATCTTTAACAAGATCTAAAGCATACATTGATGAAGCAATTTGAGACTTCTCATTGATATACTTGACTAAATCGGAGAACCTAGGTTCTCTGCCTGCAACATTTATGTTGTGCGCTACGTCAACCCATTTAGTCCGTAAATGCATTGGGATACGTCTTACAATGCGCCTGAGGTTTTCTGAATTATCTACATCAGAGACAAACCCTAACTGTGACAAAGTGATCTCACATTTTTGCATATCTAACGCAAGTCTAGAAAGCCCATTGCTGTCCGAAGATTTAATAGGCGGACCATACACTAATTTATCAATATAAGACATTGCAATTACATGCGGTTTGCCATAACGAGACTGCACAATTTCTCTTGCACGTGGGTAGCCTACATCAGACTCTAATAACACACAATCCTCAATACAACTTTTGGCCTCGCCTTGACAATATTGAATAAGATAGCTTAACCTAAGCCTGTTGTCAAGTATCTTAGACTCAATGTTTGTTTCGAAATTCTTAATAAGTTTACAGTAATCAATGGCACTTCCGTTAAATGTTAATAACTCAGGCTTTGGTAAATTAAACCCTTCCTGAAGAGTAGAAGCCAACCTGTTAAAAGCCTCGTCGATTCCACTTACGTCACTGGCCACCCTTCCGTCGACGCTTGAACGGGAACTCACCGCCATATCCTTGCTGTTTGCATCAGTACCTTTGGAGCCGTAACAAATCCGAAAACCGGAAGCTACACGTCCGCCATCTTGCCCACCGACGTTGCTGCTGACCCCATCTCTCGCGCCTCGGATGCACCCGATGTCGCCAGATCCCTTATTAACGTCTTCAAACGTTGGCGTTACCGAACACCTGGAAGATGCGACCGTCACTAAAGGAGCGATCGTTGTCGAATCATCGCGCTTATCGCCGGAAACGTCCTCGCGCGTGCGCAAAGCGGTAGCGCCGTAAGTTGGCTGGTCATGGTTGTTTTCCAGGGATGCTTGTATCTCTTCTTCTTTCTGCCACATTAATTCTTCAACTCTTAGCCTGATCAATTTCGCTCTGTTGTTCGAGTATTTGCATTTTGTCTGCTAAGCAACGTTGCTCTTTTTCAAGCTGCTGTTTTGTTTTGAGCGCCTTCATTTTCTGTTCCGCAACAAGTCTCCTGGCTTTGGCGAAAAGCATCTGTGAACCTGACGATCGTGAAGTAGACGCATTTGACACGTGTGTGCGAACCGAAACACAATCTTCTTCCTGTGTAGTTGCCGATCGTTTCCAGTCATAGTAACGTTCATTGAATTCTGAAAAGTTCTTCACTTGGCTTGCAAAGCTTGATTCCAGCGATTTAACCTTTTCACTGTCTTCACACAAATCTACACAATGTAGATGGGCTGACTTGAAGTGTTCGTATCTTTCACACAATTTATTGTAGACTTCATCTACTTTCTCGTTATTTTTTCTTAGTAACATCAGACGTTCAAGTTCATTGAAAATCTTTGTTAGCTGACTCAGGTGAATAGTCCGCGTACTTCATCGCAACGCAAAACCCTTCAGGCTGCTCCATATTCACTTTAGACGATCATCTAACGTATTACGTTCACTAGATAAGAATAACGACAATGTCCATCAACATATATGAGAATTATACACGTCGTCGGGGATTGTACGAAATGAGAGATGCGTTGATAATTGATAATCTTTATTCTTTCCGCTACCAGTATGACAGCGAAAACGTTAAACGATTTTCTGTAAATAAATATAACAAATACATTTAGAAATAAATCAACAATACAAATATTGATATGAAATACTGCGGATCGAGATACTTAAATATCGACGATACACCATAAATTAAACAGAATTTACATAACCAGTTCATACACTTATTCATATTAAATAATTCAAATAAATTAATAAGCTATGAATGTTAATAATAACTAAACAGAACATACCATATATTAGTGTTTTCCCCTTTTTGTGTAAACGTGTAGTTTAAAATTTTAAATCAAAGCTCAGTTACTAATGTTTGTTTTGAATAACATGTGAAATAAATTACGTCAGCCGACGTCGCATTACGTCGCGCCAAAAACAACAACGTGACGTTTCGAACAAAAACAAAAGGAGAGAGACACGAAATGTTTAATAATAAAAACTTTAATTTAATATGTTCTAAGTAAAGAAACTAATAAATTATATTTACTAAAATAAATTACTGAATTACTACATAAATTCGGAGGAAGAATTTAACATGGTGTATTGGTCAGTTTTGGCATAATTGCCAGCCTCCACTAACCTCAACCATCAGGATCCCGTCATCAGGGAGACACTGGGTCGCCACCCACGGCAAACAGGTGGGCTACCTTTGGAGGGTTTTTACCCCGCTACAGGTAGCGGCAGCCGGAGAATGCTATGCCCCTTCCGGCAGGGCCATGAAATTCTGTGACTAAATTATTTGATTCAAGATACCAAACGAGTCTATTATATAACATCCGTTCTAAAGTTTCTAGAGCTTTTCCATAAAACCCAATTTCATTATAAATAGACAAAAGTAAATTTAACGATGTATGCAGCAGGTGTTTAATATCAAATATGACACCAAGAAATTTCGTTTCCTTGACGACAAAAATACGAGTGTTATTAAGAAATAACTCGTTGTGCTTTTCTGACAGAAATGTACGCAGTTTGTTTTGGTGGGTGAAAATTTATTTTTATTTATTTGGGTTTTATGGCACACCGACACTTAACAGGTCATACGGCACCGAATACAAAGTTAAATGAGAATAGAGCGTAATCAGGTTAAAACCAAACTATGCATGTAAAATATAGAAAAATATAAAACTATCAGGTAAGTTATGTTATTTGGGTTTTACGGCACACCGACACTTTATATAGGTCATACGGTGCCGAATACAGTTAAGTTTAACGTGAGCTGAATATAATCAGGTTAAAATCTAAATATGTAAGTAGAAAAATAAAAATCTATAAGGTTAAAATAATGTGAAATATAATTGTAAACAAGTTAATACATTAAACAGTAAAAATGTATAACGTTAGCATAATAAACAGTAAAAATTTATAACTTATTAAGAATACCAATCTCGTTCAGAAAACAAACAAGCGTAGTATCGGATACCGTCTTAAATAGTTCGTGTATATTGTTGACATTAAAATATTTAGACCGAATATGGCCTGTGTCAATACAATGTAATAAAATATGACTAACTGTCAGTGGTTCCTGGCAAGGAACACATTCAGGTTGAACTTCTCTCTTTAAGAGATATAAATGAGTTAGTCTAGTATGTCCAATGGGACAGCGGGTAAGAGCTACGTCTTCCCGCCTACTTTCTCTGCAAGTAGAGATATTGGCACCGACGATAGGTTTAATGGCGTGTAATTTGTTATAAACAGTATTATCCCAACTTGTTTGCCATCTGGTTAAAATATATCGATTGATAAGTGGTTTCAAATCTGTGTGGGGGATGCAAAGATCTGCCTCAGTAAGGGCTGAAATAGATTTTGCACTCTTATCTGCATCCTCGTTTCCTCGGATGCCTACATGACTAGGTAGCCAACAGAAAACAATATTCTTATTAAGAGAAACTTCATTAAGTGTTAAAAGTAACCCTCTAATGAGGGGGTTTGAAAAATTGAGATTTTTAATAGACTGTAATACCGACAAAGAGTCAGTAAACACTACAAATTTATCGCCAGGGTGATTTGAGATGAAATCAAGTGAAAGGTTAACAGCCTGAATTTCGGCTGTAAAAATGGACGAGTCGGGTGGTAGTTTTTGTTTAAAACAATGAATTTTACTTACGGAAGCACAGCCGACATATGAATCAGCTTTTGAGCCATCAGTATATATTTCAAAGTAGTTAGAGTATTTCTTGTCGCGCAGTTCGTTAAAATTTGAGCGAAGTACGAGAGGGTCTGTTTTTGACTTATTATTTGTACGGAGAGTTAAATCGACTTCGGGTGTTTTCAGTTGCCATGGTGGTAATTCCAAGACATTATTTTCCATAATTTGATTTAAATTAACGTGTGATGAGTGTACGATCTCTAACATTCGCAAACCAAAAGGTTAAATTGCCTTTGGTTTACGATCGTACAAGTGTTCATATTTAGGATTGAAAATAACACTATGTGCTGGATTTTTAGGATTAGACTTGACTTTTGTTATGAACTGAAGCGCAAGTTTCTCTCGTCTAAGGTATAATGATGGCTCATTAGCTTCAACGTAAAGGCTTTCTACAGGAGAGGTCCTGAAAGCTCCAAGGGCCAGACGGAGTCCCTGGTTGTGGACAACGTCAAGCATCTGGAGATATGATCTCCTGGCAGAACCGTAAACAATGCTACCGTAATCTAATTTCGATCTAACTAGTGATCTATAAAGTTGCAATAAAACTTTTCTATCAGCTCCCCACTCGGTATGGGATAAAATTTCAACAGGTTAAGAGATTTAAGACATTTAGATTTTACATATTTAATATGCGGTATAAAAGATAATTTACTGTCAAATATGACACCAAGAAATTTCGTTTCGTTGACGACAGGAATACGAGTGTTGTTAAGAAATAACTCAGGGTCGTTGTGCAAAGTTCTTTTCTGACAGAAATGTACGCAGTTTGTTTTGGTGGGTGAAAATTTAAAACCATTGTTGTTACTCCAAGTTTTTAATTTGTTGAGGCATTGTTGTAATTGCCTTTCTATAGTATTCATATTTTTTTGAACGATAACATATAAGGAAATCGTCCACATATAGTGAACAATCAAATCCATTATTTAGAGTTTTTACAATGTTATTTATTTTGATGTTAAAGAGAGTAACTGATAATATACTACCTTGAGGGACACCTTGTTCCTGTATATGAACAGAAGACAAAGTAGACCCAATTTTAACTTGAAAATTTCTGTCAGAAAGAAAACTGTTAATAAATGTGGGTAAACGACCATTGAGACCAAGGTCACCTTAATCTTTTGAAATCCCATGTTTCCATGTAGTATCATATGCCTTTTCAAGGTCAAAGAACACCGCTACAAGGTGTTCTTCTTGATAAAGGAATCTCTTATGAAAGTTTCAAATCGAACGAGATGATCGAGTGTACTGCGTTGGTTTCTGAACCCACTTTGAAATTCGGTGAGTAAATTATTTGATTCAAGATACCAAACGAGTCTATTATTTATCATCCGTTCTAAAGTTTTACAAAAACAACTAGTCAAAGCAATAGGTCTATAACTTGAAGGATCTGTTGGATCCTTTCCCGGTTTAGGTATAGGAATGACAAATGCATTTTCCCATGAATATGGAACTTCTCCAGAAAACCAAATTTCATTATAAATAGACAACAGCAAATTTAAAGATGAATGCGGCAGGTGTTTTAAAAATTGATATGGAATATCATCTGGTCCAGCGGCGGTATCATGAGATTTATTCAGTGCTTCTCTAAGTTCTCTTAAAGAAAAGGGTTGGTTGTAATTTTCATTATTATTTGACTTAAAATTGATTTTACTTTTTTCAACACGATTCTTCAAGTTTTGAAATTCTTTCGAGTAATTTTCCGAAGATGGATTTTTAGCAAAACGTTTAGCAAGAGTGTCTGAAATTTCCTTTTTGTTTGTTATTATTGAGTCATTGGATTTTAAATGATTTACTGTTCTTGGATTAGTTTTACCGCTAATTTTCCTAATGGCTGACCAAACAGTTTTAACTGAAGTTTTGCTGTTTATACCAGAAACAAATTTCTGCCAAGATGTTCTTTTGGCTTGTTTAATGATCCGCCTACTCTTCGCCCTTTCATTTTTGATATTATTTAAATTAACAGTAGTAGGACGAATATTAAATTTCTTAATTGCCGCTCTACGTTTCCTAATGGATTTTTTGCATTCATCATTAAACCAAGGCTTGTTACGCTTTGACTTTTTCGTGGTCTTAAGTATACACTTTTTCTGCTATGCTATGAAGAATTTTGAGAATGAATGTATTTTATCATCAGCATTCTCAAATGTTGAAATAGTCAATTCTTCAGTACAAAATAGTGAGAATAATTCCCAATTTGCTCTGTTCATTCTCTAGTAAGTATTATTGTCATTTAAGTTCACAGAATCGTTGGTTAATATTACAGGAAAATGATCACTTCCACATAAATCGTCATGTACATCCCAACTATAATCAAGATATATAGAAGGGTGACATAAAGAAAGGTCAAGAGATGAATAATGTCCTGAAGCAGGATGTAAGTAAGTTGCCTTTTTATTATTCATTAGGCATGTATAATTTTGGGCAATAAAGTCTTCTAACGTTTTACCCATATTATTATAATCAGAACATCCCCATAATGGGCTATGTCCATTAAAATCCCCTACAAGAATATAAGAGGAAGGTAATTGTTTTATTAAATCATCTAGTTTTGATTTTGGAATATCTGAATTAGGTGGAAGGTAAACAGAGCAAACTGTAATAATTTTATGGACTGTTACACGAATGGCAACAGCCTGTAAATCAGTATTAAGGTTAATCTTCGAATGTGGCAGTTTGGAGTTGACAATTATTGTCGATCCTCCAGACGCCCTATCACACATGGTATGAATGTGATTATATATAGAATAACCTTTAAAGTCAATGTTATCACTTTCCTTCAGGCATGTTTCCTGAAGGCATAGCATAGTAGGGTTTAAAGTTGCCAATAAAAGTAAAACTTCATTAAAATTAGCTCTAAGGCCTCGACAATTCCAGTGTATTATCTTATTACTCATGGAATTATATAACAAGGGATTTAAATTTTATTTTGGAGCTTTAACAGGTGACCTTGGCTTTTTTTCTGGTGATTTTAATTTTTGACTTTTGTAGTCAGATATGGAATGCTCAGTAACTGTGCAATCCATATCATCTTCGCCAGTCAAGGAGCCAAACTTGTTGGCAACCTTGACTGGATCTTTTGATCCTTTCTGTTGGCGTCCAGAGGGTGGACCTGTGTTTATTGCTGGTTTGTTCGGTTTGCGCTGTGAGGTTGATTGTGGTAATGCAGTAACTGTTTGTTTGGTTAGGATTTTGTTGGTTGTTGGCGCGGATACTGACTCTGTGTCTGTTTGAGTTTGGGCATCTTTCATGGAGACTTTTGTATTTGATTTTATTACTGAAGAATAGGTTTTTGTTGGAGTTTCGAGTAACTTTCTGGCTTCAGGATATGAAATTCTATTAATGGTTTTGATGCGAACAATTTCCTTTTCTTTTTTCCAAAGTTCACAAGAATTCGAAAATGCTGGGTGGTCTTTGCCACAATTGGCACATTTAAATGTGGTGCAGGCGAATTCGTTGTGATCGTCGCCAGGAGCACTACATTTGCCGCAAACTTTTGTATTTTTGCAATCACTTTCGTGGTGTCCGAAATTTTGGCATTTAAAACAACGCATAGGATTTGGGATGTAGGTTTCAACTCTAATGAGGCTGTAAAGAATTTTGATATTTGATGGTGCAATTGGTGAATTAAACGTAAGAATAACTGTATTGGTTTCAATCTGGATCCCATTTCTTGTAATTTTAATGCGTTTTGCTGCAATAACTCCTTGATTGGCGAGATTTGTTACTATTTCTTCTTCAGATACTCCTGCTAGTACTGGACTTTTGATAACGCCTTTAGAAAAGTTAAGTGTTTTGTGTGGGGATGATGTAATATCTGTTGTGAACAGTTTTTTCAATTTCAAGAGCTGATCTGATTGTGTTTTTTTTTTCGTTATTTCAACAAGTAAAGAGCCATTTTTCATTTTTTTGACAGATTTGGGGTCTCCTATATATCCTTTTAGTGCCTTTTCGATGATAAATGGTGACATTTTGGAAAGGGGTTCAAAATCTTTGTCTTCAGTTAATACTATGAATTTTGGAAATTGTTTAATCAATCTTTCTTCGTCAGAGTCAGTATCGAGTATATTCGGTCTGGGTCGTTTTAAGATATTTGAGGCAATGAGGGGAAAGAAGAAAAATTCACGGCCCTACCGGAAGGGGCATAGAATTCTCCGGCTGCCGCTACCTGTAGCGGGGTAAAACCCCTCCAAAAGTAGCCCACCTGTTTGCCGTGGGTGGCAACCCTGTATCTCTGTGATGAGGGGATCCTGGTGGTTGAGGCCTTTGCTGGCTTGTCAGAATATGACATATAAGTCAGCTCTGGTCAACACACTACTTTGGCCCTAAGTTGCGGGGTAGACGGGCGGTTATATTGATCCGGTATAACCAATCGGCTGGCCGCGTTGTTCATAGATTACTACTATTTCCCTATTGTATACACTTACTTAGTACTCCTACTATCCACTCTAATTTCTGCTTTTTCCTTTATTGTATACCGTGTAATGCAACCCCCTCCCTCTTATTGTCTCCTTTTACTTATAATCTAGTGGACAGCCGGCTATACGGATCAATCTGGCATCATTTACATTTTGTATTTCATGTCAGAGTATAGCACTCTGATATCACTGGCGTTGGGAGTTCGGATACCCACTCCATGTCAACGTCCCCTTGTTGGGCTCCGAGGCGGGTGGTGACCCAGAGTGCCGAATCATATATTTTAACTTCATGGATAGAAAACAAAAATGTTTCGAACCGATCCCCAATTTGTCCTCAGAAGACTCTGATATCGACGCAACACCAACAAACCCAAACTTTCCACGATTTCTTGTTATACAATCAGTTGAAAAATCTCCCATAACAAAAGTCTCACCTTTCGTTATTGAAAAATCCATCAAGGGCCTTATTGGTACAGTTGAAAACGTCAGAAAAATTAAAGACGACTGTCTACTTATTGAAACAAATAGAAAGTGTATATCGGACAAAATTTTAAAATTGACTGAATTCTGCTCTCTCAAAGTACGTACCTACCCTCATAACTCATTAAACTATTCAAAAGGTGTCATTCGTTGTCCTGACCTCTCCGGAGTCTCGGAAGAGGAGATCCTGACGGAACTCACACCACAAGGTGTGAGTGGGGTCAGGAGGATCTCCTTCAATAAGGAAGGACATAGAATACCTACAAACACGCTGGTACTTACATTTAATAATCCCAAACTTCCATCAACAATCAAAATCGGCTATCTTAATGTCAAAATTCAGGTATACATTCCAAATCCATTACGTTGCTTTGACTGCCAAAAATTTGGACATCACGAGTCTAGCTGTACACACGATATCATTTGCGGACGATGCAGTGAACCCGTACACGCACCAAACTTTAAGCGTGAAGCTGACCCGAAGTGTCCAAATTGCTCTGGACCACACGAAAGTAGATCCAGAGACTGCCCAACATGGAAATTCGAAAAAGAAGTACTCAGAATTAAATACACCCGTAATGTCTCATTTCCTGAGGCACGTAAGTTAGCTAACGAAAAATTAACTTCTTGCACTTCAAAAACAACTTACGCTGCTATTACAAAATCCAACACTTCAGTTTACCAAGACAATTCAACTCAATATGAAATACCGTCAGGTGACCAAGTATCGGAGAAAATCATAATTCCAACCAAATTCAAAAATGCAGAGTCTTCTGAAACAAATAAAACTACACGTCAAACTACTTCACCTAAACCATCTTCGTCTACACAATCTTCTAAACCTTCCTCTAGCCAACCTACCAAACCCTCCCCTACTCAAACTTCAGAACCTATTTTAAAACCTCAGACAAAGCTATCAAGAGCAGAAAGGAGAGCTGCCGGAAGAGCTGCCAAGGCTTCACAGGAAGCTAGTAGCTCTTCAGAGAAAACTGGAGGACCCAGTCCTCCGAATTCCCAAGATAATAGAGTTGTCAGGTCCAACTCTGTTAACAGATTTGATTGTCTGATGGAGACAGTCTCCACCAGACAAACCATCAAAGTCACCCGTTAAGGCGCCTAAATAGATGTATAAATTAAAATTTCCCATGAACAATAAAATTGTACATTGGAACTGTCGTGGTCTTAAGGCCAATTTTAATGAAATTTTACTTTTACTTACTACTTTAAGCCCCGCCGTGCTAAGCTTGCAGGAAACATTCCTGAAAGAAAATGATACCTTAACGTTTAAAGATTATAATTCGTATAATCGTATTCATTCACAGTGTGATAGGGCGTCTGGAGGATCGACAATTCTTGTCAACTCCAAACTGCCTCATTCAGTTATTAACCTTAACACTGATATACAGGCTGTTGCCATTCGAGTAACAGTTCATAAAGTAATAACCGTTTGCTCTGTTTATATTCCACCAAATTCGGATATTAATAAGTCAAAACTAGATGATTTGGTTAATCAATTACCCACCCCTTATATTCTTGTTGGAGATTTTAACGGACATAACCCGCTATGGGGATGTTCTGATTACAACAATATGGGTAAAACATTAGAAGACTTTATATCCCAAAATGATATCTGCCTTATGAACAATAAAAAGGCAACTCACTTGCATCCTGCTACAGGGCACTATTCCGCCCTTGATCTTACTTTATGTCACCCCTCGTTATATCTTGATTATAGTTGGGATGTTCATGATGATCTATATGGAAGTGATCACTTCCCCATAATACTAAATAATGAATCTGTCAATTTAAATGACAAAAATACCTACCCAGATAGCAAACTATATGGGACCCATATGGGTCCCATATGGGCACCCATATGGGCCCCATATGGGCAGCCCATATGGGGCCCATATGGGGAGTGCAACCGGGCTCCACATGGGTCCCACATGGGCTGCCCCAGATACATTGCGATATGGGTCCCATATGGGTCCCATATGGGCAGCCCATTTACTCTATATGGGCTTCACATGGGCAGCCCAGATAATTCCATTTTGAGTAGGTCCTTTGTTAGTCAGTTTTATTTGGTCCTTATTTGTCACCGCTAAATTCTGGAATACAAGCATGCCAGCCTTCAGACTTGATTTTACCAACTAGAGCATTTTATTTTTCATTTATTTTAACATTTTCTGTGCTAAATATTTTTCTTTTCCTCAGATAGCAGAAGATAAAGAATTAAAGAAATGATGGTAAAGGAATGAAGACTGTAAACCACTTGTCTTTTATTTTACATCATATTGCATGATTAGGGTATTTATTTTCTAACACTTTTGTAAGATTTTCTAAATAACTTGAAAAGCTCAAGATGTTTTACATTTATACATATACACGTGATCGGTTTGCGCTTATTCAGCAATTCAAATTTAACAATATAAATAAACTAAAACACAAGTGATTTACAATAAAATGTCCTGTAAAACAAAACAATATATGCTGCAGTATAACTGTTTATTAACTAATTATGTTTGGTTATCACAATACAAGAGCATACTTTGATACAAAGAAAATGATACAAGAAAACTGATCGAGGGTAAACGTCTATGTAAACTACGCATATGTTCATAGTATCAATAGAATCCAGTACGGACTGTCTGACATTAATATGTAAAAGCTTATTTACCTATTAATAGTCCACATAGAAAATTTTGTCATTATTCTATACATAAATTAAAAGTTTGACACAGCTGATTTAACATCAACAAGTAATGTATTGTGTGCATACATGTATACACCATTCAATATCTATAAAATGTAAAAAAACAACAACAAAACATTCCAGTAAAAATGTTGCAAATCAAATGGTTAAAGTTTGGCAAATCTTCTTTTATAGATGATTATTGAACAATTTTAATGTAAGTCTGGACATGTAAATACACTTCAGTAGTAATACTCATTATACAAAATACATATGAACAAATAAAAACATTATTTTCAACTTTGTGACAATACAAAACTAATACATACTCTTAACTAGCTTATAAGAACACAAATTTTAATCTCCAGAAGAGAGTAATCTGTACAGGACAGTGATACAGCAACTTGTGTATAATAACTAAAAAAAACAGATTCATAAAATTAATGTACTTTCTCTAAACGAAACAAGTAATACTCGTAAAAACTACCAATAAATGGTTTACATGTATTCAAAAACTGAGAACACTAATAATACTGCTAATACCTTCAAAATATTATGCAAATGTATAAATAAAATGTAAAGTATAACAATCATAATTTTTCATACTGTAATACTGAATGAACACAATAATGAAAAACATATTTGAAGTAAAGGACTAGATAAAAGTAAAAAAAGTACAAACGAAAATATGACACAACACCATACAACAGATCATCTGATCAACTGATATTGTACACTTGACATACATGTAAATCAAACAGACCAAGGCGGAGTATTTGTGACTAGAATGTAATAACATAGCTAATAATAGCTCGAAGTGCAAACCACAAACATTAAAAATAATGCCCTACGTTTATTATAGTCTGGTTAACAGAAGGACGGATTCAAGTATGACTGGATTTCATTAAAAACAAATAATACCTGCCCTTGACTAGAAACAAGTTAACTGTTTTTATCATGATGGAACAACTTAGCTCTAAAGTTTTGAAAATAACAAGGATTCATCATAATTAAATTAATGTTCAATGTTTGTCTTAAAAAGTGGCACAGAATTTCAGACAGAGTCTGTGGCAACTTTGTTTCTTGCCTTTCTCCCACCTTCCCGGTCTCGGGCTCCTGTCAGCCACTTCGACACTTCAAACTCCACTTCTTTCTTAGTCCCACATCTGGTGGGCCAGTTCTTTTGTACACATCCTGGAAAAAATAGCATCAAAACAATAAAAAATTGTACTGCACAAAAAAGCATTTTGTGTTGTTTTTGTTGGTTTTTTTCTGCTAGTACAGAACAATTGAAAATAATGTGCTGTCTTTGAAAATTTTTTATCTGTCTTTACAATGTAAACCTATATAATAGTACAATAACGTTTTATTTAAATAAATTTTGAAATTTATTGACTGGTCACCACACTTTTTTTCTGCCCGATACAGTTGGTTTGGCTATTAGTGATGTTTTTCCTGTTTACAAATATCACAACTAACATGATATATTTTATGCAAAATGTAAACATGGCATGTGGATGGAACCAATTTATTATAATTTTTTATGTCTATAAACAATTAAGAATTTCAAATGTTTATAATCTTATTTTGCAACAAAACACTGTGAGCATATTGTAGTTCAGTGTGCCGTATAAAATAAGGAATAGTGCACACCACTTCGGGTCGCTGCCATTCTAGTGACCTCAAGTCGGTCCTAAACGAAGGAACCTCAGCCTTCGTATTCGGTCGGCTTGATATTTGTGGGTTGACTGGTCGGACACTAGAATGCCAGGACGCCCTCCGTGGTGTGTACTAATTCCTTAATATTTATCAGACATTTTTATCACATCATAGTGTAATGACACCGCAATAAACATATATACAATTAGAACAGCCAACAAAATTAATCATATTCAAGAGCCAATTTGTAGATTTGTAGAAATTATTACTAGACTTACTATGGATGACATTTAATAGCTGAAGGTCAGCGAACTTTTTCTTCCCCTTGAGCCCCTTCAGATTATACTGCCTTGCCAGTTCATTAGTGATGGTATGCTTCATTAGCCGGTCAACTGTGTCCCTCAAGTCTGTACCACCAAACAGGGATAGGTACTTCAACTTAGGTGAATATATACGTGAACTTGTTTTGAATAAAGAACTTAACACTATCATGTATTTGTGGTACCTACAACTACTAAGGCATTTTCCAAGACGTATTTGTGGTTAAATATGAATGCAAATATTGATTTTCATGGGTCTCCAGTTCCAAAATGCAGCACTTCATTGTGCAATATAAATATATTACAACAAATGCTATACAATAACACAACTTGTATGGCTGTGATCAAAGTATCTACCTGTCTACTTGTCATAACAAGAGGATATTGGAACAAGAGTAGTGGTAAAATATAGACTTAGTCTTTCTTAATTTTATTTTATTCTGCTTATTCTGCTGATCTAGAACGATATGACACGTATCATGGGAAAGGGCCCTTCGAGCATTTTGTAATGGTTTAAGTAATGTTACTTACATAGAATCATAGAAAATGGCGCCTTCATGAGGTTGCTGAATTAAATCAGAACATGACCGTTTTAATTAAAAAAAAATGTTCTTAAGGCCCTTTTTCCGTGACGCGCGTCATATAAAGCAAGCTTAAGTTTGTGCAAGTGATTAAGCATTAATGCTATGATCACTTGTTAATATATTGGAATTAACTTTAATGAAGAACATCCTATCATTGCAATAATCAGGACTGGTAAAAATAATAATATAAATTACAAACACTGCCCTACCATTGCCATCATCTTTGTCTGATCCAGAAGGGTCTCATCCAAAGTGTCCATCTCCTCTGCGCTGCTCACAGGAAGATTAATGTTTTCAGGTAAACGAATCTCCTGTTCTTCCTGCGTGGACCGAACCAGAAGCCGATGAAGCAGTCGTTTTATTTCCTTGTTTTCCTCCCGCACGTGTTCGAGCATTGTCAATATCTGTGCTACAGCAGCTGAAAATTACAGACCTATAGATTTGACTTTGTATATATTTAAGGTAATCATACTGTTAATGTAATTTACTATACCAGTAATTTCAATTCCCAGCCAGTGATTGTAATATCTGTGAATGATCAACTTAATCATAGAAACAACAGTAAGCGTCTGAGCCCTATGCCAACCATTTCAATATATTTTTTATTCTAATACAACTATACATCCCAGTTTCAAGCACATTCAGAGCTCTAATTGTAATTCAGTAGAGCAATCAAGGAATTTATTGACATCAATACATAACAACATTCCCTATAACTAACCGCCTAATTTCTCACAACAATTTTAATAGGAGTCATCTATATGACATATTAAAAACTAAAAATATTATACCACATACTTGGTCCAGTGGTCTGTAAACAACAGGAAACGGGCGTTTCCGATGGTCCTGGATTCTCTGAACCTTGAAAATGACTGTTTGGTGTTGACAATAGCGCCTGCACTGGCAAACGTGGTGGGGGTATGATTATATCAGGTGACAAAGGGGAGTTGTCCGGCACAGACCTTTTGGATGGCGTCGGCCCTCCTTCACTTGTTTCAGAATCCAAGTCATCCTCCTCATCTCCATCGCACGAAGCGTCAGAGGATGAATTGTACAACTTCTTCGCAGGCCTATAATACAACCATTTAAATGCACCTTATTACACTACACCATAAATATAATCTGGTAGATATCAAAATACCTCTCTATATATTACAAATCATTATGTAGAGGCTATGCTATGATTATGTATGGGGGCGTCATTAGATGGCTGCCACTCTGCACCAAATATCAGTTGGCAACTTGCAGTAAATTTAAATAATTATAATCTGGAAGATATAAAAACAGAAGATTCAGAAGCAAATTGTTCATGTATTATTAAGTTGTCTTTGTCTTTATATGAGAAAGAAACTCGTAGAAACTCAAACTTGAATTGTTTCAGAATGCAGTAATACAATATATAATACATCAAAATGATTATGAAGACAAGACACATACTTCCGTTTTCTCTTGTGCTCCCCATCAGATGTCTGCAGATCAGAGGTCTCTTCCGACTGTCTCAATTTCATACGCACTTTGTCGAAATCCGCTGCAATACAAGTTTTGCAAGTGTTTGAAAGTTAAGTTAAAACTAAATATTTACAATAATGCCTAAAATGGTGCCTACCAATAGTAGCTTACTGGGGCAATATGACATGTTACGAATAAATTTCTGTCAGTGCTCAATGCGTTTGGAGCTTATTGTAAGGAACTTACGCTATATAAAATAAACTTTTATTATTATTATGTCTAAATGACCGGCCTACTGGTCTTTAATTTTATTTAGGCTTGAACTACCACAAATTATTGGCCTTGCAAGTATATAACAATACTGACATTGTGTACAGGCACAAGCAATATATACATGTGTACATTAGTATGGATCAAGGCTCCACTAAATCCCAGTTTTTTGCAGAAAAGCAGTTATTTTTACCTTGACATTTACTTTAACTTATCCATCTTGTTTGTTTGTTTAGGGTTTAATGCCCGTTTTTAACAGTATTTTAGTCATTCACAGGCGGGCAGTTCACCTAACCATCGTTTCTGGGTAGTACCAGTACTAAACACCATCCTCCATAAGCAACTGCCTACTTTCTCTCCACCTTGTGTGTTCTGGTAAATGAACATGCACACCTGTATGACTGTGATATAATTGACTATTAAAAGTTCAAAAATTAGTGTTAGAATTTCATTAGAATACCTTACCGTTGCTATAGAGCACTCGAGAGATGGTCTCAAGTGACCAGGTGTTTTCTGAAGGGGGCTCTTCTTTTTTTGCTGCATTATTAACCCGTACAGAGGTTTTGTAAGGTGGCCAGTACACAGATTTTCCATCCTTCATCCAGATATCAGGTACAATGGCGACCTCCAGGCCACCATCCACCACAAATTCGACGATATGGTACATTTTTAGTGATCTACAGGTACACATTTAAAGATGCCACTGACATGTCCAGCCGCAGTTATTGCATGGTAAATTGTTAAAAATTTATATTTGATTAATTTACAGTGTATATATATCCCGAATTATGTTCTACCTTTGTCATGTAAAATGAGGAGTTGGTGCAGTGCAGCATTAAAATAGAATGCAATTAATAACATTGTGCTGTAAAATTATCAAACACAATTATTATTAAAGCTAGTTCGGTTTTCATGCCCAGACTTTGCGAAAGGAAAAAATCTGTCAACATTCGGACCGACATTCTTCATATTTTTGCCGGACCAAACAGAATTCTATCGGCCAAAACACCTAGAAAATCTGCCGGTCATTTGGTCCGACAAGTAATTATTATCGCTAACATTTATAATTGCATTACAACAGCAGAAGTGGACATAAAATATCAATGTAAAAACTAGTAACACAAAGATGGCAAATAACTCCTAACAAGCTTCTATACTAAAATGAGTGAATTATTGGCACAACCACAAAATCAATCTTGTATGGTAGTAAGACACACTTGCATGTTATATCTTTTAGTGAAACTGTTGCAGTATCTTCCTGTAGCCGAGACACTCGGAAAACTCTCAAGTCAGTGGACTGAAGTGGCTGTACATAAAAACAACCTAAAATTCCACTATACCACTGTACAATAAATATCCTTTCAGCAGACTGATCAGATGGGGATAATATATTTCTTATTAAACCAACCTTGTCACCGCAAAGAATACAATTATTACCTTGCTGATTTGACAAAAAATATTTTGGTAATAAAATCTCCCCAAACTGACAATATTCCGCATATGCATTAATCCGCGGACCATTGTGATGTCTTTTCTTAACAATGCCCGCAGATGGAATTTTTTCCTCTAACTTGGCATTTACTACAGACTTCTCAGAAAGTCTTCTTATAACTTGCTGAAGCGGGTAATTTGGCTTCCTAACAAGCTTCTTCAGTTTGCCCAAATAACTCTCGAATGGAAAGCATGAGTAACTATCAAGCTCTCCAAACCTAGAAACATCATCAGCTAAATGGACTAAGCCATGTACATTATAAACATACTGATCTTCACCATAATGATGACTGAACTGCCTCACAAATGTAATAAGAAGTTGATTGGCAAACTCTCGATATGGTTGACAAAAGACAGAACTAGAAAGACAATATATTGCAACAACCAGTAGTCTAAAATGTTGATACAATTCCTTTGGCAAAATACCTTTCAAAGCTACTTGCCCAGTATAAACTAGAAATGTACGGAATTCAGTGGCTTTCCACCTCTCAAGTTCACTCAATGGTCTACCCTTTCTGAGAAATTCCTTTGGCAGGTAAGCACTTAGATTAACGAGACAATCTGAGATGCGCATGATAAAGCCTGCACCCTGTTTTGCAGAACCTTTAGTCCATAACCACAGGAGCCTTTTCATAACACCCATGCACACCAAGTGCATGTAGTCAATTGGAAACTGGGTTACAAGACCTAAATTTGTATTCAAGAATGGTGACCGACCTATGTGATGTTCCACATTTGTCATTTCATCGAACTGGACATCTGTACGCAAAGGAGAATTTGTATCTGGGAATGTCATTCGATGGTTAACATACCGTCCTTTTTGTACGCATTTGTCGCAGCCAAAATATCCCGAGTGACCTTTACTTTGCTTCACAAAAGCTCTAGCAGGAGTATCACAGATAACACAGGAGACTTTGATTTGAATATGTTGACCTGTAGGTGGTATCAGTAATCCAGTGGCAGTCAGATTGTTTATATCATCAATTAAATCACGGAGATAACCAGAAACATTATTTGGTTTTTCATTTCCAAGGAAAATGCCAATAGCAAATGGCTTTGAAACAACAGGGTGAATAGTTCTACCCAAAATTGGCCAAAACTGTGTCTTTGATGCTTTGAACAATGGCAAGCCATCTATGTTCATCTGTATCCGCATAACAGTGACATTAGCTTGATTTAAGTAGGCATCTGACCTTAACTCGGTCAATAAAACATTTTGTAATCCAAAATGAAAATACGAACCACCACCAACAATTTTCACTTCGTAATCTGTTTTTGTTTTAAGGAGAGTTCTTGGGTCTTTCGGCAACAGGGGATGGGCAGGACGCAGTTTACATAAAAGATCTTTCACAGCGTTGTGGGGTATGTTAAACTGGGAAGCCCATATGCTCAAATCATAAGCTAGATCTGAATCATCAGGTAAAGATTCAGAACCATCAGAATCTGACTGATCTGAACAAAACACCGACTCGACATCTTCCACATCGCTGTCAAGCACACCAAAACTTTGGTCAAAAATATGAGATACTGCTGAATTGCTGTCATTCATTGAATTAACAGAATCTTCATCCAGATTATGAAAACACTCTTCATTTGAACCTGCCTGGACGCCATGAGGTTGTAAATTAGCACCGTCTAAATCAGAAATATCATTTCCTTTGGCACCGGAAATATGTTCAGAAATGGTACTATTAAATTCATTAGCATTCACAAAGTCTGAACTAATATTAGATAAATGTTTGGCAACACTGTTCCTCACTCGCCGGTAACGCTGCCAATACTCTGCCGACCTTTTCATTTGTGGGGTATAAATAAAGCCAACACAATATCGATATCAATTTTAACCAATTTGAAAATATTGGACGACTTGGCTTACTTTCAGTCAACAATAATTAACTAAAAGCCAATAGTCAGATCACAAAAAGAGACAAGTGTCAAAACCGAAAGTATAGGCTTTTTGCAAACAGTAAATGTTTACTGTTCTTAAAAGCAGATGTAAATCTCCAAGCTTGCAGTCAATAAAAACACACAATATGCATGTGTATCAACACTAGTGATAACTACCAAAAAAGCGCCCCCAAAAAGCTCCAATTATTGCAAACTGAACCCTGTACTTTTGTTTACCTTGTTAAATTTGTGTCAAAGGCCTGCCATATTGAATATTTCATGAATGACAGATTTTGTAAGGGTCAAGTTCAGTCATGAAGGAAAGTTCAACCAATCAATAATCAGAATTTGCCAGCGGAAAAACCCAAACTGACCCAACTGAAGTGAGACCGGAATAAGACTATATGATCAAATGTGATTCGGTCCGGAGTGTAAATAAACAATAAACCTGATTAATGTTTAATTTTCACAGCATATATAAGTGATCAAATCAGATTACCACTGTTTACACCGGCTATGTTACAAATAAATAATCTTGAATACGACTATAAGAATTCGCGAAAATACATGACAAAGGCAAAACCAAATCGATTTACTATCGAAAAAATGCGTTTAAAAAGTTTATTTCCACATGGTATGGATAAGGCATGTGAAATAGCATGTCAATGAAATAGTATGTATGTGCAAAAATTAAAATTTTATATTATTTTCGAATAAAATTTACCCATTTACCGTTGCAACTGTTTCATATTATTCCTAGTTTGGCGGCACGTCGATCGTTCGCGCTCTTGTTTTTTATTATTATTTTGCAGTGACAATAACATTTGATGCTTCTTGTTGATAAAACAAAGTTATAAAATGATACATATATTGTTTTATACAATTAAATTAAATTATTTTTAAAAAACAAAAAAATTTCAAATCGCGCACCTGCTGTTAAATGGGTTAGCCCATGTGGGTCCCATATGGGCCCCATATGGGTTATCATGTCTATTTTTTTACGTAGTATTTATCTTTTAATATTAATATATTGCAGTTAAGGTCAAGAATGTAATATTCTAGCTAAAATTACATTTGTTTTAAATAAATAAATGTATATTAATTCCTTTTTTTAAATTGGACTGTAATATGGGACCCATCTGGGACCCATCTGGGCAAACCCATATGGGCTTGCCCATATAGGTCCTATATGGGTCCAATATGGGCAAACCCATATGGGCGTGCCCATATGGGTCCCATATACTCATGTTTGCTGGGTATTGGCGAATGAACAGAGCAAATTGGGAATTATTCTCAATATTTTGTAATGAAGAATTGAATACTTCAACTTTTGAGAATGCTGATGATAAAATTCACTCATTCTCAAAACTTCTACATAGCATAGCGGAAAAATGTATCCCTAAGACCACGGCAAAGTCAAAGCGTAACAAACCTTGGTTTAACGATGAATGTAAAAGGGCAATAAGGAAACGTAGAGCTGCACTTAAAAAAATTAATATTAGACCTACAAGTGCAAATTTAAATAATTTCAGAAATGAAAGGGCTAAAAGCCGAAAAATAATTAAACAAGCCAAAAGAAAATCATGGCAGAAATTTGTCTCTGGTATAACCAGTAAAACAACAGTTAAAAATGTTTGGTCGGCTATAAGAAAAATCAGCGGTAAAGTTTCTTCTAATACAGTTAATCATTTAAAAACCAGTGATTCGATTATAACAATTTTTGAAACATTTACCTCATACTTCCTTAAATTTACTTTTATCTATATATAACGAAATCTGGTTTTCTGGAGATGTTCCAGATTCATGGAAAAATGCTTTCGTTATTCCAATACCTAAACAAGGTAAGGATCCAACCGACCCTACAAGTTATAGACCTATAGCTTTGACAAGTTGTATTTGTAAAACACTAGAACGTATGATTAATACAAGACTCGTTTGGTATCTTGAATCAAACAATCTATTAACAGAATTCCAAAGTGGATTCAGAAACCAACGAAGTACACTAGATCATCTCGTTCGTTTTGAAACTTTTATCCGTGATGCCTTTATCAAGAAAGAACACCTAGTAGCGGTGTTCTTTGATCTTGAAAAGGCTTACGATACAACATGGAAACATGGGATTTTAAAGGATCTAGGTGACATTGGTCTCAAGGGTCGTTTACCAACATTTATTAACAGTTTTCTTTCTGACAGAAACTTCCAAGTTAAAATTGGGTCTACCTTGTCTTCTGTTTATAAACAGGAACAAGGTGTCCCTCAGGGTAGTATATTTTCTGTTACTCTCTTTAACATCAAAATAAATAACATTGTAAAAACCCTTAATCCAGGAGTCGATTGTTCACTTTATGTGGACGATTTTCTTATATGTTATCGTTCAAAACATATGAACACAATAGAGAGGCAATTACAACAATGCCTCAATAAATTACAAACTTGGAGCAATAACAATGGTTTCAAATTTTCACCTACTAAAACAAACTGCATGCATTTCTGTCAGAAAAGATCTGTACATAATGACCCTGAACTATTTTTAAATAACATTCGTATTCCTGTCGTCAAGGAAACGAAATTTCTTGGTGTCATATTTGACAGCAAATTGTCTTTTATACCTCATATTAAATATGTAAAAACTAAATGTCTTAAATCTCTAAACTTGTTAAAATTTTTATCACATACCGACTGGGGAGCTGACAGAAAGGTTTTACTGCAACTGTATAGATCTCTAATAAGATCAAAATTGGATTACGGTAGCATTGTTTACGGTTCTGCCAGGAGATCATACCTCCAGATGCTGGACGTTGTTCACAACCAAGGACTTCGCCTAGCTCTCGGGGCCTTCAGAACATCTCCTGTGGAGAGCCTTTACGTCGAAGCAAATGAACCATCACTCTACCTTAGACGAGAGAAACTTGCGCTTCAGTTTGTTTTAAAAATAAAATCTAACCCGAAAAATCCTGTACATGATAGCGTTTTTAATCCTAAATATGAAAATTTGTACGACCGTAAACCGACGGCAATAAAACCGTTTGGTTTACGTATGTTATATTCTATACAATCGTCACAACTTAATTTACATAAAGTGATGAAGAATAATATTTTGGACAGTCCACCTTTGCAATTAAAAACTCCTTACGTTGATTTAACTCTATGTGACAATAATAAATCTAATACAGACCACCTTGTACTTCGCACAAGATTTCTCGAATTGCGCAATAGGAAATACTCAGATTATATTGAAATTTATACGGATGGTTCAAAGACCGACTCGTATGTCGGCTTCGCTTCAGTTAGTAAATTCCATATTACTAAACAAAAGTTACCCTCCGATTCTTCTATTTTTACAGCCGAAATTCATGCTGTTAACCTTTCACTGGATTTTATTTCCAAGTATTCGGGTACAAAGTTTGTAGTATTCACCGACTCATTGTCGGT
The DNA here is from genome assembly GCA_007844125.1 of Sinonovacula constricta. Lineage (NCBI taxonomy): Eukaryota > Metazoa > Mollusca > Bivalvia > Cardiida > Solecurtidae > Sinonovacula > Sinonovacula constricta. Next base: position 9,881,049 of record CM017572.1, read on the forward strand.
TTTACAATCCATTAAAACTATGAATTTGTCTAACCCTTACATAAGTACACTTCTTTTGAAGCTCAACGAAATTTCTTCAGACAAGAACATCGTTTTCTGTTGGCTACCTAGTCATGTAGGCATCCGAGGCAACGAGGATGCAGACAAAAATGCAAAGTCTGCTTCAAATCTTAATGAAGCAGATATTTGCATACCCCATACAGATTTTAAACCATGTATAAATAGATACGTTTTATCTAAATGGCAAACAAGTTGGGATAGTACTATCCATAACAAATTACACGACATCAAACCTAAGGTTCGTTCTTATACCTCTATTCATAGAGACGACAGACAGGAGGACGTTGTTCTTACCCGCTGTCGAATAGGTCATTCTAGACTAACTCATTTTACAAAGAGAAGACCAACCTGAGTGTGTTCTTTGTCAGGAACCACTGACAGTTAAGCATATTTTATTAGACTGTATTGACACCAACCACATACGATCTAAATATTTTAATGTCAATACCATGTTTGATTTGTTTAAGACAGTGCCCAACTCTACACTTGTTTGTTTTTTAAAAGAAATTTGCATTTTTAACCGATTGTAATGTCTTAACAGTTTATTGTGATATCTTTGCAAATTTTAATACTGTTATCCATATATATTTGTTTTCAAATATTTTTAACTTGTATATTCCCACGTTCCGAAATACCTATTTTAGTTTTAACACTGTTAAACTTCTATGTTGATTAATTAAACTTTATTCGGCGCCGTATGACATATAAAGTGTCGGTGTGCCGTTAAACCCAAAATACAAATACAAAATACCTGCGCCATTTTGCCCCCTTTTTACCCCCCCCCCCCCCCCCCCCCGGGGAGCTGAAACTTGGCAGGAACCTAGGGCCGTGGTGCTAGAGGCTGCCACTGAAAACCGTTACGGCTTAGGACTTCCGGTTCCTTTCTCCTGGCTCCCTTTTCTTCATAGGAATGGTTTGTTAGCGGGACAACACCTGCGCCATTATGCCCAATTTTTTGCCCCCCGAGAGGTAAAACTTGGCACGAACCTACAGCCGGGCTGCCAGTAATTTGCCAAAAACCGTTTCGGCCTCATACTTCCGGTTCCTATACTCGAGGCTCCACCACCACCCTACCCCCACCACCCAGTATTTTATATGCAATCTGTTATCCTTATTAGACCATTGTCACCATTCTCTCTTTTGCGCATACGCAACCTTGGATCAAAAGGTTCGCAAAACGAGGATGGTAGGCTGGCGGCGGGGACCGACCCTATCAGGCGGTGGTGTCAGAAGTGTGATATTCTGCAACAGAGCTGTCAGGTACATTTTTCCTACCAATGCTGTTTAGTAAATTGTATGCAATATGTTATCCTAATTGACCTTCTCAGCATTCTCTCTTTTGAGCGGAAGTAAACTTGGATCAAAAGATCCAAGCAAAGAGTATGGGAGGCTGGCACAAAAGACCTACACTATTAGGCGGTCGTGTCGGAAGTGTGATATTCAGCAACAGAGCTTTACGCATACACTTTTCCTACCAATGCTGTCCAGTATATTATATGCAATTTGTTATCCTTATTTGACCATTTTCAGCATTCTCTGTTTTGCATGTACACAACCTTGGATCAACATATTCGCAAATAGTGGATGGGAGGCTGGCGCCGGGGACCTATCCTGTCTGATGGTAGTGTCGGAAGTGTGATATTCTGCAACAGAACTTTACACGTACAATTTTCCTACCTCTGCTGCTGAGTATAGTATATGCAATCTGTTATCCTTATTTGACTATTTTCAGCATTTACTTTTGCATATACACAACCTTGGACCAAACGATTCGCGCAAAGGGGATGGGAGGCTGGCGCCGGGGACATACCCTATCAGGCGGTAGTGTCGGAAGTGTGATATTCTGCAACAAAACTTTACGCGTTCAATCTTCCTACCAATGCTGTTCAGTATATTATATGCAATCTGGTATCCTTATTTGACCATTTTCAGCATTCTCTCTTTTGTGTGTACGCAGACTTGGACTAAATGATTCCATAAAAGGGGATGGGAGGCTGGCGCCGGGGACCTACCCTATCAGGCGCTAGTGTCAAATGTTTGATATTCTGCAACAGAACTTTACAAGTTACTTTTTTCTACGAAGGCTGTTCAGTATATTATATGCAATATGTTATCCTTATTTGACCATTTTCAGCATTCTCTCTTTTGGGTGAACGCAACCTTGGACCATAGACATATAGTAACGTGACCGCCGACTCCACAAGGTGTGCGAATATCTTCCAATTACGCAACCTTGGATCAAAAGATTCGCGCAAAGGGGATGGAAGGCTGGCGACGGGGACCTACCCTATCAGGTGGTAGTGTCGGAAGTGTGATATTCTGCAACAAAACTTTACACGTACAATTTTCCTTCCAATGCTGCTGAGTATATCAAATACAATCTGTTATCCTTATTTGACATTTTCAGCATGCTTTCTTTTGCATGGACACAACCTTACACCAAAGGATTCGCGCAAAAGGGATGGGAGGCTGGCGCTAGGGACCTACCCTATTAGGCGGTAGTGTCAAGTGTGATATTCTGCAAGAGAGCTTTACAAATACACTTTTTCTACCAAAGCTGTTCAGCATCTTGTATGCAATCTGTTATCACTATTTGACCGTTTTCAGCATTCTCTCATTTGCGCGTATGCAACCTTGGATCAAAATATTCACGAAAAAGAGATGGGAGGCTGGCGCCTACCCTATCAGGCGGTAGTGTGATATTCTGCAACAGAGCTTTACGCGCACACTTTTCCTACCAATGCTGTTCAGTATCTTATATGCAGTCTGTTATCCTTATTTGACATTTTCAGCATTCTCTCTTTTGCGCGTATGAAACCTAGGATCCAAATATTCACGAAAAGGGGATGGGAGGCTGGCGCCGGGGACCTACCCTATCAGGCTGTAGTGTCAGAAGTGTGATATTCTACAACAGAACTTTACACGTACAATTTTCCTACCAATGCTGCTGAGTATATTATGTGCAATCTGATATCCTTAATTGACCATTTTCAGCATTCTCTCTTTTGAGCGGTCGCAACCTTGAATCGAAAATTTCGTGAAAAGGGGATGGGAGGCTGGCGCCGGGGACCTACCCTATCAGGCAGTAGTGTCAAAAGAATGATATTCTGCAACAGACTTTTCAGGTACCATTTCCCTACTAATGCTGTTCAGTATATTGTATGTAATCTGTTATCCTTATTTGGTCATTTTCAGCATTCTACCATTTGAGCGGACGCAGACTTGGATCAAGATTATGAAAAGAGATGGGATGCTGGCGCCGAGGCCCTACCCTATCAGGCGGTAGTGTCGGAAGTGTGATATTCTGCAACAGAGCTTTACGCATACACTTTTTCTACCAAAGCTGTTCAGTATATTGTATGTAATGTTATCCTTATTTGACCTTTTTCAGCATTCTCTGTTTTGGGCGTCCGCAACCTTGGATAAAAAAATCGCAAAAAGGGGATGGTAGGCTGGCGCTGGTGACCTGCCCTATCAGGCGATAGTGTCGCCAGTGTGATCTTCTGCAACAGAGCTTTACGCATACACCTTTCGTACCAATGCTGTTCAGTATTATTTTCAACCTGTTACTCTTTTTTTTTACCATTTTCAGCATTCTCTCTTTAGCGCGTTAACAACCTTAGACCAAAAGATTCGCAAGGAGATGGGAGGCTGGCGCCAGGGACCTACCCTATCAGGCGGTAGTGTCGAAAGTGTGATATTCTGCAACAGAGCTTTAAACATACACTTTTCCTACCAATGCTGTTCAGTATATTATATGTAATGTTATCCTTATTTGACCATTTTCAGCATTCTCTGTTTTGGGCGTCCGCAACCTTGGATCAAAAGATTCGCGAAAGAGATGGGATGCTGGCGCTGGTGACCTACCCTATTAGGCGGTCGTGTCGGAAGTGTGATATTCAGCAACAGAGCTTTAGGCATACACTTTTCCTACCAATGTTGTTCAGTATATTATATGCAATCTGTTATCCTTAGTTGACCATTTTCAGTATTTTCACTTTTGCACGTACGCAACCTTGGATCAAAAGATTCGCGCAAAGGGGATGGGAGGCTGATGCCGGGGACCTACCCTATCTGGGGGTAGTGCCGGAAGTGTAATATTCTGCAAAAGAGCTTTACGCGTACATGTATCAGAAAAACTCACCTTGAGCATGTTGTGCTCAGGTGAGCTGAAAAACAGATGTTGTGCCAAATGATAGAACAAACTGAAACATGTTCAGGTATACATGTTTATTTGACATAACAGTCAAACACAGTGTCAATTTACGTTATTTAAGGACCTGATATTTGAATCATAATCCAAATATATATGTCAGCTTGTTGTTATTACATTATTTCTGTTCATGTTATTTTAAAACAAAAACACTTGTTCATCTTTTGTTTCTATTTTTGCCTCTCAGGAAGCTTGATCCTAACAGTAGACCTATTTTGTAAGTATTTTCTAAACATCACAGAGACCTATGTTATACTTGAAAATGATTAAACCAGACACTTGTGAACGAGTATATACAGTACAAAACTACTATATTATTTATAAACCTTGTTTATTTATGATCTTTGAATATGAGAATTTGATAGTAATTCTTTATTGTTATTTCTTTTGTAACAGTTACTTCGAAAAAAACAACAACTCAGAAACCCAAATTGCCACCACCAAATATCTCAAGCAGACCAGTAAGTGTTTCCTCAGCAAAGTTGCTTTCCAAACCATCACCAAAGCCAAGCACATCAGGAATTGCAACATCAACACCAGTGTATTCCCAGATCATAAGAATTCAAACTATGTTTGGATCTGAAATATTATCTGTAGACTCTGGTGCAAGGTACATATCTACACATTATCTAATTTTTACATATGGCAATATATATAATGTAAAAATGTCTACTGTTACAATTTAGATAAAACAAATTTTAGATTATGTATTTTTGAGAATGATGTTCAGATGTTTATGGCAAATATAAGTATTTAACGTAGATACATCAGTATACTTTCCTCATGTACTTGCTGTTTCAGTGGAGGGCAATGTTTTGCAACTACAGTTTGTGTAGGTAATCCGAATCATAAGGCAATCCGAATCAATTTCGAAACTTTTCATAAAAATATCACACATGTGTGCGTTAATTGTATGAACTCAAGTTATTTCTAATCAAGTAATCTATTAGCAGTTAACTTATGTCAAAAAATTCACGACAGCTTATGCTTACGTCACACAGCGTTCATTTGACTCAGATCATCAGCAGAAGATTTACGCGAACTTACAAAAACTTACAACAGGCCTATTTTTCAGTATTATCTAACCGGTGACATGGAATGGGGCCAAAGAAGAAAAAGGTAATTTGCAAAATGTACCCACATCATATATCTTCACATGCAGAAAATTTGTGTTTCAAATATGCAAGCATAGTAATTTTACATTTTATACATCTATACCACCTATTCTTAACTATTTTTAAGGTTGGCCAACCAGCCCAGCAGTGAAGGCAGCAAGGAAGATACGAAAGAAGTATTCGCCAAGCAAAGCAAGAGATAAGGAGTCCAGGGCCAGGCGAGCCCTCTATGACATAAAGGTGAATCATTTATCCGTAAGAAAAACAGCAGATAAGTTTGATTTGTCCTATAGTTTCGTGCAAATGTGAGTGTCAGGTTCAGTGGAGGTTGGGGCACGGCACGGCACTGGCACAATATTCACATACAGTGAGGAGAGGCAGTTTGCTGAATACCTGAGTGAGATGGCGAAAAGGGGAATGGGTTTGAGGCCTGGAGAATTTCTAGATTTAATTCAGGAAATTGTTCTAAAGGAAGGAAGAAATACACCATTCACAAATGGTAGGCCATCATATGACTGGTACAGACACTTCATGAGTAGACACAAGGACATTGTGATTGAAAAGGATCTTCTAAATAAACCGGGACGCATTTGGAACGCAGATGAATCAGGGTTCAACCTAGGAAGTAAGGCTGGGAAAGTCATTGGACCATCAAGAGGTACATTTCCGTCACAGATATCTCATTTAGCAGGAAGTTCCAGCAAAGCAAGACTTACAGTGATGTTCTGTGCTAGTGCAAGTGGCTCAATTATGCCTCCTTTCTATGTGTATCCAAAGCCCCCTTCAAAATGTGTTAATCCTTTAAATTGTGGTATTACAGGAGGTACAGTGGAATATACCGAAAAGGGGTGGATGGATGGCATAACATTTACCAAGTTCCTTCAACACTTTGACAAGCATATTGTAACAGAAAGACAAGTTGTGTTGCTAATAGACTCAGTAAGTAGTCACATCAGTTCAAATGTGTTCCAGGAAGCCAGAGCAAAAGGTATTGAGCTGTATCGGATAGTACCAAATGCAGCCCATTTGATGCAGCCGCTCGACAAAGGTGTGTTTGGTCCTTTGAAAACTCGGCGGTATATTAATAAGACTGTGCGGAAGCACAACCGTGAGAATCCAGGGGTACCAATCAATAAGACAAACTTTGCTGAGAAACTGCGAGAAACCTACAATAACTTTTACAGGCCCAACATTGTAGTGAATAGCTTTGCTTCATCTGGGATATATCCAGTAAACAGGGCAGTAATTTCTGATGAACAGCTGAAGACAGGTTTGACCTTCAATCTAGATGATGAGGAGACAGAGAAGGAAACTGTTCAGAGTGAGGCCGGGCCTTCTGAGCCTACTGAAAACGAAAGCATCAGTGAGAAAGTATTCAACACCTATGCAAGTGTACTAACAACATCTGCCAAAGAGAAGTAACACAAGCGACAAGAAGGATATGATGTACAAGGTGTTTCACCAGGGTACGATACGTACGTGCTGCTCAAGTCAAAAGTCAATGCCGAAAAGTGTCAGTAAAAAAGCTTAAAGATAAAGAAACTCCTATTGATGCTCAAAGACAAGCTGTAGTTAGGGCAGAACAATCAACATCTGCATGCGGACAAGACACTGAGGTAGCCCCTCAAAAGCAACTAGAATCACCAGAACAGCCCATGGCAGGACAAGATCTATTAGCATTTGCTGCCTATAGTGCAACATCAACACACACTTCTGATAGTGCAAAAGGCAGAGCAGACACTGATAAATCCAAAGCAAAAGGAGTATCACCAGTTATAATGGAAACACTTGTATTGCCCGAAACCAAACAATCACAGAAGCGTTCGAGTCTACTTGATGATTTGCCAGATAATTTAACCAATCCAGAGACTATAAGAAAATTGGCACTGAAAGACTTAGAAAAAACAAGGAAATTTGCAGCTAAGGAAAAGAGAGCGAAAGCAGCTTATCTTTCACGCACACTTAAGCAAAAGAAAATAGGTAAGCAAAGTTTTAAACATAAGGAACCAGTGTCACAAGTGAATGTTAGTGAAGATGAAGCTATATGTGTATGGCTTGTGAAATTACCTGGAAAGAAGATAAGTCACTTATGCTCGGTCACATCTGGATTCAGTGCGACCAGTGCAAAGGTTGGATACATGAGCACTGCTTGCCTGTAGGTGCTTCATACAATGACACACATGAGGATTCCACCTTTCTATGTCACAAATGCGAAAAAGTGTAATTTGTGAACAGCATGGAACGTATGAGACTGAAACATAACTCGTGAACAATGTGAAATAGACACAACTGTGATGTAACTTGTGAACAATGTGATATAGACACGACTGTGATGTAACTTGTGAACAATGTGAAATAGACACAACTGTGATGTAACTTGTGAACAATGTGAAATAGACATAACTGTGATGTAACTTGTGAACAATGTGAAATAGACACAACTGTGAGATGTAATTTGTGAACAATGTGAAATAGACACAACTGTGATGTAACTTGTGAACAATGTGAAATAGACACATATGTGATGTAACTTGTGTGATGTAACTTGTGAACAATGTGAAATAGACACATCTGTGATGTAACTTGTGAACAATGTGAAATAGACACATATGTGGTGTAACTTGTAAAGCATTTAGTAACCATATGTAAAACCATAAAATTAAAGGCAGTCATTCGATTACATGTGTCATTTCTATTGTCTTGTTGTGGTTTGATTGTTTACTATTTTAAAGTACAAAATAGTTAAATGCAGTTTTAAATTGTACTGTCTGTTATTCAAACAGGAAAGGGTCATGCAACACTGTCTTTAACATTACATGCAAATAAATCTGAAGTTCCTGACTTTAAACATTCATACTATAGCAGTAGGCAATAATATCCTACACATTACATTCGTAAAGGTCAACATGAACCTTTGTGACACTTTCATGCAGACAAAAATTGACAGTTGAGTATAAACTACCATACAAATATACATTTCATTAAAAATGTCATGCTTTTTAACACATGTGCAAGTTTCAATGTGGGTTATATATTTTTGCAAAGTCTCTACTACTTTTACTGTCATATTTTCATATTGATAGCAATCTCCCTATTGTATTGTTTCAGGGCAAAGATGAGGTCAGAATTGAAAACTGTGTGATTAAAGGTTATCATGCCTTCAAAGTAAAGCCACCCATGACATCTCCACCAACTCTTCTGACTGTTGATATCGAATACACTAACATTCATGATACAGATGCATGTTTGGTGTGGATACCAGAGTTGAACAGTTTTAAGTCAGACATGCATGATGTTGTTACTGATGAGGACAGATATTTGCTGTTGAAAGACATAGCAGGGCTGCCAGTTGGTCCTGTGCCCCGTACCCTGGCCAGTGCATTTCGCAAACTCATTGACTGGGGTGCAAATGTTTTTTGTGAAGCAACTGATCAACCCCAGCAAAGCTTCCTACCTTGGCCGGCACCTGAAGAAACATGTGGCGGGGCTGTTATTCCTTGTACTTACCTAGTCGAGACGAAAGTAAACAGTTAGTAATTGATGTTGTCAAAGAAGCCCTGATGAAGATGCCTGAAGGAGAATTTATCAGACTGGAGTAATGTAGATGTGACAGTGAAAGGATAAACAATGCATATGCAAGAACTATTTCCTTTTATTTTTGTCAGATAAAATAAAATAAAAATGTGTTGATGTAGTTTTACTTTATGTTTTATTCACAATTCAGATAGAATACTATTATTGCAGCTGTCAAATTTGACAGGTAAAATACATCTTGAGAAAACCCCCAGCATATGATTCGGATTGCCTTCGTTTGGTTCGTATGTACTATAATGTAGTGCTAAAAATAGATGCATGCTCTCTCACTGCAGAACGCAGATAGGAACTGAAATGGAAACAATATTTACAAGGTGATGTCTTGTATACACAAATCCATAGAAACAATTTTGTAACAGTTATCTTTTTTAGTATTAAATAAATTTAGTTATTCGAATTGCCTACACAAACTGTATATTCTAAATTTGAATATCAGCAATACCATCAGTGGCTCTACCCAGACATTAGTGTCAGGGTGTTCTACCACCAAAATATATTAATGTTACTAAAATGACCATGATTGTGTCACTGGGATGCATATAAATCATAAAAAATTAAAGTATACACAATTTGCATGTCAATCGTACCTACTCGGCGATCTCCGGCAAGCTTCGAAGATAATGCCTAGTCACTCGGAACTCCTCGGTTAATTCCGTCCTCTACGTAATCACCTCGGAAATTATGCGGTCGCCGCCATGTTGACGAACTACTTCCAAAATGGCAATCGTACCTACTCGGCGATCTCCGGCAAGCTTCGAATATAGACATCACCGAAGCGTGATCCGACTGCATGCAGGGTAATAACTGGTATATTACACTTTTACCAAATCCTGCTGGTAATATACATACAGTATCAACTAAGTTAGAAATATTCTTCAACGAACCAATCTGCTCTTCTTTCAAGGATTATTGAATCTCAATTATATCTAAAGCGTACTGCATGCACTTTGAAAAGTCAGCCATCTTTGTTTACATAATGCAATGAGAAGTTATTCGCCGGGGCAAATCACCAACTGGTGTATTCGTGCAATTACATACGAGGCATTATCTCCGAAGCTTGCCGGAGATAGCCGAGTATGTACGATTGAATGCCTCCGGCAAGCTTCTGAGAGGACGGAATTACCCGAGGAGTTCCGAGTGTATGACGGCGACAGCATTATTTCCGAGGTGATTACGTAGAGGACGGAATTACCCGAGGAGTTCCGATTGTCTGCATGTAAGCAATATAGTCACAAAAGCATTACCGTATGGTAAATCAGTGTAATATCGTTAGGTGTTCACGTCATGCTATCACAGTAAATGCAGGATTGCATATGCTTATAGTGAAGTTTGTGATTACTGAAAGATTGGTTGTATATTTAACCTAGAACACATCTTCACTAAAAAGATGAGCAATTCTGAATACTTTCTTACAGAATCCCAAAATGGACATATCAAGCATTCCAATGATGTCTGGCATGCTGCAAAAATGTAGGGAAGAAAATACTGCATGTAAGAAATTTTAATTTTCAATGTCTACTATGCACTATATTGTTACTTTGATGGTTGTGTTTCATATGTTTATGATAGCAGCTCCAAAAAAGATTACACTGTGTCTGTTTAAGGTACACAGTTTAACCTTACCAATACACTGCAAAACTCCAGTAACTTTAACACATCTAGAGTATTTAAATCCATATCAATCATGAGCTTTAATTTGAAAAAAAAAAACAGCACATTTTTCAAAACAATTAATCAAAATAATAAAAATATAAAAATAATAACATGCAATCTCGTTTTGTTTAGATTGGAAAACATTATTTTACAGGCTGGCCAGAAAGGAGGTTGTGGGATATTGCTCATGAGGTCCAAGGACATTGTAAACCATTTTTGGTATTGTTGTAGGCAAGCCAGTACTTATGCTGAATTTGTGGTAAGATCAATGTGTCTTTATTTATAATTTAAAAACACGACAGAAATCAACACAATAAAGTCTTGACTGTTAATTTTTATGAGACACCTATACACATTGCAACTGTTTCTCAACTGACATAAAAATCAGACGGCTATTCATGCCGAAAGTATAGAAATACAGCGCATTAAAATTAAGATATGGAAAGAAGACAGAAAGTGTAAATCATTCAGATCACCTACTTTCTATATTTGTTAACTTCTTTTGTCAGATATCTTGATAATTCCAGATAGTTATAAAGTTAACGGCCAAAGTAAAATACATTTATCTTGTTTGTGCCTGTTGGTGATGTGGGGAAAAACACTTCTCCAAATTGACTATAACATAGTTGGATACTGTCTCATGGTGAAGGAACCAACCAGTGCAGCCACGGACCACTATCAGCGGAAGAGCGAAAAGCCATGGCTTGATCCAACAGTGGATGCTAAAGCACGGTCTGCCTTAGCAGGTGTCATCTTAGACAAGAGATTCTTGAACAGGATACATTACCTTTAAAACTTCAGGCGTGTTTAAAACTGTTAAGTCCTTGTTGATCCTTATACCTTTTAGCCCATACATTTTGTAAAGCTATAACTATCAATATCTTGCAACACTACCTGAATTATTTCTGTCTAAGGGCTGACCTAAGAGCTCCAGATTCAGGACATACAAGAGTTGCTAAAATGGTTACATATAGAACTGCTTACACTGCAGCAAGTGTAAAGTTAGTTCCTTAGCAGGCAGGCCCGTGTTAGGATAATGTAACTGGGAGGATGGTATCATGCTAGTTATATGTGGCATTCTTTACACATTGAAGCCAGCACTGTATCAGCATCAGACCTAGTAGCGCAATCTGTAGAGTGTTGGCAACAGGTATTGGACTCCGAGTTCAATGCTAGGCCATGACATACTAAAGTCATAAAAAAGGTGGTGGTATAGCTCGCATGCTGATGCTTAAACAAATATAAGGGAAGTTCCAAAGTGTCAAGATAGTGTTACTGGGAGTGGTATCATTGCAGGCCTTCATGGCATGCTATACACAGTGAAGTCAACACTCCCAAGTGATTATAGTCTCAGAAAAACTACAATACTGTTGATATGAGAAATTCTCAACAATCTACGTCATATTCAGTTGTAGACTGTCTCCAGATGACAGAAATGTTTCTGGAAGACAAACTTAACTTCTACTATTGATTGGAAACACCCACAATTTTGCCTTGGTAACATACCTTCTGCTCCACAAACTAATTATAAAACCTTTAAATTTGAACATTTCTTGCTCATTTGTATTATGCAACTGACACACCACTGATATGTCAATGACTCCATTTGAATTGCCAATGCCACAAAGTCAACCAATTACTGCTGAATTGTTCCCGACATGAATTGCTAATTTTACCCCACACATTGTAGAAAAATAATCAAATGGTTTGCTGAATATAGCTGAAAGTTTTCATTGTTTATATACCATAATAAGTAAGTTACTATAACAAAAACAACTAAAATAGATAAGAGCAATTGAGCTCATGAAACATATTTATTATAATCTGTTGAAGCACGTCTGAGATAGAGGTTTTCAACCAGCTTATCTTGATGTATTGTGCCAAACGGTTTTTATACAGCCCACCTGTATACCGCATCAGGAATCTGCTGGCAGCACTTGATCACAACATGAATACAGACAGGATAGTGAAAAGGCCCTGAATTCATTTTAATGGACGACAATGCAAGTCCACACAGGGCCATGGTGACCAACAGGTACCTCCAGGATGCCACCATCGTCCGAATGGATTGGCCGGCACGTTCCCCCGACCTCAATCCCATAGAACATGTATGGGACATACTGCAGAGAGCCATTTTAGCCCGTCCTGTTAAGCCCACTACAGTCCAGGAGCTAAGACGGGCCTATAGCGCCAGCGTACGGGCGGGCTTACACGTCCAGGATCTCATCAACGTACCGTTGGCCCGTCAGGCTGCCGTTATCAACGATATGAAGGTCAGTCTTGCCCTGCATGCTGATCCCCGCCCACACCATGATGGAACCCCCTCCATAGCGATCATGGTTTGCAATGCAAACAGGTGCATAACGCTCATGGGTCATTCTCCACATCCGTGCCCGTCTATCCGTGAAGTCCACACAAAATCTGGACTCATCGGTGAACAGTACCGGGGTCCAATCATTCAATGTCCATGTGACGTGACCTCGGGCCCATTGAAGGCGTGTTTGCAAATGCTGCCGCATCAATGGAATGCGGATTGCGGGTCTTCTAGCGCGCATACCAACGCTATGGAGTCTGTTTCGTACTGTTTGAGTCGAAACCCGCACTCCCGTTGCGTTTTCAACGTCATAACGTAGCGTTGTTGCGTTCATAAACCGGTGACGTCGAGCTTGTATAACTAAAAACCGGTCTTCAGCCTGCGTTGTTGCTCTTTGACGTCCACCCCCATGCCTGTGGGTAACGTCACCATAAGTTTGGTAACGGTTCCACATCCGTGAAACTACACTCTGACACGCCGAGTGCACGTGCCACTTGAGGCTGAGAACGCCCTCTGCAAGCATCCCGACGCCCATACTCATTTCTTCCCTACTTAAACGATGCCGTACGTGCAAATTCGCCATATTTTACGTATTCAGTAAGTTTTAAGCTGAATGTGTTACATTCAAGTGAATAACTTGAAAGTGTGTACAATTGTACATGTTGCCACCACGCCTCTTTTCATGGGTAGCCTTTTCCCCGTGCAAATCGGGAAGCCGTGGGCCGTGAAACCGCAGTAAAACTCACTGTACCTTGTAGTAAACACTCTATTAAATATACACACCAAAACTTAAGGGACTGCATTGCGTATATTACAAAATATGTAGCATTGAAAAAGCTATCCTTATCAAATTTCGAGTAGTATATAGCATCAGGTCTCATAAAGAAGTAAGTTATCAAGGTGGATAGATTTGACAGATGTGCAGCAGAAATGGAGTGATGTTACACGAACTTTCAAGCTAAATTTTTAGCCCATATTTGGCTTTACAATTTCTCTAACCTGAATATTGCCATAACGCTATTGTCAAATTGCATACAATCATGTTTATATTTCAGTTATCAGTGTATAAATTGGATAACATTATGTCTTTCTTATTTATCAGACTTACTAGTCAAATCAAGTCTTATTGTTAAAGGATTGTTGATGGTTTTTAAAATATGGTATTGGTATATCTGGAAAAATTAGGTCCTATGCATGCAGATTATTAAAACTACATGGTAACAGCTTATCAAATTGGCATGTTTAAATAACTGGTCAATAAAGCCAAACTATGCAAAAACATAATAATGAGTGGATTCTGAAATCTCAACGGACTGCTAAAAAACGTGTTCTCATTTGGATTGTGTTGTGTTTGAGAATCAAAATATGAACTTTTTTAGCTGTTTTAAGCTGCAATAAAATGTGTATTTTAGCTGGTCATGTCATGTGTATACATCAGTCATAAACGGTACATTGATTTGCTAAATAATTATAGCAATAATATTAAACATTAAATCTATATCTTGAGAGCCATTTTTCTACTCTAATCTGTGACCAAGTTGCTTTTAAGATCATTGTGAAAGTACAATCTAGCTCACATATTGCTATCAGAAACATTATTAATTGTGCAAGCTAACCTGCAAAAGCTCTTGTTATATCCAGTTGTTAAGCAGTATTTTACCTATAAGTGGACATCCATTAACACATTTCATTTGTTAAGTTTGCAGTTCTTTTTTAAGTTTGGGCATATTTTCATTGGTCTTATTTATTCATTTCCATTAAACATGGCTTTAACCATGTATGCATGAAAGTAATCTGATGAAGTCAGACTCAATTAAACCCTAACCCTGTATATACGGTAAGGTTTGTTTATATAACATGTTATGCATCAGTTTATGCACTTTGTTATGATTGTCGATTATTTTGTTAAGAAAGATTTGCTTGTAAACTTGTATAATTTTTTTAAAACTAAGCTATCTTTACAATTCTTTTGTTCTGAATTGTGCATTTTGTTGAGAAAATTCATAGCCGCAGAACATATTTTCTTTAAATATTTATCTTTATCCTTTTATGTTATTCTGAAATTGTTTAACAAGTACATCATAAAAAGATTTAAATTCTAGTTATTTTAGAAGGAATGTTACAATGTACTCAACAATAATGCTGCTGCTCTTTGAATAATTGTCTACATTTCTTTTATTTTTGTACATATTTCCTCATGTCACTGTCAGATTCATGGTCGCAATCAATTTTAACCAGGTTTTCTTTAGAAAATCCTGGTTATTAGACTGAGGTATGTCGTGAGGCGGGCATGCGTCAACAGTTGATTAAGTTTTTTGTCAAAGTTGTACATTTCTCAGAAACCATTCAAGCTAGAGCTTTGATATACTTGTCTGACATCACAGTAGCAATTATCCGGACAAGTTTCATAACTTTTGACTGTATTTTGTCGCCCTTTTTCACGTAGCATTTTCATTTCAAGTTTGTTTTTCAGTTACCTTTTTTTCAGTAACCATTCATGAAAGAGCTTTGAAACTTAACATATCTTCACACAAGTGTTCATTTAATATGATGGAGTGTCAGTGTCTAAGAACCATGGTTGTACCTCAACGGACAGTCATACCTAGGGTATAAAATATCAAAAAAAATGCCAAAATGTAGCTTCCGGAGTTTAGTTCAGTACTTACAAAAAGATATTTCACCTTAGATGCATAAAAGAATGTTCCTTTCAATGAAACAGTTTTGCATCCAAGACCCATGGCCCTTTTTTATTTTTAATGTAAACTGTTACTAAAAGTAGACATTTCTTTTTTAACTTGTCAGTTTCTACCGTTATCAACCATATATTTTCTTTACAAGAGTTCTCGGATTTCTATTAATACATAAAATGAAAAACTGGTTTCGTCGCATGGCGACGTTTCTTGTTATTTAATTTATATTATTTTATATTAAATTTCTAAAATAACCACTTTTTTTCAAGGTAGCAAAAATAAAGGCTAAATTTAATTTGACACCTGAGTACCATGAACCAGATTGACAACAAAGCCATTTGTGTTTGAACTGACTTATTTTTCTAGAATGATCAGATGCAGTTAACACTCAAAACTTTCATTATGCGGATCATTTATTGTTGTAATTTGCATTTATATATACATGTTTATTCTTTGTATCACAGTTTTTTTTATAATATTTGTTTTTGAGGGATTGGGATTAGCCGGCATTTTGCCGATACTGCACAGCGACATTTCTATCATTATAGCACAGGGGCACTTATGAAGTGCCCAGGGACTGAACCCGGCCGGTCCATTATACTGACACCGACGAGTCAGGCGTAATGCTGTCCCCTTAGCCCCGAGCGTTAGGAGGGAAGCCACTACTACCAACTTTAAAGTCTTTGGTTAGACCTGGCCGGGGTTCGAACCCACGACCTCCCGATCCGCAAGCCGACGCTCTACCACCTGAGCTATTGCAGCCGGTATTTGTTTTTGATAGAAGTTTGTAACTATAAATCAATGAATAAACCTACATTTAAAAAATATATATAGATTTAACATTTCCTTTTTGTTTCTGTTAATTCAGAGCCTTGTTATAAACACCAATACATATCATATAACACAAACATATGATCTCACAGTTTAAGTTCATGAAGCAAACCATGCAATATGATATACAGAGCATTTTAATTAAGTTGGATACATGATTTCCCTGAAATCAACAAGAAAGTAATGCTTAAGTATAATTCTTCTGTTGTTGCTTATGTTGCTTTTCTGATTTATTGGATATAGACATGGAGGTCTGAAATGTTTCCATTTTTCATAATATTTTCTTATGTGTTCACTAAATAAAATAACTAACATAAGTTTTTTACACAGTAATGCCACTTTGTAATAAATGTTGCATGTGATGCTACACTATGCATAACAAATTGCCTATGAAAAGATGTTTAAGATGTAAACTATGTGTTGTTTTTGCTATAATCCTTCCATATAGTTTATATTCCAGTATTTCTCTGTTACAACAACAAAATTGATCTTAAATGTCTAAAACAGACATGATTACCGAATGAATGTTCAAATTCAGTTCCAGTTATCAGAAAAACTATAAAAAGACAACAAAAACAAGTCTGAGTACTTTACAGCATGAATGAATTAAATACAATATGCCAACCGGATTTGAAATGATTTGATATCCTTTGAAGTATGGCATTCCTTTACAATTATATCCAACAGTTATAAAAAAACACATCTTTCCTAGGAATTTTCTTTAAAAAAAACAATGTATTACTGAGTTAAATGCAATTTGTGCAAAAGTAATCATATAACACCAAAATCAGTTAACGAGTGTTATTTTTATTTATGTTAATTCTTCATAGTTAGCTACAAAGGTATCTGGGAACTTGTCCCTTATTGCCCACATGCAACATGACGGAATGACAATCCTGTTGCCCGTCCCAAGATGTCCATGATGCCAAAGCACAAACTGTCGATAAGCAGTCTGCCTATTTGCCTTTAGAATGTCTCCCCCATCCTCTAACACAAGAAGATCTTGTCGATTTAGACATGAAAGCGCCAACACTCCTTCATCTAAGATATATACTTGGAATTCCTGCAATGAATAATGAACACAAATGAGGGTACTTTTCGTTGTGTAAGTTATAGATAACGTATTGTGTATGTAATAATAAATGATGTACTCAGATAAGTTGACATCACTTATGTTATCACATTTAGTATAGAGTGTTGCCACACCAGCCCTCAAGGTATATACAACCAGGCATCTGCAATTGTTAGCAATGAAACAAAAGATTCTCTTCATTTAACTCACAGCAATATTAAAATTGCACCTAAATCATAACTGTCATTGATGGGAGGGAGGCTGTGGAGGAGAACGCTTGCAGAATGAAATATCTCTCCTTTTAATATGTAGTAACCACCCTGTCACCTCTGAAATTTGTTATTTTGATCTCTTCTTGCAAAGTGACATACAGTGTATTTTATTGCATTGTAAGTACAACTAGGACAATGTAATATTTGAATTCAAAAGCAATTAATGAAATTTAAAAGATGTTTAATTTTTGCATTTAATTATTATGTTGACAAAAAATCTATGTGTTGTGTTCTGTATTAAACATGATTGCAACATTATTATAACAGTTAACTGGAAATGATTAGTAGCTTTTGTGATTTAAATCCACCTAGAAAATCCAGATAAAACCCCTGATGTTATTACAGTTTAAAAAGTACACAAAACATACCGGCAAGACAGACAAACAGCTTACTCTTTCACAGCAAATCTTCTCTATTACTGATGGCATCTGCCTACACTTAAGGCAGACACACCAGCCTGGTACCGCCCCATCTCCTGGTGGATGATATCCTCCTGGCTGCCTGGGGGTTGGCTCAATGATATTGAATATCAAAGAAGGGTGTACCTCAACAAGTTCAAAAAGGATCCCCTGCATCCTTGATGGGGTCAGGTCATTGATGATGCTCTGTAAAAGATTAATTAACAATAAAGCATCATGCGACAATCCTGAATAAGGCCTGTCTAATGTATGTTTAATATAAGTTTTGAGTTTACATGTTACAAGGAAAGATTTGACGCCAAAGATTGACGAGATTTTTACAGAAGAATTACAAAGAGAGTTATCAGGCCATTATTTGAAGAGCGTGACAAATACTTACACAATTAATAGAGTATACTTATATTTCTAGATTTAGAATCTGTAATTCGTATCAAATATTGTTGTAACGTATACAAATTTGTAACAATCTGTCCTATTTTTCTTCTCTCTGAAGGTTTATTTTCCCTTTACAATGTTTTTCCAACATTTGGACAGTGGCAGATGACAACAGAATCAATTTCATCGTCTTTTAAAGTGTTTCACATAAGCTACCAGTACCTCTAGGTTTGCATCATCAACAAATCCGACAGCATTCAAAATGTTTTCGAATTTTACTTGGGCAAAGAAAAAATAATTTAAAAATCTTTAACAAATGTGTTAGTAGTGTGAATATCAGTAAAATGGAAAGAAAAAAAAGAATCATAAGAAAACTGACCTTCATTTGATCTTTCCTTGACCGGATTATCTCCAATGCTGCTGACGCGCGATCTAGACTTTGAACAGTTGTAGATTGTCCAACCTGTGATCTTACTCCTGCTCTCACCCGTCCTCCTCTTGATCCCCTGGATCGTCCTCTCCCCCAAAATCTTTCTGGACTTGAAGCCGAACTTGACGTTGAAGACATTTTCGTTACGTTTGTGTTTACTACAGAAAGTGATGACGTCACACAAATGTGTGGAAAATATGATTTCTTACGAACGGACCCGAATGTTTTGCGTTACACTTTGGAACCCAATTTGGCGATTGTTTATAAACAAAGATCGGTGAGATTCTCGATAGAGACACGGTAGATTTTAACTTACCCATATTTTTGGAGAGTATGTAATATTGAAAAACCACGGATAAAATGTGTAATCTTTTCATTGTTCAATTCGCATTGCTGACAAAAAATGGTAATATTTTAACACTGTTTTTGAAAAGTTGTATGACTTTAAGGTAACCCTGCCTATTGAAAGGTTTCTGATTTTGATAGTAAACACGTATTGCATTATGAAGTTCATATGTTCAATCTGGTGGAAACCTCACAGGATAATCCAGATCATGCGCAAGGTAGACAACTTGACATAAATATCTATTCTGTTGAAGAATGTGTTAGGAAATTGGCCATTGCAGTAAATGGATCAAAGATTTACAAATGATGGCTAATGAGCAGGTCTGGGAGAATATATAGCAAATATAGAACGGAAATGGTTAAAGAAAGGATATTTGGAACTGCTTGTAAGCAACCGCTAACAGCTTGCAGCAGCTTCTTAAACATGTCTTTTAACATCATTTGTGTAGATTTTTTGTTTATAAATGAGTTTTTACAACAATTGAACAAGTAATTTCAAGTACAAAAGATGATGATCAGGAAGACACAGGCAGGTTTTCATCATTAGTATAGCAACTAAACAAATTATACAATATTCTTTTAAAGGTGGTATCCAACAGTTTGGACCATATTATCTCTCTCTCAAAGAACCAAATACATTGTTGCCTGAAAAGTTTTTGCAAAATGCTGATTATTGATATCCTACATCTATGTGAAAAGAGAAGCATAACACATAATTCCTCATTACAAAAAGGGACTTCCTATCTAAGCAATTTGCTTTTATTTTTATTGTTTGTTTTTTGGGTTTTACGGCACACCGACACTTGATAGGTCATACGGCGCCGAATACATTAAAGTTTAACGACATGAGAATATAATCAGGTTAAAACTAAAGCATGTGCTTTTATTTTTAAGCTTAGAAAACCATGTTACCCGTTAACTTTATATCACCATTCAGATAATCTGCTCTGACGTCTAATTTAAGATGAAATCACAATCATGCTTATTTATAGATTTAGAAAGAATGGGCATGTAGAGTGTTTTATTTCACAATGTCTACTTTCTTATAATTAAGACAGTATTCAAAATCACCACTTGTTAGACTTTGGTTTGACTTTTTGCAGAAATTATGCCCTAGTTCATGCAATTCAAGTTTATGTGCATCTGATGAAGACAAAGTGTCGTACACCACCTTTAAAGAAGAGCCATACTAGAAATAAACATTATAAAAACAGTAAAAATAGTTAATAAAATTTAAAACATTGAACAATAACATACAAAAAAGACATCAGCTATGTACACTTATTCTTATGGAAAGTGTTTTATAAAATGGACAACATTCCTAGATTTGAGGGTTTTTTTGTAGAGAGCTAAGAGCAAAACAACCCTATCTTCATTATTATGTCATAAAACTGTATCATGCTTATTTGATTTTTAATGATGCTGATTTTTACATGATAAAATATAATTATTACAAAAAAAATGTATGTGTATTTATAATATCCCCCAACTCATCATGGTTTGTTCAAGAGATAAAATCTTTGCTGGACGAAATTAATAGAACAATAATTTTATTGACATTTTGTTTTCAAATATTTTTTTCATAACAAATGAAAGAAAAATTTAAAAAATATATATACATCACCACATGAACAATATACATCACCACATGAACAGAGAAACTAACATAGTACTTCTAAGATAATAAGGCAATAATTAAAACTTGCTGTCTGGAACTACCAATCTCTTACAATTCCATTAAACTGATCAATTATCCACAACCAATTCAATTGTTTGATACAGCAGAATCGTTTTCTAATTGAGCATTGGTTGGTATAGATGATGAATCTTTCTCCGATTTTTCAGTTTTTGACCATGAGAAGGATGTTTAGTCTTTCTCTGATTTTCTCCGGTTGATTTTCTCTGGCTCTTCATTGGTCATCTTTCACTTGCATTTTACAGCTTTATGTGGATGTATTGTTGCCTTCCTTAAGTCCTATAAACATAGTCAAGACACAAGATTTTAATTTGATATAAAGCAATAACACATATATGACTATAATAGCATTGAACAAGTATTTCTATTATAGAAGAATCCTCAAAAATATCTACCAGTAGGTAGAGCCACCCTCCCAAAGGCAGATCAGCTGGAGGTCCTTCTTATATGAAACGTTTCTTCAAGAATCCATGTGGTGAGAAGATAAAGACTTTCAAGTCTCAACTCTTCCCTCAGCCACGAGTGACCTGAAATGTTATTATTTTATTTTTTTGGATTGTGTTATAGTCTCACTTAATGCATGTAGATCAAATCGTTGAGTTATAGTTTTTTTAAGATTTGAGAGGGGCTCCCATGGCCTAGTGGAAGAGTCATCAATTTGTAACTCCTCTTACTGATTAGCCTCTAACGGTGTGGGTTCAAGTCCTGTTCGGGGCGAAGGACTAAATGTGTGAAGGTCTTCCAGCTGACTTGCGGTGCACTGGTGGCTCTAACCAGACATTAATCAGGGGTTTTCTCCACCAAAAGGTTGGAGGTTGGTTGCTGCAATGTATTTCAAAACAAAAAAAACAACCAATTTGTAGAACTCTTCAGAATAGGATAATTAGATCAACATTACTCAGCATATCTATAGTTATGATATTTTTCTATCAGAATATGTACTTTCAGGTATCTAGGGAACATATTTAGACAAACTAGAACTCTGCGAGTCGGATGTGTCGCCTGATGAAAATTTTGTTAGTCGACATAAAAAATGTTAATTAGCTTTTTGTTGTACAGATATTAGCAATGTATTTGCACAAAATTCACATATAAAATAACCTTTTAATTGTCTTATTGCAAAAAACATGCACAACATGTCATGCCCTTCGCAAGAAATGCACTAAAAATCAATCAAAGGGGAATAATTTAAAAGAATGACAAGAAATGCTCTAAAGTGAATCAAAGGGGAATAATTCAAAAATGGGACAAGGTAGAGTTACAGTTCCTGTGCACAGCCCTTTGAGTCATTGCAAGAAATATGCATACCAAGGATTTAGTCATGGTGACATTATTACGCTCCGGACAAGAAATGCTCTAAAGAAATCAAGGGGTTTATTTAAAAAATGGAACAAGGTAGAGTTATGGTTCTTGTGCACTGCACTTCAAGTTATTGCAAGAAACATGTATACCAAGTTTGGAGTCATTTGGACCTATGGTGACAAGAGTTATGCTCCAGGAAGAAATGCTCTATAAAAAATCACTCATAGGGGGAATAAATAAAAAAAACGAAGAAGGTAGAGTTACCCTTCTTGTGCACTGCACTTTGAGTCATTGCCAGAAACATGCATACCAAGTTTGGAGTCATTTTGACCTACGGTGACGAAGTTACACTCCGAACAAGAAATGCTTTAAAAAAATCAACGGGGAATAATTCAAAAACGGAACAAGGTAGAGTAAAGGTTCTTGTGCGCTGCACTTCGAGTCATTGCCAGAAACATGCATACCAAGTTTGGAGTCATTTGGACCTACGGTGACAAAGTTAGGCATCGGACAAGGAAAACCAAATGCTGCCGACAAAGTAATCCCTCTATGTCGCCTAGTCAGGCGACACAAAAGATTATAAAATGCAATGAAAATTTCTGCAATCTACTCCAGATAATTTTTTTGGTCAAGTAGTTTTCACTACAAGATTTCTTGACAGTTTTTTAAATATCCGACTAGTTTCCTAGAAGCAGCCATAGCACTAATCATACAGGGTGATTTTTACCCCAGCACACCATAAGACATACCTCTGACTTGACTCCGAAATTCCTATGTAATCGATTAAATGGTGCACCAGTATCTTTTACCCTGTAAGTTTTGCCCCAACAGGCGTATATTTGTCTGCCTTGTTTTATTGTTGCTCCTGTCCCAGAAAAAAATTACCTACACAGATTTTTTTTGCAGACTTTATGTATAATAATCTAAATTAGTAAGCTAAATTTGCATAATGAGACTGTAACATTTGTTATTTTAATGACCCAAAACACATTTTACAAGCCCGTTTTTTAAAATTAAGAATAAACATCATCATTTTTACTTACTAGTATTGCTTGGAACAATATAAACACATTTATAAGACATTTTATAACATTTTTTTGAAGGTTCCAACATAATCTACTTTGTAATCTCCAATACAGTATATTTATACATGTAATTTCCTGAACACTAGTGCAAGAAAGAAGGCTCTAAGTTAAATACATTTTGCATGTTAACAAAAATTGTACAAGTCCATCAAGAGTCACATGTCTAACAATGGATTGTTCAAGTGAATCATGTATTAATTTTGAGGTCATTACAGTTGCGCAATTATGGGCATTATAGTGATACCAGCTATTTTGTTGCGGAGGAAAACCCCAGGACAATGTCTGGGTATAAGCACAGGTGCCTTAAAGGTCAAGTGAAAGACCATTTCAATTAAAGTTCCAAAAATTGAACCCAATCCATAACCATGCTGTCTAGTGTTACAAATCTGCAACTGTATCCACTAGGCCACGGGTGACACCCCGACTTATGTAAATTGGTTCTGAAATTTTATTTTTTGTTTGATAAAAAACTCCCATACCTTCTCCAGTATATGTGAAGCATCCCCCCAGTCAATGTTATCATCATATCTGCCAGAGAGGGCAACAGAATATGCCCCATCTGGTCCTCCATGAATTCCTGATACTGGAGGTCTGAAAACAGTCAGCATAGTTAACATCCCACCAATAATCTTCAGTTTTCTATCACTTTATAATACTAAGGTTATTGTATTTATGTGGTAGAAGGTTACTAAATACGGAGTCACACAAAAACAATCTAATGACAGCTGGATGTAATACAAATAATAATAGTGTAATTACAACAATATAACAAAGGAAGGTCATTTATTTGTATAAATTTCAGATTACATTAGACAAGATAAGTGCAAGACCACATCTACAGAAACGTTTGCTGGGTTTTATATTCCGACAACTATCTTTCAAATTTTCACAGCCAGAGTTCTCCTACAGCATGTATAGTGCTTTCTTCCAAATGCCATGCTGTAAACACTGAAAATAATACCACATCCAGTCAAATTATCCGCACGCCTGGCCAACTATTTGTTGGAACTGCCCTTATCAACCGAGTGGTAGCATGGTAACTTTACCACTAGGTAAGAAGTAGATGTAGCTTTACAATTACCCCTATGTAGCTTCGCGATCAAGTAGCTATACCATTAGGTAGCTATACTACCTGGTAGCTATACCACCTGGTAGCTATAGAACATAACTAACAGCATACCTATGAATATGACATACCTATGAATGAGTTGGACTCACATATGAATGAGAGCTACCTATGAGTGAGTTAGACTCATTTATGAATGAGAGCTACCTTTGAGTGAGTCAGGCTCACCTATGAATGAGAGCTACCTATGAGTGAGTCAGACTTGCCTATGAATGAGACCTACCTATGAGTAAGTTAGACTCACATATGCATGAGACCTACCTATGAGTAAGAATCACCTTTGAGTAAGACCTACCTATGAGTCAGTTAGACTCAAATATAAAGAAGACCTACCTACCAAAGAGTAAGACTCACATATGAATGAGACAACAGGGAGAATAGCCTACCTATGAGGCAAACCTAAGAACGAGACATACCTAGTATGATTAGGACCAACCTATGTATATAACTCCGGCTGCACTCCATTCTGGTCTCCCATACTGTGCCAATATCAACACCTGCCAAATACAGATTTTAAAATTTAACAAATTGATAAAATTGACCAAATTCACTGCCCTACTTTTATAACATTAATAAATCATTATTGGATCATAATTTAAACTTGCCAACAAACCCATAGATGAACATTGGCTAGCAATTGCCTCAAAAATCTTCGCTGGAATATCCAGATTTTTTGTTTTTATTACAGTGTCTTTACTGAGTCTTTAACTACCAACATCCTCTGCTGAAAGCCATGCATCATAGTGTGTTTTGCACCTTTGAGCCAAGAACACTTCAACATGGTGGGGCTAAAAGGTGATCAGCCACTGCACTGTGGAAGTTATCTCCAGCTCTGCTTATTTCTACAGAGGCAAATCAAGCTTGATGCTTGATTAAGCAGCTCACAAACAGCCCAGGTTGTTAACATTTTTCATAGGAAACTAAGAGGGAAACTGTCTTCATCATGATTTCCACCGAGAAAGTCCAGGCGCTCCATTTCAGTAGTGCATCAGCTATCTTCATGTGTACCTCATCACATTTCTTCACACAGGGCAGAGATAGTTCTCTTGCCACAATAGTCTTTCTGTAGTCTGACCATCAAAAGACTAGGGATGTCAATGACTACTCGAGTAATCAAAAACTCGATCGGAAGATTATACTTAAGCATTAAAATCATTGTTCAATTATTATGTAAAATAAGAAATCAGATTTAAATCTGACAAAATATAACATGAAAACAACAATTAAAAGCTGTGTTCTCGGTAAATTGGACCGAAGCCAACTGCTGCCACTCATATGACCCAGTTCTTCTCTACCACCTGATTGCTTTATCTGTCTTCTGTTTATACAATCATTCCACTACTATTTCTATTACAAAAATTTGAACCATCTTGACAGAGTTTCTGAATATTTGTTAGACCTTATAAAAGTCATCAAAAGCAACAAATCATATGTCGATGTAAAAATAGAACACAAAAGTCTTGACGTAAACACCAACAAAGTGAAAGTGAAAGTTGCACAAAATGACATTGATAGAGTTTGTATGTCCAAACGTTTAAACCTTTATCTTAAAAAATTATTTCAAGTTTCAAATGTATTTTAAACAATATGTTCTTTATTGACTTTTGCATTTTACCAATATTTACAACTGTTGATTGTTTTTATATGTTATCATCTTCTGATCAATGAATGCACAATGTTGTTTACACAGCAATAACACCAGAGTCCAATGTTGACGAGTATGTGTATATTTTGTAAAGAAGGAATCACGTTTTTTATTACAAATTACTCCAGCAATATAGTTACAAAATGTATTCAATATAAATATAACATAGAGCCAATGCAAGGAATGTAATTATATTTAGTTATATATTCCTAATAAAGACTAGATAACATGGAGTGAATAATATATTTTACAAAGAAAATGACCGAATAAACTTGAGTACTCGATCGGAAAAAAAGTACTCATTGACATCCTTGAATAAGACCAAATCTGGGATTGGGATTTGCAGGCATTTTTATCATTATTGCACAGGGGGCACAGGTGCCCAGGGACTGAACCCAGCCATTTCATTATACTGACACCGACGAGTCCGACATAATGCTGTCCCCTTAGCCCTGAGCGTTATAAGGGAAGTCACTACTACCAACTTTAAAGTCTTTGGTTTGACACGGCCGGGGTTGAACCCGCAACCTTACAATCCGCAAGCTGACACTCTACCACTTGAGCTATTGCAGCCCGTAGACCATATCTGGCCTTATGGTCATGTGTACAACTGAAAGAAAGTGTAGTTTGTTGTTGTTTTTTGTTGTTGTTGGGGCGGGGGAGGGGGGGGGAGGTGTTACGGCACACCAACACTTGATAGGTCAACACTGTGTAGTATCTTCTATTATCCACTGCTATCTCCTATAATTCAGTAGTGTTGATTTTACCAAAATTTTGGAAGGATGCCTTGGTCTTCTGTCCTACCTTCACAAATCCACTGAAGCCTAGCTTGGAGGTTTTTGAATCTGTATCTTTCTCCTTACCTGGTCCAAAATGTAATAAAACTAGCGCATTACTGTCATAATGCCACCTGTACCTTTGTTGGGAAAGAGCCACATTGGAAGATGTACGAGATGCTTCAAGGTGTAAGATGTAGACTGATTTAAAATTCGGCAGGTGCTTGGAGACGGAAATAATTAACTGCACATGTTCATTTCACTACCATTTTTACAACTGCGGTATGTCACAGCCTGGGCACCATTGGTGCTTCCAGTACACAAGCGAAACACTAAAACTATTATGCTTCAATGATTTTTAAAGTGACCAATGAAAGTGCTGCAAGCATTTAGGTATCCATTTCTTTTGTAAAAGTAGTCATGTTTTGAGGCAATGAAAACTAGCATAAACTGTCATAAATAGTTTTTCTGTTAGATAAACAACCCCTTTTTCAACTCATCATCAACTATGCAATCCATGTAGTGGATATATGACAAGTGGAAGGGTAATTGTCGAGGGCCAAGACTGATCTTAAAATCTTTCTGGTGATTACGTAACATATGTGTCACAAGATTTTGTACTTCTACTTGCTCAAGATGGTTAAAAATTAGAGCATTTTGCAGGGATTTTTTCCTTCTTTAGTAGGAAGCCCTTTACAGGCGCCTTCCCCTTAGAATATTTCTTTAAAATCCTGTTATTAAAATTAATGATTTTGTACTGCGAGATGCTACTGGAACTGTGTGACTCTCCTTCGCTTCAAACTCTATAATCAGGGTTCCCACACATATTTGCTGGTAAAATTCCAGACTTTTTCCAGACTTTTTCAAGTTTTTTGGGGGGTTAAATTCCAGGTTTTTCTAGCCAAGGATATCCATACATTAAAATGTTAATGTACAAAGGTGTTCACAATTGCTGTATTCAATTTGCTGTAGAACTGAAGTTTAAAACCAAGTATTTTGACTTCAATCAGGCTTTTCAAATGAGTTGCGTACTGAAGACTGGCTAAATTGCTGTAGTTAACGTTCACATCCGTTACTGACAGCATATTTACATTAAATCTCAGCAAACTGACGCCAATGTGTTGACTAAAAAGGCTTCGGAAAAATGCAGCTGTTGTTGTGAAACCTGATCAAATAAATGCTTGCAAAACGGTCCTGTTTTATTTACACGTTATGATAAAGTGCTGATTTCGTACCCAAATCAGGTTCATTCTTTTCCCGTTTTTTTTTTCGATTAAAAGAGAATTTTCAAAATTTCAGAGTTTTCCCTGTTTTCCTGGTAGCGAGCGAACCCTGTATAATAGAAAAAGATGTAAGTATATCTTGTTGAGCTAGGATAATTGATCTGTAAGGTCAGCAGCTTTTCCCTGAATGGTAACACTGTAAGGCAGTGAATGAAGGAAGTAACTGCAAGTGTCCGGAAATGTGAACATTTATGGGACCTTTGAAAAAGACTTTACCTTCTACTGCCCCGTAATATTAGGCCTTTTTGTTGTACGAGGATGTGTTGATTGTCTTTATTCTCTTTCATCCACTCTTCAACTTCAACTTGAATGTCCTCTTTCAGGGTGAAACCTTTGAAAAAGACGTTACCTTCAACTGCCCCGTATATATTTGGCCTTTTTTCTGGAACGCGGATGTGCTGATGTTCCTTCTTCAGCCATTGTTGAACTTCCTGTACAATTTGATTTGTACTTGGTGCAGGCTGTTTAACAATTGAATTAAGTAAAGAGTAAGTATATGAAATAAAAAGTATTTTATTACCAGGTAAAACTGGAACTATAAGCCAAGGACTAACAACTGACAAATAGAACCCTGTACCCCCATCCCCACCACCTGAACCAATTCCTGCATGGACAGAAAGTATGAATTGTGACTGGCTGTGACATATTTCCCTTTTATCTATCAACCCTGTCTGAGGCAAAAGATTTTGTAACGAATGAAGAAGTTGATTTTTAATTTGTTTATTATAAATGAATTATTTTTTATCTCTATTAATTTTTATCTCCATAACTCATTAACTGTATATGATGTTTTGATTTTATTATAAGGTGATTGATCAATAGTTAATGAGGGTTGATTGGAAATAACGTAGATTTTCATTACAAAAAATATCTGGACTGTCACATTAATTTTTACAATAAATGTTCCCCAACTCATTCCTTATATAAAAATATCATGCTTCATACTTTTACACATATCAATGATAATCGCATTGTATAAGTCTACGTTATTTTCGATCAACCCTCTTATTAACCATACTATATGATTCAATAGAACAATAAATAACAAGACAGTCACAAGTATATTCCCTGCCGCTCGGTGCTTGTTTGAAGAAAGGGTCAATCTAGAATTTACATATAAAGAAAATAGAAAGAAATACTTGGCGTCTCATGATAAGATAGTGTATCCCCCACCTTAACTATCACTATCACTTAAGAAAGCTCTCAGGTACCTGAAACAGTTGCCGGTTATTCCATGGTCTTTAAGTTTCGAGAGAACGCCTGCATGCCATGTAAGGTCGAAAGCGGTTTGCAGGTCGAGAAAGATGGCAGCAACATAACTTCGCCTATTCCTAGCATAGACTATGTCATGCTGCAGCCTTGCGAGCTGGTCTAATGTGCTCCGTCCATTTCTAAATCCAGATTGAAATGGGTCTATTATATTCTTAAATTCTAATAAATGTTCTAAACGTGCCTTGACTATCCCCTCGAGCAATTTCCCCACATGGGATGTTAGGCTTATTGGTCTATAAGATTTTGGATCAATTTCTGGTTTATTTTGTTTTAAAAGACGTATAACTACAGCTTCCTTCCAGATTTTGGGGTAGTTTCCTGTTATCCACACCCTATTAAACAGGTTGCGCCTTAAGTCTAGGGCTTTTTAGGTAATTTCTTGAAGAGCATATAGGAGATCCTGTCCCCCCACCCATGGCTGAATTGTTCCTCGTCCTGATTAGGTCTTCAAGTTCCGAGAAGCTTTAATTTAGGGGGATGTTGTTTTCCCCTGGGACTGGGAGTTCTAAATTTTCTTTGTTTACCGACTCAAATTTGGCCTGAATGTTTAAAATTTCTATACTAGGGATATTCGAGTCACTGGAAACATCCTTATAATGGGAGACGAGTATTCTAGCTTTCTCCATTGGGGTGACTGCGGAGGTTTTATTATCTTTAAGTAAAGGAATGAGGCTGTAAAAATTTCCTCTAATTCTGCGGATTTTTTCCCAAAAATCCTATAGCATTCGTGTTGTGACTGCAAGAATTGCAGAATTCCTCCCAGTTTTGCCTCTTGGCGTCCAAGATGACCTTACTTGCGCTTCTCTGTGCATCCATGTACCTGTCATAATTTTCAGGGCATAGATTTACTGTTTTAATTTGTTCAGAGATTTTTTTCGCCAGAGATTTTTTTCGCCCCTTGACAGCATCCCGACAAGTCTTATTCCACCACGGTACAAGGACCCTCCTAGATTTACTCGCTTTGTGTACCGGTATACATTCCCCCGCAATGGATAGTAACTTCTCAGTTAAGAGCTGACAGTGCATGTCTACATCAGCCGAGTATACATCATCTTGGTTAATTCCCTCACACATATTTGAAGATTTATCCCAATCTGCCTTTTTGTAGTTGAATTTAGTCTCGGAATTAGATTTAGGTTCCGAGATACCTTGTTTTTGAATTGATGTGATGATTGGGAAATGGTCTGAACCCCATGTATCGTCCATAACTCCCCAGTCCGAAAGTACCGAAATTCTTGGACTAGCGATTGTGAGATCTAAACAAGATAATACTTGGCCAACCCTGGTTGGACTGCCGTCATTAAGTAGGACTTTACCAGTTTCTGATAACCAATCCCAAACAACCTCCCTTGACGGTCAGTACTGGTCGAACCCCAAGCTGTATGATGTGCATTGAAGTCGCCAGTTATAATGCTGTCCTTGTGCTCACGAGCCAAAAGTGAGCTTATTTTATTTGTTAGTTCAGGGTTCCAACCCCTGGAGTAAATGTTGACCAATGTAAGAGGGAATTTTCCTAAATGAAGATTGAGACTCAATCTTCGTGTCCCCCGTTTTGATCCCTGATATTTTCTACTTCGACCTCTTTATAATTGATAGAATCTTTCACATACACTATCAGCCCCCCGCATCCATGGTTATTGTTGTTGTCCCCCCGCATCCATGGTTATTGTTGTTTATGTAATATTTATAGATCCCCTTGTATCCAGGTATTTTTGATGCTATCTTTTAAAATTTTGATTCCTGGATACATATATCATGGATATCATGTGTATTTAAATACTCCAAAAGAGTTGCATGTTTGTGTGCAGTGAAACCCCTCGCATTGAATGATATTATATTTAGGTTACTGTCCATCTTATCTGCAGACCAATGTTAGACGACGTTTACTTGGGACCTCACTATTCTTGCATTTTTTGGTGTAGAATAGCCTCTTCAGGGGTGTCAATTCTTTTAAACCAGTCATAGGACAGCTCATGTGCAGTTGTTTTTTTTTGTGTGTGTTTTTTTTTTTTGGGGGGGGGGGGGGCAGGGGCATGAGATGATTTGATTGAGAGTGAGAGGTCGTGGACTTTTTTTTTTTTTAACTATTTGTTGTGTTAAGTACTTGTTTAGATTGGCCCCTGTCCTAATTGTTGCTTTAGATCTAATGTCTTTAATAATGTCTACCAGGGCCTGAATGGACAGGGATGCCTTAAATTCTCGGGTATTAATATTAACCTTCATCATGGAGTCTGAACTTTCTTGGAAAACTTTAATTTCAATTGGAGAGGATTGGGTGGTTTTGTCCACGACATTCGGTACAGGTGTCCCCTCCTCCGCCACTGTGTGTGTGTGTGTAAGTGTGTGTCGAGGACACAGTTTTTGTGGTCTCCTGGGACCCTCCACCTTCCCCTGGGACTGGGGAGGGCTTGTGCTATCCCCAGTGACTTGATCTGGTGGCGTAGCTCCCCCCCTCTCTCCCCTGCACACTTTACATTTCCCTGCCATCCCTGGGATTTATGCCCAAAACCCTGGCATTTGAAACATCTTAAGGGAGGGGCTGCATACTCCTGCACTGGGATACAGATCTCTGTCCCCCTCACATTATGTGAGTAGGCAGCTCCCTCTCTGTGAATTTTAACAGCACAGCTGTGGACTCCCTGCCGAATTCGTTTTTGAGTCTATATGCATTAGTGATGATCTGTGTATTATGTGCGGAAATGAACTGTTCTGTCAGTGTATCAATGTTTGTGTTGAGGGGGATATTGTGAATTACCCCCTTGCAGTGATTTCCGGCAGATGGTTCCACAGCTGTGACTCCCATCCCGCCAAAGAAAAAGGTTTGAGTTTCAGAGCGCCCACCAGGGCCTCAGCAAATGCCCGTTATTGGGAGTTCTTGGCCTCCCAAGCATAGGTGAGAGATTTGGTCTGTCCCCACCACCCTACACCCTTGTGGTGGTCTGGTACATAATTCTATGTCTTAAACAATATTGTAAATATAACACATACAACAACCTAACCTGTGGACACTTATTTATTTTATTAGGTGATGGACACCCTGAACCACGAATAGCAATATTACTCACTTATACAATCACAGAACATGTATTTGTTATGTCCAATAAGGGACTATCACAGATGATTAGCCTAAAAATTTCAATATTCTGTATAAAGTATATCAAGAATGATAAATGGTGAATAATATGTCCATTGGAGGATAATGAATGAGATATCTGTTGGATGATAAATGGATGATAAATGACAAATTGTATGATAGTATGGTGGTACGGTGATTTGTTAAAATACCCTCATCTGTAAATAAGGCCAAATAATATATTATAATCAATAAATATAGAGTTTGCTTTTACCTAAACCCTACGAGGACAATTTTGAATTTTGAATAAGCAAGCACTAGTCTAAAATAGTCCTAAAGATTGGGGATACTTACAATTTTCAATTGAAATCAAAATGGTGGGCGATTCAATGGCAGGTTTAAAATGGCCGCCGGATATTTTCAATATTTCAATGTATAAAGGGATGGCGATATTGGCGGCATGCAGCATAGTGTTGTCAAGCGTCTTGGAGTAGTTGATATAAGGTATCGTAGTAAAGCAATATATGTGCTCATGAAATGTGTTCCTTACTCATCAGAATCTAGTGTCAGTATGAAACTTGACCAAGTTTAGTGAAGATTGGGCTATAAATATAGTATTTAGTGTGTTCACAAGCTTTTGCTAAGATTTGACCTGGTGACCTACTTTTTTAACCCGCATGACCCAATAATAAACTCATCCAAGATTTAATGCAGACAAACATTCTGACAAAGTTTGATGAAGATTGTGCTATAAATATGGTCTCTAGTGTGTTCACAAGGTTTGACTAGTGATCACTCATTGACCCCACATGACCCAGTTATAAACTAATCCAAGATTTCATGCAGGCAAATGTTATGATCAAGATTGGGGAAAATTGGTCCATAAATTGGGCCTCTAGTGATTTCACAAGCTTTTGCTCAGATTTGACCTAGTGACCTACTTTTTGACCCCACATGACCCAATAATGAACTCATCCAAGATTTCGTGCAAACATTCTGACTAAGTTTGGTGAAGACTGGGCTATAAATGTAGCCTCTAGTGTGTTCACAAGGTTTTTCTAAGATTTGACCTAGTGACCTACATTATGACCACACGTGACCCAGTTACAAACTTATTCAAGATTTCATGCAAACAAACATTCTGACCAAATTTGGTAAAGATTGGGCTATAAATGTGGCCTCTAGTGTGTTCACAAGTTTTTCCTATAATTGACCTACTTTTCGACCCCAGATGACCCAATAACGAACTTACCCAAGATTCCATGCAGACAAACATCCTGACCAAGCTTGATGAAGATTGGATAAAAACTGTTGTCTGTAGTGTGTTCACAAATTAAATGTTGACGACGGACGACGCAGTATCAAAAAAGCTCCCCTTGAGCACGTTGTGCTCAACTTGAGCATGTTGTGCTCAAGATGAGCTAAAAATAAATACTTCTTGACTAAACCTGTTCCTTAGTCAAACTAATACAAACAATGGGTGTAAAATGACCCACTGATATAAACCCAACCTACCTCTGTGAACTGCCATGGGGGCGGGGCTTGGTCTTTTAGTCTGGTCAATGAAACTTCCATACCATGAACCCATCAACTCCTTCTGCGTACCAGACTTTCTCGACCTTGTAAAGGCCTGAAACAGGGACAAGGGCTAATATTCATTATCAAATCTTCTTATTTCCTTTTTAAGTAAAGTTTTCATGAAAAATCAGAAATTTACCTTAGATGGTTCAAGATTTTTTTACGGACTTGCTATAACTTAATATAAAACGCTCAGATTTAGGCAAATTTTTATATGAAAAAGGTTTTATTTATGTTTTTTTTTTGAAATACAAAACCTCAGATTAAACCCTACAGATCTGCATTTGCAAAGAAACCATACTAAAGTCTTAGTAAAAGGGGGTGGAGATGGGGTAAATCAATGTATTAGAAAGGTACGATAAATTTATGAATTCGGTCAATTCAGACAGCGAGCAAACTCGGCAATTCCAGTTTTCCACCACTCCCTTCACCTCACATCGGAATTACATTCGTTCTTAAACATGTCAGAGCCAGGGTCAACAACAAAGACAAGGTCGCGAACCATTTATAGACTGGAAGCACACCACATCAACCGGACAAATTTTAAAGTTGTGCACTGACATGACTTTAGTCGCATGGTCAATATCTTTGTTACTTTTCATATAACATTAACCTTATCGTTATAATAACACTGTTTCATCAAACGTCTTGTAGACATTATTAAAATACATTAAATGAGAAAATCATTGGTTCTCTATAAATACTGGTGGTAGTTTTGGGGCTAGTCTACAACTTTACTACGGACAGTCTTCTTTAGACTACTGTATTTTACCCACCCCTTCGACGCGGCAAACAGCTTGAGCCATGAGTGAGCACGGAGAAGATTTGTTCAAGAATATGATTCATAGCTGTCAAGGGTTTATAAAGCACAAAAGACAAGAGTGTTACCAAAGACCTTTATAACTTTGGCGGGTGGACTGGCGAAGCCTCTCATACGCTGAAAACTACCTATTTTATGGATTAGAACCCTCGATGTAATATTTAATGAGTGAAACTGTAAGGATCTTATAAATAAAACAAGAGAAAATGATTTAAAAAATTGACAGTATTTTTAATTAGAAGTAACAATGTTTGGAAAAAGAATTTGTATTAGAATTTCAGCTGTTTTGAGCATTTCAACAAGATACATACACGTGGCATGCAAGTTTCCACAGTATATTACACATAGATGTAACAACTTTTGGAGATAATCTATGGCAATCATAGTAATTAAAGTTCTTATATAAGAGATATCATGTGGTGATATATTTCTACAGTGTTTACTTGTAACAAAAATTATTCTGTCAATCAGTCACTGTGGCACCAGCCTGCAGTTTAAGTGGAGATGTTTGAAAATATTGTTGGAAGTGTGAGGACGGATGTCGGACGCTGAACGATCACAATAGCTCACCCTGAGCATAAGCTCAGGTGAACTAAAAACAAGACACTGTGTTCAGAAAAGACATATGCCCCCGGTAGCATATTTTGTCTTGATAAACCATGCTCTTTGCATAAATTAAAAAAAATATCCAACTTGCCGAAACAGGTTTACCCCAATCGCAAAGTACAAAAAGGGGAGATAAGCCAAGAATTAAGGTAGCCAGAGTTATGTAACTTGTCAGGGTCATGACCTGTGCACTGTTTAGTAGTCGGACGGACAGTCTGTTCAATTACCAGATGACAGGGGCATAAAAAGAAACTTCTGTGGGTAGAAAGGGGTGGTGTGGTCATCATTATTTACTAAGCATAATCTTTATCACTCCTATACAGTGGTGTATATCCACATTACATATGCGCTGTTTGCTACCCACTAGTTTAGGAACATTTAATTAAAATGTGGCAAACACTTATGCCACTATCATGTATCAGATGATTATCTAGTTTTTGTAAAATTTGTTATGTTGTTTAATCATCATTCCATCAACAGTATTTCATTTATCTGAAATGTCCACTTACAACATGTTATAACTGTGCATGCTCAATGGTATGTTAACAAATAAGACAGAATAAAAGCTTATCATACCATTATCTGGTTAGTATAATAAAAATGCTATCCGACAGTTTGCCTATATAAAATACGAGAAACAATATGTTTCACTTCTTTGGTGAATTCGGGCATAATGTCTGCATGAACTAATGCTTTAGTATAAATAAAGATGATTTTCAATAATTCTGTTAGATATTCTGTTAGACAGCACAAAACACGAAAAAAACAACATCTATATGTTCAGACTTCTCAATCTATAAATAACCATGCTGGTGATTTCTGCTTAAAATAAGTATTGACGTCAGAGCAGATTACCTGATCATGATATAAGTTGATCTCAAAAGTAAGTTTTTTTTTCACATTGTTTTTCAAGTTTAAGAATAAGTATCTCTGCAGTATGGCTCAGACAGCAAATACCTCTTTACAATAACGTGTAAGGATGTATGATTCACTGTTCACACAGATCCTGGGCAGCATTTCGCAGGACCTTTTCAGGTTACAATGGCTTATATGATTATTTGAAAATATTTTTTTTGTAATAACTGTAGGATACCAATTTAAACTAAGAATTAATACTGACAACATTCATCAACATTGTGTACAATAAAAGGCTTTATGTACATTACCATCATATCGGTAACCCTCCTTTGGGGCATAAGGACTTTTGAGTTTATATTCTCGGACAACTCTGACTGGCTGTCCAGTTTCGACACTTCTTCTGAGGGCCAAGTTTCCCTTGGTAAGGGTTTGGTCCTTAGATGGTGCCATTCTTAGGTTCTATTCAATGAAACCAGATAAGAAAGGTTAGTACACAGTTTTTTGTAACCATAAATTCTACAGTATTAAAAATCAGCCCTTGATAAGGGACTGTAAAATGACAATGACAAAAACAATGACACTTAACAGGTCATACGGCGCTGAATACAAAGTTTAATGTAAATGGAATGTATTTCTTTATTTAGTAATTAGTTACATTATCTATCATTCTTTTCCCATTATTATGCTCAAGGCCCTATAAGTCATCAATTCCTTATTCCAC
Organism: Sinonovacula constricta; assembly: GCA_007844125.1. Lineage (NCBI taxonomy): Eukaryota > Metazoa > Mollusca > Bivalvia > Cardiida > Solecurtidae > Sinonovacula > Sinonovacula constricta. Next base: position 9,918,273 of record CM017572.1, read on the forward strand.
AAGATGACTATGAAAATTCAAAGTATGTATATACTACACATACCCCACACCGGACAAAACACAATGCAATTTATACATTTTTGACCTCATGAAAATGAAAATTGTGCTTCCAGAGCTAGTTCTCTGTTCTACACCCATGTCCAATGGCAGCTAACAGGGGAATTTAGACATTATCTATGTAGCCTTTATGTCAGTGTGGATCGGATATTTTAAGCAGAAGAAAAAAAGAAAAATGTAATTGTCATACTAACCTTTGGTTTTGCAGCTGGGTTTTTTTCCAGGTCTCTGCCACCTACAACAAAATAAGATGTAGGTTCTCAATGAAGATCTACTACCAGAATGGAAAGTAGTTTCTGGGGATAAAGTTGTTAATTTTCTAACGCTCATGAAGACAACCGTAACGACAGATATAGTCACGGTCTTGAAAAAATCCTTAGCACATTGCCACTTGGGATTGAGGCAAACCCGGGCAGGACTCTTCTGTGAGCTTTTGTGACCTGCCCTGCAGAACACTCGTGGTTCTACTTAATATATTTGTCCTCACCAGCTGTAACAGCTGGACGTTACAATTATAACCTTAACTATATCAATACACACTGTATGTTGAAACAGACTATGTAACACCTGAGTACCCTAAATAATTATTTACAGTGTTGTCCAAGACTTATGGAACATTTATAGTGTTGAGACTACATAACAAAAAACAAGAGGGCCATAATGGCCCTTAAGCGCTAACATGAGGACACAGGCTTTAAGTAAGCTCATATCTGGCATCAAGTAATTAAGAGTTGTTTACTTTAGAAATCTTTGGTGAAGACTGGACCATTAGTGTGGCCACTGGGTTGATATTTTCTAGAATTTTACCTAGTAACCTACTGAATCCACATGACCCACTTCAGAACATATGTCAGATTTCATACTGGCAAACATTCTGGCCAAGTTTGGTGAAGACTGGGCCATCAATCTGACCTCTAAGTGTTTTCACAAGGTTTTTTCTAAAATGTGACCTAGTAACCTACTTTTTGACCCCACGTGACCCAATAATATACTTGTCAAAGATTTCATGCAGACAAACAATCTGATCAAGTTTAGTGAAGATTGGGCTATGAATGTTGCCACCTCTACTGTGTTCACATGTTGTTTTTTTCTAAGTTTTGACCTCGTGACCTCCTTTTGACCCCACGTGACGCAGTAATGAACTCGTCAAAGATTTCATGCAGACAAACATTCTGACCAAGTTTGATCAAGGCCTGTAAATGTGGCCTCTAGTGTGTTCACAAGCTTTTGAAAGATTTGTCTAGTGACCTACCTTTTGACCCACATGACCCAGTTATGAACTCATCCAAGATTTCATGCAGGCATTCTAACTAACTTTAGTGAAGATTGGGCCATTAATTGGGCTTCTAGTGTGTTCACAAGATCTTTCTAAGAATTGACCCTAGTGAACTACTTTTTAAACCCACGTGAACCAATAACAAACTCATCCGAAATTTTACACAAACATTCTGACCAAGTTTGGTCAAGATTAGACCTTTAATGTGGTCTCTAGTGTGTTCACAAGCTTTGACCTTGACCTTGTGACCTACTTTTTGACCCAACGTGACCCAATAATGAATTCATCCAAGATTTCATGCAGACAAACATTCTGATCAAGTTTGGTGAAGATTGGGCCATAAATTGGGCCTTTAGTGTGTTCGCAAACTTTTGCTCAGATTTGACCTAGTGACCTACTTTCTGACCCCACGTGACCCAACAATGAACTCATCCAAGATTTCATGCAGACAAACATTCTGACTAAGTTTGGTGAAGATTGTGCTCAGGTGAGCTAAAAATAAATAAGTCTTGACTAAACCTGTTCCTGAGTCAAACTAGTACAAACAATGGGTGTAAAATGACCCACTGTTATAAACCCAACCTACCTCTGTGAACTGCCATGGGGGCGGGGCTTGGTCCTTTAGTCGGGCAAAAGCAAACTTCCACACCATGAAGCCAGACACTCCTTCAGCGCACAGGGATAAGTTGAGTTTTTGAACATATATATCTATAATATTTACATGGGATTTAACTTCAATATCACCATTTCATATAGTGCCCTTATAAAACTGTTGCTATCCTAGTCATTTGATGGGTAAAATGCATCAGATTTTGTCTATCAATGGCTAAGTATTTTATATTTGTATATGAAGAAAAAATACTTAGCCATTGATAGACAAAATCTGATGCATTTTACCCATCAAATGACTAGGATAGCAACAGTTTTATAAGGGCACTATATGAAATGGTGATATTGAAGTTACATCCCTTGTAAATATTATATATATGTTAAAAAACTCTACTTATTTATGCCTGTGCTTCAGCGTACCAGGTTTTCTTGACCTTGTAAAGGCCTGAAACAGGGACAAGGGCTAATATTCATAACCAAATCTTTTTTATTTCCTTTTAAGTTAAGTTTTCATGAAAAATCAGAAATTTACCTTAGGTGGTTCAAGATTTTTTTACGGACTTACTGAAACTTAAAATAAAATGCTCAGATTTAGGCAAATATTTTATATGAAAAAGGTTTTATTTATGTGTTTTTTGGAAATACAAAACCTCAGATTAAACCCTACAGATCTGCATTTGCAAAGGAACCATACTAAAGTCTTAGTAAATGGGGGTGGGGATGTGGTAAAACAACATATTAGGAAGGTACGATGATTTTATGAATTCGGTCAATTCAGACAGCGAGTAAACTCGGCAATTCCAGTTTTCCACCACTCCCTTCATCTCACATCGGAATTACATTCGCTTTAAAACATGTCAGGGCCAGGGTCAACAACAAAGACAAGGTCGCAAACTATTTATATACTGGAAGCACACCACATCAACTTGACAAATAATAAAGTTGTGCACTGACATGACTAGTCGTCTGGTTATTATTTTTGTTACTTTTCATATAACATTAACCTTATCGTTATAATATCATTGTTTCATCAAACGTCTTGTAGACATTATTAAAATACATTAAATGAGAATTATTGGTTCTCCATAAATACTAGTGGTAGTTTTGGGGCTAGTCTACAACTTTACTTCGGACAGTCTTCCTTAGACTACTGTATTTTACCCACCCCTTCGACGCGGCAAACAGCTTGAGCCATGAGTGAGCACGGAGAAGATATGTTAAAGAATATGATTCATAGCTGTCAAGGGTTTATAAAGCACAAGAGACAAGAGTTAGACCAAAGACCTATAACAAGGGGGGGCCCGGGTTGGGGGGGGGGGGGGGGGGGGGGCGTATGGCGAAGCCTCTCATATGCTGAAAACATACTATTTTATAGATTAGAAGCCTCAATGTAATATTTATTTATTAACACTGTAAAAATCTTATAAATAAAACAAGAGAAAATAATTTAAAAAATTGATAGTATTTTTAATTAAAAGTAACAATGTTTGGAAACAGAATTTGTATTAGAATTTCAGCTGTTTTGAGCATTTCAACAAGATATATACACGTGGCATGCAAGTTTCCACAGTATATTACACATAGATGTAAAAACCTTAGGAGATAATCTATGGCAATCATTGTAATTGAAGTTTTTATATCAGAGATATCATTTACACCCACTACTTGTGGTGATCACCAAGTTTTATAAAAACAAAATAAACAAATACAAAAACATACTAAAGACCATGTTTTTTGAGTAGAAAAAAGTCACTGTTTCAAAAGATCCGGTGCTACACTATTAATGTTTAACCCCGTAGTGAAGGTGAACAGTGTATACCCCAAATAATCATCAATTGCATTCCAATTTTACACACACTCCCGTAAACAAAGTAAATATACTAGTAATGCATAATCGCATGAATCAATTTGCTATATAATCATTTCTAAAGATGACAATGTCGCGAGTTAAGATCACACTATTAACCACCAAGGAATGCAACTCAACAAACTTCCCAAGAACATTTGTAAACAGTATTGTCAACTTAGACCGTGTCAACACATGCAGCAGTCGTTATTAACAGCAAATAGCAGCATAAGGATGCATAGCTCTTTGAACAAAACTATATTTGGCCCTTCATTGCAGATGACTGTTCTGATTGCTAGAGTACCAGTGAATGAAATATTTTATTTATCATGGACTGCACACTGGTGAAAATCAGATATAAATTGCTTTAACTGGCCGAATTATAATACTTTGAAAATCGTTTAAACGTTTTCACAAACAGCGACTATGGCTATACATCATGTATAGAATGTGTAAGTACATCGGCAGTATAGGATTAAGGTGAACTGAAGCTTACCCGGGCTGAGGGCTGTATGCAGCTCTACAGCCATAATGGTTAAACGACCTGTAGCATACTATACGATTTATTGCAGAATGTGGTTAAACGGTAAGTCATAATGATATCCCCATAGGACCTGCGAATAAAATGTTTGGCTTATCAAGCACTACAGACTGGTGAAGTTTGAGCGATAAATCCACCAAAACTGGCATAGTTAGGCTGCTTTGAAAATTGGCGACATGCTAACACAGAGAGACTTCGTTCAGCAGGAACAGGGAGATGTAAATACACCAGTAAACTAGCTGTACCTCAGTAGCGAGTTAAGCTCCACTGACACTGACAGTTGCAGAAGGTTGTATGTACCTATACAACCACATTTTGCTAAAAGGCAAAAACTGGGTCATCCTATGCTTGCAGCTGGATTTTGATGATGCTTGAAAACATTTTATTGCTTAACAGCTAACAAAATAAATTAAAGAAAAATCTGCATGAGTTCGGACAACTCATTTTGTGTGGACTTGTGAATGCAATATGAATTTGTCCAAAAGATCCGGTGCTTCAATGTTAATGTTAGGCCGTTAAATCTATTGGGCTGTATAGTTACATAAAGCCCTTGGTCACTGTTAGTAGTTTCAGTGTACCATAATCCGACACTGCGGGTGCATTTACACCTTCTATCAATGGTAGACAGGAAAAGTCGCTGTTTGTGTAAACATTTCAACATTGTTTAAGTATCATAACTCTGCCATTTATAGCAATTTATTGCTGAAACTTCACCAGTGTGTCGTCCTTGACAAGTCCAACATTTCATTCAGTGGTACTCTATCTTTCAGAACAACGGTCTATAATTCAGTGACGATTATTGTTTTGCTCAAAGACGTTTGCATTCATATGCTGCTGTAAAAAAAATGTAACAAGGGCTGCAGCGTGTGTTGAATGCGGTGTACAGGAAGACAAGTCTGTTAACAAATATTCTTGTGATGTTCGATGAGTTACATTCCTTGTTCATCAAAGATGTGATGCTATCACGCGACCTAGAGATAATTTGAAATGATTATATAAAAAATTGAATTGTGTGATTATGCTGAACTAGTATATTTACTTTGTTTACCGGATTTGTGTATAATTGGAATGCAATTGATGATTATTCATGGTATGCACTGTTCACCTCCACTACGAGGTTAAACATTATCATTGAAGCACTGGATCTTTTGGACAAATTAATATTATATTCACATGTCCACACAAAATGAGTTGTCCGAACTCATGCAGATTTTTCTTTAATTTATTGTGTTAGCTTTTAAGCAATAAACCGTTTTCCAGCATGATCAAAATCAGCTACAAGCAAAGGATGACCCAGTTTTTGCCTTTTAGCATTTTTTTTACAAATTCTTAAAAGCTTAATCATATTTATATCTTAAATGCCCATGTTTGTGCATACAGTTTACAACGTTAGCATCTGCCCATGTGACCTTGTTTTCATTAAATATTCATTCATAACTTTAACTAGTCTTCATGCCCGATATGGAATTACGTTAACATTTCATTAAGAAAAACTTATCTTACTTTTGTTTCATTTTGCATTGACAACAGAAGTTTAAATTCATGCTAACAAGTGAGGAATTGAAGGAAAGATACGTAATAAAGCAATAATGCAGTTATGGCACGAATCAAAGACCTGTAAACACATACAGGTGTGTGCATAGGTCTTTGCACGAATTAACGACATAGACACAAACTGCGTGCATTGCTAGTCGCAAAAAAATGGAACTTTTTTACGATCCCTATATGTCATCTAGCTTTCGCTCAATGTCATACAAACACTACCATCTATTAATTTTTCTCATGAACTTCCATTGATGAAACAATACAACATTGTTGTTGTTTCTCTGTTGGAAGATGATAACAATGAGTTGTATGAAGGACATCTCATTATCTTCTTGGTCTTATTCTTGAATATATTTCTACAGTGTATACTTGTAGCAAAAATTATTCTGTCAATCAGTCACTGTGGCATTCAGCCTGCAGTTTCATAGGAGATTTTTGAAAATATTGATTGAAGTGTGACGATGGATGTCGGACGGTGAACGATCACAATAGCTCATCCTGAGCATAAGCTTAGGCTCAGGTGAACTGTGCACTGTTTAGTAGATGGACGGACAGTCAGTTCAATTACCAGATGACAGGGGCATAAAAAAACTTTTTTTTTCTTCTGTGGGTAGAAAGTGGTGGTGTGGTCATCATTATGTACTAAGCATAATCTTTATCACTCCTATAAATTGGTGTATATCCACATTACATATGCGCTGTTTGCTACCCACTTGATTAGGAACATTTAATCAAAATGTGGCAAACACTTATGACACTATCATGTATCAGATGATTATCTAGTTTTTGTAAAATTTATTATGTTGTTTAATCATCATTCCATCAACAGTATTTCATTTATCTGAAATGTCCACTTACAACATGTTATAACTGTGCATGCTCAATAGTATGTTAACAAATAAGACAGAATAAAAAGCTTATCATACTACCATTATCTGTTAGTATAATAAAAATGCTATCCGACAGTTTGCCTATATTAAATACGAGAAACAATATGTTTTCACTGCTTTGGTGAATACGGGCATAATGTCTGCATGAACTAATGCTTTAGTATAAATAAAGATGATTTTCAATAATTGATATTCTGTTAGACAGCACAAAGCATGAAAAAATATCCATCTATATGTTCAGACTTCTCAATCTATAAATAACCATGATGGTGATTTCTGTTTAAAATTAGTATTGACGTCAGAGCAGATTATCTGATCATGATACAAGTTGATCTCAAAAGTAAGTTTTCACATGGTTTTCCTAGTTTAAGTATCTCTGCAGTATTGCTCAGACAGCAAATACCTCTTATACAATAACGTGTGGGGATGTATGCTTAACTGTTCACACAGATCCTGGGCAGCATTTCGCAGGACATTTTTAGGTTACAATGGCTTATTTGATTATTTGAAAATAAAAATTTTAGTAATTACTGTAGGATACCAATTCAAACTAAGTATTAATACTGACAACATTTATCAACATTGTGTACAATAAAAGGCTTTATGTACATTACCATCATATCTATATCCCTCCTCTGGGGCAAAAGGACTTTTCAGATTACGTCCTCTTACTACTCTGACTGGCTGTCCAGTCTCCACACTTCTGCTGAGGGCCAAGTTTCCCTTGGTAAGGGTTTGGTCCTTAGGTGGGGCCTTTCTGAAGTTCTTTGGTTTTCCTCCTTTTTTTCTAAGGTCTCTGCCACCTACAACATTATAAGATGTAGCTTCTCAATGACGAACTTATACCAGAATGGAAAGTAGTTTCTGGGGATGAAGTTGTTAATTTTCTAACGCTCATGAAGACAACCGTAACGACAGATATAGTCACGGTCTTGAAAAAATCCTTAGCACATTGCCACTTGGGACTGAGGCAAACCCGGACAGGACTCTTCTGTGAGCTTTTGTGACCTGCCCTGGAGAACACTCGTGGTTCTACTTAATATATTTGTCCTCTGTAATAGCTGGACGTTACAAATATATCCATAACTATATCAATAAACACTGCGTGTTGAAACAGATATGTAACACCTGAGTACCCTAAATAATAATTTACAGTGTTGTCCAAGACTTATGGAACATCTGAAGTGATGAGACTACATAACAAAAAAAAAGAGGGCCATGATGGCCCTTAATCGCTCACCTGATGACACAAGCTTTTAGTAGGCTCATATCTGGCATCAAGTAATTAAGAGTTGTTTACTTTAGAAATCTTTGGTGAAGACTGGACCATTAGTGTGGCCACTGGGTTGATAATATTTTCTAGAATTTTACCTAATAACCTACTGAATCCCCATGACCCACTTCAAAACATATGTCAGATTTCATAGTGGCAAACATTCTGGCCAAGTTTGGTAAAGATTGGGCCATCAATCTGACCTCTAAGTGTTTTTTCACTAGGTTTTTCTTAAATGTGACCTAGTAACCTACTTTTTGACCCCACGTGACCCAATAATATACCTATCCAAGATTTCATGCAGACAACAATCTGATCAAGTTTGGTGAAGATTGGGCTATGAATCTTGCAACCTCTACTGTGTTCACATGTTTTTTTAAGTTTTAACCTACTGACCTCTTTTTTGACCCCACGTGACCCAGTAACTGAACTCGTCTAAGATTTCATGCAGACAAACATTCTGACCAAGTTTGATGAAGGCCTGTAAATGTGGCCTCTAGTGTGTTCACAAGCTTTTTGACAGATTTGACCTAGTGACCTACCTTTTGACCCACATGACCCAGTTATGAAATCATCCAAGATTTCGTGCAGGTAAACATTCTAACCAACTTTAGTGAAGATTGGGCCATTAATTGGGCTTCTAGTGTGTTCACTAGATCTTTCTAAGAATTGACCTAGTGAACTACTTTTTAAACCCACAGTAAACCAACGAACTCATCCAAGATTGCATGCAGACAATCATTTTGACCAAGTTTGATGAAGATTGGACCCTTAAATGCGGTCTCTAGTGTGATAAATCTTTTTTTAAGATTTGACCTTGTGACTCTACTTATTGGCCCCATGTACCCAGTTATGAACTCATCCAATATTTCATGCAGGCAAACATTCTGATCAAGTTTGGTGAAGATTGGGCCATAAATGGGGTCTCTATGTCTTACATAAATGAATATATAGCTTGCGTATAATAACCCCTGACTTGACCTTTAATATTAGCATCTATTAACGATCTAGCTTACACCTATATACGATCAATACCACGCCTTCCTTCCACCTCGGCAATTAGACGACTGTCAGCGATTGCATTATCGATAACTAATTTTGCGTTCGTATTCGATAGATAATATATTCTTGCATAAAGGTCAAGTCTGAGGTTATTATACGCAAGCTATATATCTGACGAAGATTTTGCAACTAAATAAACATGAGGGCCATGATGGCCCTTTATCCTTAACCTGAAGACACAGGCTTATACCTGGTGTCAAGGGATATAAGAACTATTTACAATAGAAATCTTTGGTGAAGCTTATAAATGTGGCCTCTAGTGTGTTCACAGGTTTTTTCTAATGACTTGACTACTTTCTGACCCTTCATGACCCAATAACAAACCCACAAAGGTTTTTCTTAGATTTCACCTAGTTACCTAGTTTATGACCCCATGTGGACCAGTTACAAACTCATCTAAAATTTCATGCAGGCAAACAGTTTGACCAAGTTTGGTGAAGATTGGGACATAGATGTGGCCTCTAGTGTGTACACAAGTTGTTTTTCTAAATTTGACCTAGTGAGTGAGCTAATAAATGAAAATGAAATCCCTTGTAAAAATCAATTTAACAATGGAACAGTTATTGTAATTTTTTGTTGTTGCTCCTGTCCCAGAAAAAGACCCACTTATAATTATAATAATTACCTACACATTTTTTTCAGAATTCAGTGATTTTATGTATAATAATCTAAATCAGTAATCTAAATTAGTATATTGAGACTATAACATTTGTCATTTTAATGGCCCAAAACACATTTTACAAGCCCACTTTTTTAAAAGTTAGAAAAAAAATCATTTTTTACTCACCAGTATTGCTTGGAACAATACTAATCTATTTATAGACATTTAGTAACATTATGTTGTAGTCTCCAACATATCTACTTCATAATCTCCTATACAGTATGATATATTTATACATGTAATCTTCCGAACACTAGTGCTAGAAAAAAGTTGTAAGTTTAATACATTTTGTTTGATTACAAAAATTGTACAAGTTCACCAAGAGTCACAAGTCTAACAATGGATTGTTCAAGCGACTCATGTATAGTTCTTGAAGGTCATTTAAGTTGCACAATTATGGGCATTATAGTGATACCAGCTATTATTTGCGAAGGAAAAGCACCAGGACAATGTCTGGGTAGAACCACAGTTGGAAGACCTTTTTGCATAAAAGTTCTAAAACTTGAACCTGAGCCAAGGCCATGTAGTCTGGTGTTACAAATCTGCAACTCTACCCACTAGGCCACAGGCAACACCATGGCTTATGTAACTTGGTTCTGAAAGTTACATTTTTTGTTTGATAAAAAAAACACTCCCATACCTTCTCCTGAATAGGTGAAGTATTCCCCAAAGTCCTCATCTTCATATTTGCCAGAGAGGGCAATAGAATAGGCCCCATCTGGTCCTCCATGAATACCTGATACAGGAGGTCTGAAAACAGCCAGCATGGTTAACATCCCACCAATTATTTTCAGTTTTCTATCACTATAATACTAAGGTTATAGTATTTATGAGGTAGCAGGTTACTAAATACTGTGTCACACAAAAAAAAAATCTAATGAAAGCTGGAAGTAATGCAAATAATAGTGGGATTATAACGATTTAACAAAGAAAGGTCATTTATTTGTATAAATTTCAGATTACATTAGACAAGGTAAGTACAAGACCACGTCTACAGGTATCTTTTAGGTAGAACAGACAGCCACGCATTATAAACTGCTCTCTCAGCTCTGTATCATATGATATTTACTACATGTGACAACTGAAACTAGGTTCCCAGTGTTGAGCAAGGATATTCATAATCTAGTAAGCAAGGCTGTGATTGGTTGAATGAGAGGTCAACAGATGTTGACCTATTATGTGTCAGATCCTAGCATAGTGGACAATGTGCATTAGTTAGATTGTAAGTAACTATACTTCTAGGTAGCTATACAAGTACTATTTTTACTCTCAAGACTTATGGTACTTCTTGACCTAGAATGTAACTAACAGCATACCCATGAATGTGACATACCTATGAATGAGATCTACCTACAAATGAGTTGGACTCACATAGGAATGCGACCTAACTATGAGTGAGTTAGTCTCACCTAAGAATGAGTGAGTTAGACTCAACTATGAATGAGACCTACCTAAGAGTGAGACTCACCTATGAATGAGACCTACCTATGAATCAGTTAGACTCACATATAAATGAGACCTACCTACCAATGAGTAAGACTCACATATAAATGAGACCTACCTACCAATGAGTAAGACTCACATATGAATGAGACAACAGGGAGAATAGCTTACCTATGAGACATACCTAAGAATGAGACCTACCTAGTACGATAAGGACCTACCTATGTATGTTACTTCTGCAGCACTCCATTCTGCTCTCCCACATTGTTCCAATATCAACACCTGCCATATAAACAGATTTTAAAATTCAACAAATTGGTTAAATTGACCTAAATCACTGCCATACTTTTATAACATTGGTAAATTATTATTGGATTATAATTTAAACTTGCCAACAAACCCATAGATGAACATTGGCTAGCACTTGCCTCAAAAATCTTAGCTGGAATATCCAGATTTTTTGTTTTTATTAAAGTGTTTTTACCGAGTCTTTAACTACCAACATCCTCTGCTGAAAGCCATGCATCATAGTGTGTTTTGCACCTTTGAGTTAAGAACACTCCAAGCATGGTGGGGCTAAAAGGTGATCAGCCACTGCACTGTGGAAGTTATCTCCAGCTCTGCTTATTTCTACAGAGGCAAATCCAGCTTCATGCTTGATTAAGCAGCTCACCAACAGCCCAGGTTGTTAACATTTTTAATAGGAAACTAAGAGGGAAACTGTCTTCATCATGATTTCCACAGGGAAGATCCAGGCGCTCCATTTCTTCAGCTTTCTTTATGTGTACCTCATCACATATCTTCACACAGGGCAGAGATAGCTCTTTTGCCACAATAGTCCTTTCTGTAGACTGACCATAAGACTAGAGATGTCAATGACTACTCGAGTAATCAAGTCCTCAATCGAAAGATTATACTTAAGCATTAAAATCACTATTCGATTACTCTGTAAAATAGGAAATCAGATTTAAATCTGACAAAATATAACATAAAAACAACAATTAAAAGCTGTGTTCTCAATGAACTGGACCCAAGTCAACTGCTGCCAGTCATATAACCCAGTTCCTCTCAACCACCTGACTGCTTTATCTGTCTTCTGTTCATACAATCATTCCACTCATATTTCTATTACAAGAGCTTGAACCATCTTGACAGAGTTTTTGAATATTTGCTTGACCTTATAAAAGTCAAAACAAACTAATCGTACCCAGCCGGTCCATTATACCGACACTGACGAGTCAGGCGTAATGCTGTCCCTTTAGTACCGAGCGTTAGGAGGGAAGTCACTACTACCAATTTAAAGTATTTGTTTTTACCCAGCCAGGGTTGAACCCGGGACCTCCCGATCCGTAGGCTGATGCTCTACCACTTGATCCATTGCAGCCGGTAGACCATATCTAGCCTGATGGTCATGTGTACAACTGAAAGAAAGTGTAGTTTGTTGTTGTTTTTTGTTGTTGTTGGGGCGGGGGGGGGGGAGGTGTTACGACACACCAACACTTGATAGGTCAACACTGTGTAGTATCTTCTATAATCCATTGCTATCTCCTATAATTCAGTATCATTGACTTTACCAACATTTTGGAAGGATGCCTTGGTCTTCTGTCCTACCTTCTACAAATCCACTGAAGCCTAGCTTGGAGGTTTTTGAATCTGTATCTTTCTCCTTTCCTGGTCCAAAATGTGATAAAGCTAGCGCATTACTGTACATAATGCCACCTGTACCTTAGTTGGGAAAGAGCCACATTGGAAGATGTACGAGATGCTTCAAGGTGTAAGTTGTAGACTGATTTACAATTCGGCAGGTGCTTGGAGACGGAAATAATTAACTGCACATGTTCATTTCACTACCATTTTTATAACTGCGGTATGTCACAGACTGGGCACAGACTGGGCACCATTGGTGCTTCCAGTACACAAATAAAACTCTAAAACTATTATGCTTTAATGATTTAAACTGACAATGAAAGTGCTGCAAGCATTTAGGTATCCATTTCTTTTGTAAAAGTACTGTTAGTCATGTTTTGAGGCAATGAAAACTAGCATAAACTGTCATAAATAGTTTTTCTGTTAGATAAACAACCCCTTCTTCAACTCATTAACTAAGCAATCCATGTAGTGGATATATGACAAGTGGAAGGGTAATTGTCGAGGGCCAAGACTGATCTTAAAATCCTTCTGGTGGTTACATAACATATGTGTCACAGAATTTTGTACTTCTACTTGCTCAAGATGGTTAAAAATTAGAGCATTTTGCAGGGATTTTTTCCTTTTTTAGTAGGAGCCCTTTACAGGCGCCTTCACCTTAGAATATTTCTTTAAAATCCTGTTATTAAAATTAATGATTTTGTACTGCGAGATGCTACTGGAACTGTGTGACTCTCCTTCGCTTCAAACTCATAATCAGGGTTCCCACACATATTTGCTGGTAAAATTCCAGACTTTTTCAAGTTTTTTGGGGTTAAATTCCAGGTTTGTCTAGCCAAGGATATCCATACATTATAATGTTAATGAACAAAGGTGTTCACAATTGCTGTATTCAATTTGCTGTAGAACTGGTTTAAAACCAAGTATTTTGACTTCAATCAGGCTTTTCAAATGAGTTGCATACTGAAGACTGGCTAAATTGCTGTAGTTAACGTTCACATCCGTTACTGACAGCATATTTACATTAAATCTCAGCAAACTGACGCCAATGTGTTGACTAAAAAGGCCTTCGCAAAAATGCAGCTGATGTTGTGAAACATGATCAAATAAATGCTTGCAAAACGGTCCTGTTTTATTTACATGTTATGATAAAGTGCTGATTTCGTACCCAAATCGGTTCATTCTTTTCCCATTATAATAGAAAAAGATGTAAGTATATCTTGTTGAGCTAGGATAATTGATCTGTAAGGTCAGCAGCTTTTCCCTTAATGGTGACACTGTAAGGCAGTGAATGAAGAAAGTGTCTGCAAGTGTCCGGAAATGTGAACATTTATGAAACCTTTGAAAAAGACTTTACCTTCAACTGCCCCGTATATATTTGGCCTTTTTTCTTTGATGTTCTGATGGTTCTTCTTTTTTAAGCATTGTTGAACTTCCTGTTCTATTGCATCTCTACTTGGTGCAGGCTGTTTAACAATTGAAGTATAAGTAAAGAGTAAGTATATGAAATAAAAAGTATTTTATTACCAGGTAAAACTGGAACTATAAGCCAAGGACTAACAACTGACAAATAGAACCATGTACCCCCATCCCCACCACCTGAACCAATTCCTGCATGGACAGAAAGTATGAACTGTGACTGTCTATGGCATATTTAATTTCCTTTAATCTATCAACCCTGTCTGAGGCAAAAGATTTTGTAACGAATGAAGAAGTTGTTTTTGAATTTGTTTATTATAAATGAATTATTTTTTATCTCTATTATTTTTTATCTCCATAACTCATTAACTGTATATGATGTTTTGATTTTATTATATGGTGATTGATCAATAGTTAACGAGGGTTGATTGGAAACAACATAGATTTTCATTACAAAAAATATTATCTGGACTGTCACATTCATTTTTACAATAAAAATTCTTTCCTTATATAAAAATATCATATTATGCTTCATACTTTTACACATATCAATGATAATCGCATTGTAATTACCATAACAAAGGTCTCGCAGGGCAACCCAAAAATATTATATACCAACTAAAAACATTTGTCGAAAATGAAACGTTAAAACGGTAACACTTCATTGAAACCATGCCACGACATAGCCGTTTAACATGACATCATCGTGGAATATGACATTATTGGACTGTTAATTACTGGCATAACAACAACTTTTAAGTGTACAGGTCTTGCAGAGAGTTGACATCTTAATGGCATCGTCGGAACGTGCGGACGGTATTTTTTTTTTTTTTTTTTAAGATTTAGGCCATACAACAACAGAAACATATAAAATGCAGAAATCAAGGCATCAGCGCTGCCCCGCATGCAACGGCGAGTATTTTGAAAAACGGTTACGTTATTTGATGTTGTTAAGACTTTAACGTTTGACATGCCCCGCTACATGCATAGTGTATGTATTTCTTGTTCCTTTAAATGCCTGTTTTTTATATGTACACATTGAATTTTAGCCTGAATCATGTATAGAAATTTAGAAACATCTTCATGTTCGTTTCATATCGACGTATTTGACAGACAAAAAGTTAAGACATAAGTTTACGTTATTTCCGATCAACCCTCGTATTAACCATACTATATGATTCAATAGAACAATAAATAACAAGACAGTCAGAAAAGTATATTCCCTGCCACTCGGTGCTTGTTTGAAGAAAGCGTCAATCTAGAATTTACATATAAAGAAAGTAGAAAGAAATCATTAATAAAGTTTTCAATAAATACTTTTGTGGTTATCATTATGAAAGAAAAAATGAAAAGTGCAATTGTAAAAAGTGATATGTGTTGTAGTTCATGTAGGTAGGTCAGATCAATGGAAACAATACGTTGTGCTCAGGTGAGCTAAAAGTGATACGTATTGTAGTTCATGTAGGTAGGTCAGTTCAATGGAAACAATACGGCACCATTAAAAGGCATCTCAAAACCCTTATATAAGTGACCCCATTTCATTCTTTTAGTTCTCATATATATTTTAAGTTGTATTTTATTTTGATTTGTAAAATGTAACAAAACGTTTCTAACAAAAGCAATTTAAAAAGTCATTAATTGTCAGAATAATGTCCTTCATTTTTCCTTCAGACTCATTTTAAGTCATTTTGAATACTAAAACTTGTAATACATGTCATGTGAAGTCATAATACATATACAACAATGTGATTGACAAGAGATGACCAACAAAGGTCAAGCACACCCACAAAGAAGATGCATGTATTTTTTTGGATTTTGGAAATTCTTAAGTCCACAAAAGTTTCATTTCACAAAAGTATTTAGCCATAGAACCTAACTAGAGCAACACGTCCTCAAGACCCATACGCTATGGTTTTCTCACAAAGAATACACATATACTTTCCTGGACTGTCGACCTTTCTGATAAATTGGGACAGAGCTACACGAATACCGTAAAGTTCAATTACACTTTCTAACCATTACCATCCGAATTTGTTTTTACATTCCGCATCTACATCTCTCGCCAAGTGAGAATCGTCCGTACGTTCAATAATCCGTGACATTTTTGGGGTGTTTTACTACTTTTAATTTTCTAGTTTTAAACAGTCACCATCAAAACTTCACCGGATATGTTATCGCTAAGCTACGGCTTTTCTGATTGGATGAGCAGTCGGGTAACAACCAATGTAATCGCGCGTTGCAAACCGTAAGTTAAATCGTATCTCAATCGAAACTCCTCGTGTATTTCCGTCCTCGGGATGATACGTGAATTATCCGAGATGTTCAGATTGGTTGTCTACTCCAATCGGTTTTCCTCGGATAATTCTGTCCTCTCGACTTTCGCTTGTTGCCGCCGAGACAGTTTTTTTAATTGGATGAACAGTTGGGTAACAACCAATGAAATTGCACGTTACAAAACGTTCAGCTTGGTAAGTGGAATCGTGTTTATGACTACGCCAAACGGTGTTCCCCGCGGAATTCTGTCATCTAGTCGGTCGCTTGACGCGCAACTGAGGAACTTGTTTGTCCCCCCCCCCCACCAAAAAAAAATTTCTTCTCGAATTTACGCGAATTGAAGAAATGGTCATTGGCCGACCCAAATCTGCGGAAATCCGCATTTCCGCGGAAAAATCACACCCCTGTTGTATCTCTCATGTATTTTCAAAATCTAATATTTAGCTTTGAAATAAATACATAATCATGCAGTTACAAAATTGACACCTAGTAATAAATGCAATAAAGAATATGTAATCATACAATAAACAACCCACATTATCACTAACATTAATGTTTATTGCTTTGTGTAAAACTAGTCTACTGTCTCACTTCTATACTAGCAGGTAATTTAGTTTTGCATTAACCCATCAGGTTTTACTGTGACAGATTAATACAATGTTGGCTAAAGACTCCCTGCAGTTAGTTATTTGGGTTTAACGGCACACCGACACTTTATATAGGTCATACGGTGCCGAGCTCCCTGCAGTGATGACCATCGATTAGCAGGTCTGGTCACAGCAGGTCAGGGCCTGGCTCAGTGGGATACCACATTCCTTTCGAGATGCCTTTAAAGAATAAATTACAGGCTATTGTATTTCAACACTGTATGAATTATAGTTGTATGAATTCTTGAGTAGTTGCCGAAAAATATGCAGAAATGAAATACTATTCAGGGGCTATAACTCTGTATTTAATGGTCAGATCTTAACATACCAATGATATGCACATCGCTTTGGTATTGATAGTTCCCATAAAGTTTGGTTGAAATCCAGTAAGCTGTTGCTGAGAAATAGCGCAGAGAAAAAAATTACTATATATACAAACAGTATAAATATTCAATTCTGTGTTGAAGGGTGCAACTGGAACATGGCAAGGATATGCACATTTCCGTCTGGTATTGAAATTTCTCGCAAAGTTTAACTGAAATGTCAGTAGTTGCCAAGAAAAAGTGTGCCAAAACAGTATCCCTCTCCAGATTCCATTTTTCATAATGTTGTTAAATTATTCTAGTCACATACCAAGTTGCCCAGATTAGTTACGAAAATGTTTATATTATCTCATAACCTATATGTGCCTACATCAAAACGACGATGCCCAGATTAGTTACGAAAATGTTTATATTATCTCATAACCTATATGTGCCTACATCAAAACGATGATGCATTATGAAATTGTCACTACCAAATGGTGACCGCTATTTCACAAAGTTGTCCAATTGAGTAATATACATCAAACAACAACTAAACTTATTTCTGTTTATAGTTCACTAATGGCAAAAGCTTTAAATTCTGTTACTTTTACTCCTAAATAGGTTAACCTATATAATTAACTACACAGGCTTAAATGAATGTTAAGATTTTTGTCTTTCCACTAATGATAGAATTAAAATTATACACATGGTCTATTTAACAATTGCACTAAATGACAGTATAAGTGAACATGGTACTATGGCAGGGGTGGGATCCAGGGGTGGGGGTTGTGTGTGTGTGTGTGTTTTGGGGGGGGGGGGGGGATATTCCAAGATACAAGACTTTATTTTCTATTTCTAGCTTAGACATTCTTATTAAATCTTTGGTGGATTAAATGAAGAGCTCCCAATATGGGGAGTAAGTATTGATAAATCATTCAGTCCAATCAGCTCTGCATTTTCTATTGGTTTGCAGTGAACAATTCCAGTTGTTTGTCAATTTTCACATTTAAGACCTTGTTTAAGTCGGGCAGCAAAAAAATGTGAACAAAGAAAGGTTTAAATTAGAACTCTGCGTGTCGGATGTGTCGCCTGACGAAAATTTCGTAAGTCGACATAAAAAATGTTAGTTTTTTGTTGTACAGATATTAGCAATGTATTTGCATAAAATTCACATATAAAATAACCTTTTAATTGTCTCATTGCAAAAAACATGCACACCAAGCTATGCCCTTTGCAAGAAATGCACTAAAAATCAATCAAATGGAAATAACTAAAAAACGGAAGAAGGTAAAGTTACCCTTCTTGTGCACTGTACTTTGAGTCATTGCCAGAAACCTGCATACCAAGTTTGGAGTCATTTGGACCTACGGTGACAAAGTTAGGCTCTGGACAAGAAATGCTCTAAAAAAAATCAATCAAAGGGGAATAATTCTAAAACGGAACAAGGTAGAGTTACTGTTCTTGTGCCCTGCACTTCGAGTCATTGCTAGAAACATGCATACCAAGTTTGGAGTCATTTGGACCTACAGTGACAATGTTAGGCTCCGGACAAGAAATGCTCTATAAAATCAATCAAAGGGGAATAACTAAAAAACAGAAGAAGGTAGAGTTACCATTCTTGTGCACTGCACTTTGAGTCATTGCCAGAAACATGCACACCAAGTTTGGAGTCATTTGGACCTACAGTGACAAAGTTACACTCCGGACAAGAAATGATCTATAAAAATCAATAAAAGGGGAATAATTCAAAAACGAAACAAGGAAGAGTTACGGTTCTTGTGTGCTGCACTTCGAGTCATTGCCAGAAACATGCATACCAAATTTGGAGTCATTTGGACCTACGGTGACAAAGTTAGGCTCCGGACAAGAAATGCTCTATAAAATCAAAGGGGAATAACTAAAAACAGAAGAAGGTAGAGTTACTATTCTTGTGCATTGCACTTTGAGTCATTGCCAGAAACATGAGTACCAAGTTTGGAGTCATTTGGACCTATGGTGACAAAGTTACACTCCGGACAAGAAATGCTCTATAAAAATCAATAAAAGGGGAATAATTCAAAAACAGAATAAGGTCAAGTTACAGTTCTTATGTGCTGCACTTTGAGTCATTGCCAGAAACATGCATACCAGATTTTGAGTCATTTGGACCTACGGTGACAAAGTTAGGCTCCAGACAAGAAATGCCTATAAAATCAATCAAAGGGGAATAACTAAACAAGAGGGCCATGATGGCCCTTAATCGCTCACCTGATGACACAGGCTTTAAGTAGGCTCAAATCTGGCATCAAGTAATTAAGAGTTATTTACTTAAGAAATCTTTGGTAAAGATTGGACCATTAGTGTGGCCACTGGGTTGATAACATTTTCCAGAATTTTACCAAGTAACCTACTGAATCCACATGACTCACTTCAAAACATATGTAAGATTTCATACTGGCAAACATTCTGGCCAAGTTTGGTGAAGACTGGGCCATCAATGTAGCCTCTTTAAGTGTTTTCACAAGCTTTTTCTAAGATTTGACCTAGTGACTTATTTTTTGACCCCACATGACCCAGTTACGAACTCATCCAAGATTTTATGCAGACAAACATTCTGACCAAGTTTGGTGAAGATTGGGCTATAAATGTGGTCTCTAGTGTGTTCACAAGCTTTTTCTAGAATTTGACCTAGTGACCTACTTTTTGACCCCACGTTACCCAGTTACGAACTCATCCAAGATTTCATGTAGACAAACATTCTGATTAAGTTTGGTGAAGATTGGGCTACAAATGTGGCCTCTAGTGTGTTCACAAGCTTTTTTAAAGATTTGACCTTGTGACATACTTTTTGACCCCACGTGATCCAGTTACGAAAACATCCAAGATTTCATGCAGACAAACATTCTGACTTAAGTTTGGTGAAGATTGGGCTATAAATGTGGTTTCTAGTGTGTTCATAAGCTTTTTCTAATATTTGACCTAATGACCTACTTTTTGACCCCACGTGACCCAGTTACGAACTCATCCAAGATTTCATGTAGACAAACATTCTGACCAAGTTTGGTGAAGATTGGGCAGTCCGATAACTAGGTTGTCTGCCCTTGAGTACTCTCCGAATGAGCATGCGCACTCGCATTGATTAGCGCTGATCAGAACTTCCGGGGAATAAGTAGACACTTTATCAGTGTGCGTTACACAAACATCGAGTGACATGGAAAGTTAATTAAAGAAAGAAACAAAACCGAAATGGAAATTGCCGAAATATTGCTGCATTTGTAAAGGTGATTATCGCGGGAAAGTGGTAGAAAACAGAACTGTTTCATTGCATCGAATTCCTCAAAACAAACGACTGCGACGCATTTGGTTTCAACGATGTCGAACGGTGATGAGAAGTTTTAAGAGGACAGAGCACAAACGTTTATGTATTGAACATTTCATCGAGTTCCGTGGACCGTCGTTGCAATATACCCTTCCATCTATTTTTCCAACTGAGGGTGGAATTACAAAAGAGTTTCCTTCATGGGTATGTTTACACTTGTTTCCGTGATTTTTTACCATGTAGTTGTCACTTTGTTATGAGGGAATTACGAAAGTTATTACACAAAAGAGAGACACATAAAACGGGTTAATTTTATGCCACTTCATTGGGTTAAACAGATTTTATGATAAAATAAATAATTGTTACAGCTTTTTGGAATACATATATTTGTACTGAAGAAAGAATGCATTAAAAACAGATCAAAGCATTGACACATCAGTGAATTAAGAAATCCATATTAAACACGAATCTATTGTTGATCAACAGATGAGTTTAAATCTAGCTAAAGTTTGAAATGCGTATATGCTAATGTAAACTATCGTCCTGTTTTTATGGTCTTAGAATTGATACATTAAGTCTTTCTATCTTACTCAAATGTGATCCGGGAAGAATCACTGGCTTTCTTATTCTGTTTAAGTACCGTATTCTCAATTGTATTACTCATTTGTCTTTTCAGAGGCTTGATGAAAACCTAAGCGATGAGACATTTGAAGAAAATATTGTTGAAAACCAATTCAACATCACTGACAGTGACACTGACTGTACTGAAGGCGAGAATCTGAGACTTTCTTCGGAATGCCATCCACTTGAAATATCACTCCATCTTTATGACTACCACAAAGACCAAGCTTCAGCGCCAAGTATACCGAGTACCAGGTAAGTTCATGTACCTTTGTTTCATTTAACTTAAATGTACACTTGTGAAACAGACTGACTGTTCTTATGTGAAAGCACCAAAACATGACAAAACTCCACACCGTCAAGACAGCAGGTATAAGAATACTGCCATTCATTACCAATAAAACTTGTGTACTTTGATTTTAAGATAAAAAATTATTTTCTTACAATCCAGTCAATGGTTAAAATATCACATTAACAGTTTGTTGTTTGTTTGTTTCTACATAATCTATTTGTGAATAACTGTTTATAGCATATGTAGAATGTAAAATTTGGACTAATATAGTTGTTATTCCTTTTGTGTGTGTTTTTTAATTACTCTATCCATTTAAAATTAAAATATGATATTTTAGTATAATATAATTTAAAATGATATAAAAACATGATCCTGGCTTTCAAACAAAACAAATAGTGTCTATCTGTCACTGATATTATGTCCCTTTCTAAATTGTATTTTTTCAGGGCCATGGACACTCAAACTGACTGTGATGCCAAAGTCAGCGAAGTTCAGACAGATGAAAAAGGTGCCAAGAATACAGTGGAATTCTGCACTCAGACGGAGACAGTGACTAGGGATTTTGCTGTTCAGTGCACTTTACCTGTGTTGACATTTAATGACATTAAAAAATGTAATGATTTGATAAGTTTCTATACAGGCATCCCAGACAAAATGACATTTGAGGCACTTTTTGATGAAATCAAAAATGAGGCTGCAGAAAGAACATCAAGGCGAAAGAGAAACTACAAACAATCTTCTGGAGGCAGACCTAAGACTCTTAGCATTCTGAATGAATTTTTCATGATGCGTCTCCGGCTGGGACTATTAATTGACGACCTTAGCTTCAGGTTTTGTATATCAACATCACAATGTAGTGACATTATTGATAGGTGGATCAACTTTTTAGCTGTTCAGTTGTCATTTCTCGTGCAGTGGCCTTCAATGGAAACAATCAAAGCTAACATGCCTAGATGTTTTAAAGAAAAATTTCCTAATACCAGAATCATCATTGATTGCACTGAATTGTATAGTGAAAGTTCAAGTTTCCTGTCTTTGAAAACTTAATGTATAGTGACTACAAGTCACATATGACACACAAAGCCATTGTTGGTATAAGTCCCAATGGCGTAGTGACCTTTGTGTCTGATTGTTGGGTCGGAAGTACGAGTGACAAAAAACTAACCTTAGAAAGTGGTCTCTTGGATCTAATGGAAGAGGGTGATGCCATAATGGCAGATAAAGGATTCACTATATCTGACTTAACCTCTGCCAGAGCTATTCAGCTGATTATACCACCATTTAAGCAGAAAGGGAAGCAGTTCACCAAGCGAGAAGTGTTTTTAACCAAAGACATTGCTTCTTTAAGAATTCATGTTGAGAGACAAATGCAAAGGATTAAAAAATTTAGAATTTTACAAGGCAATATCCCAATCACACAAGGACGACAGATTTCTAAGCTATTTTAAAATATGTACCTTTCTAACAAACCATTGGCCTCCACTTATACAAGATTAGTTATTGTGTGACTGTTCCAAGTCATTTCACATATGTAAATTTGTCTATGAAGGCATGATAACACTTGCATGCACATTTTTTACCTGATCTGTAACAGGTTTGAGTTGGTCGATGGTTTAAAGTTGCAACTCTTAAATATTTGTCAGTTACATTCACTAATATGATAGTAGAAGAAATTGACAATAATGTAAATAACACCTAAAACATGCTTTTGAGTGACACTGTATTGATAATGAGTATAAATAAAGCCCACTGTATTACTCTGTCTTACTAGAAGCTTGTTTTTTGTAGTTTTATGAATTTGATACATCATTTAAGGGAAATTGTTAACATTCCAATGGTGCATTAAATGAATGGTTTCAATCAGCATTTGATCAGTTCATATGTTTTGCATTGTTTTGTACAAATGGAACTGTTTTTCCTTCTTGAGATATTTAGACTTTCAGATGTTAAAGTGTGAGATAAGGATAATTTTTTAATATTAATTTCATTCATCATTATTCATTTCTCATCAATACTTTAGACATTTCATGTCAAATTAAGTTACAATCAAGATATAACATTTTGGCAATATTCCGCATCAAATATGTATAGCAGTTTCTTGTTTTGTAAAACAATATTGGTATCTTTGTCTTAAAACTTTATAGGTGTATTTTTGCGTTTACAACCGCAGTTGGGTTTTTTCATGTTGGTTGCATTTCTATGGTTTACTCTCCTGTTTTGATTGTATAAAAATAAAAAGCATGTTGAAGCAAAGTTTAGCAATTGTTTGTTTGGTTTTGTTACATCGCACTGACATAATTATGGCCATATTAGCAATATCCAGCTTATTATTGGAGGAGGAAGACCCCAGACTTATGTCTGGGTAGAACCACCGTCACACCACAGTTAGCTGGAAAACCTTCCAACATGAAAGTTATCACCTGGACCGGGACTCGAACCCATGGGCATGGGCGCCCTTTTTAGCAGTTTTGTGACCGAGTCTAGGCAATTACAACTGAACCACTTATATGTTGTTACAAAAAGAAATTAGAATTAAAATTTATGAGTAACTAAATTGTATTGAATAGATTTATCCATAACATAAACAACAAAACACCAAATAACTTAAAAGTATTGTTTTAATCAGAAACTAATTAAACTTAATTACAAAACAAAGACCATTATGTTAAACACTGAAAAATATTTAAATTTGAATATCAAATAGAATAACTGAAAAGATAAACGTCTAACAGAAAAAAACATTATGAACATAATAAAATTAATAAAAAAACAATTAAAGGTGGTATCTGCAGTTTCAACCGATTATTTTTCTGCAAACTACTGACTTTTTTCAACCTGACTATGTTATGGTAATTGAAGCATGCCCATATTTCTGCCAATAATGATGCTATAGTTTCATGTGTATGACATAGGCAAACTATTAAATGCCCCCTTTGACATCAGGCTTATTGGTTAATCCTTAATTAAGTTGTTGAAATTATTTTAAAAAAATGTCCATGAATTATACTAAATTGTAATAAATAAAAGAACAAACCACAAATGAATAAAAATTCTACTTTTCCATTTCCATAATATTTCTATCCAATATGCTTGATTTAAAGAAAAGACATTGTTTCAGAATTTCTCTATTATGCTTTTTTTTTAATAAAAGAAATTATCGCCCCAATAAAGCCAAATTTAAAAATTTACATTTAGTGAGCGTTCGTGGTTTAGTGGTTAAGATGTTTGACTCCGGATCGGAGGGTCCCTGCTTCGAACCCCGAAATTGACCATGTGATGCTAGTCCTTGAGCAAGACTATTTACTGCACATTGCTCCAGGTATTCAGTACCTGAGTACTGGTTCTACCCAGGAAGTGGACAGTCGAGAGGGATTAATATAAGTTAAAAGAACTTGTTTCCAAATCTATAAATAAATAGGTTGAAACTAAATTTAAAAATTACCTTTGTAACAAATGACAATGAATGTGTGTACATTCAATCATGACTGTTCAAGAAACACTTTAGTTTTTGCAAAGTCCCACATCAATATTAAAACTAAATTCACTTAGGATTTAAGTTTGTTTGCATGTCAACACTATCTGCCTAAAGCAGAATAATTTTTAATAAGCTGATAAAGAAATCAGCTACACTGGTACATATAGCTCTAGCCTGAAAATAAACATGTTAAGAAAACAGCTTTAGTCCTCTTTGTATTCGTCGTGAGTATAGCTCAGGGATAAAAGCCTCAACATAAAACTTATCAAGTTTGAGACACATGTTTATCCAGAACAACTCATCAAATTGAATCCGCTGTACATTAAGTCCCACACAAGTCCAAACAACAAAGTCCCACCATTTTTTCCCTGTAACACCCATCTGGCCTTGAACTTGATAATAATATCCATGTGTTTTCTTCAGTTCTACAGCACTATTCACCATGTGGCAGAAGAAGTCATTATCTTCACAACACTGCTCAGGTGTTTGTATGCGCCAGATTTTGGAAGCAGGACACTTAATTTCGATCAATCCAACACTGTCCTCACAATGTGAACAATACACTAGGCCATCAGGACTGGCTCCAAGGTGTGGCTTTTGTGTATTGACACACAAACCATATTCTTTCACTATCAGCCCTTTGTGGTCTCTCTGCATGCTTTTTACATACATTTTTCTTGCCACTTTCTCATGCTTTTTTCCATACTCAGTATACTGATTGAAAAAGGTTGAATAGAGCATCTGCTGGAGAAGTCCATCGGGTGGTGTGGTATCTTTTCTTTTACATATTTTTCCAAAAAAGAGAATGTCAACCGTTCTCTCCTGGCCTCTTTCCATTCAGAGTTATTTTGTCCTCTTGTTAAGATTTCAATCAACATCACATCCTCAGCACTTTGATACAAGTTACTAAAATGTGCATTAAACACTTTCTGACAAATGTTGCATTTCAAGTCAACACTATTGTTGTAACTGAACTCAACAGAATTCAGGCATGCAACTACAGGTTTGTCTTCCTTCTCAGAAGGAAAGTTTTTTAACCATCCAGCATTCAGTTTTCCACTTTCAAGTCTTTGCTTAAATCTTTCTACATTCACTGTGCATCCATTTTCTTTGTTGAGGGGGTGATCCTTATCAATTGGCAATCTCCGACAAGATACACTGGATGCCTTGTTCTTTAAGATGACATCATCGGACTTCCGCGGAGACAGCTTTCTTTTTTGTGGTGCGGACAGCATACTGAAGTTGCTCCAAGTACAGGGTCTGGAAGTGGGAGCTACATTTTATTTCTTTTGGGTAAGGTCTTCTAATCCATATAGTAGAGCACCTATGTGATTGCAGCATTCCCCTTCACTAAAAGATTAAAAAGTTAAAAGTATAAAACATAACATAGATCTCTGGTTCAATATCTGGTTGATTTTTACCTTCAAGTTGATTATTATTTAATACGTCAGGGTTACATATGTTATTTTTATTTTTTTCATTCCAACTGAATCTTTATTAATTAAAAAACATAGTAAGGACATAAACTCATTTGGTTATGTTCACTTATCATTGCTGAGGACCACCTCGGACGAGTGTCTGAGTAGAACCACTGGTCCTAATTCTATGAATATCTGGGGCGTATTCTAATAAAGGCTTGAATGCATTTGAACACTGTTGGTATGACTTATATATAACAATGATATGTGCAAAAATTTAAAGTAAAGGAACTCATATATAGAGAATACCAGGTTAGTGTTGATATAGATAAATGTTATCATGCGAGGCTAAGAAAATCAGAAAGCACGAGGCTTGCCGAGTGCTTTTTGATTTTCGGGCAGAGCATGATAACATTTATCTATATCAACACTAACCTGGTATTCTTTTTATCCCACAATCAACAGCTTTTTAAAGGTAAACATTTAAATTTACCGCTACTGCTCCTCCGTTACATAATCTGACATTCCAATACAATACACGAAATTCATGCGCGAGCAATAGAGTAATTCGGCTATAAGAAATAGTTCTACTTTACAATAAAAAAAAACAATAAACATGTTATTTCTTTTATTTTATTTGCGCTATACACAAGGTTGTAATTTTATTGATTACGATAACTGAAAATAATGGTTGGAAAAGAAGAACAACAAAAATCACACCCTCGTGTAAAGTTATACATGTAGTGTGTACTGTCAAGGCCGTGTAGCATTAAAGTTGAGCTTAGCACTTGGCATTTAAAGAACGCGAATTACATTCGAGGTTTGTGTGTGTGTTTGTGGCTGTAACAAACAGTAGCTCATAGATTTTAATTGTTGATGACATTGAAATTATGAACATTGAATATAGCGCTTTAAAATTTCGAAGATAGTTGTGTTTTTGACAGGATGACTTGCGAAATTTGAAGAAATGTTGGGAGTGGAGGTGGTGGATTGGTGTTCATGTTTACGTCTAGAAACTGATTTTTAGCACATTTGTCCAGATCTGTGCAGTCAGCTGTATTTGGTTCGACTAAAGATCGAGCTCTATCTAAACCATTTGAATGTTCATCATGTAACGACATTTGATCATCAGGGTCTGCCTTAAGATTAGGCAGATGATTGCAATCTGAGACAGTCACCACAGATTCAAGATCAATTTCATTCTCAAAAATGTTCGGATTAAAGCCGGATTTTGCCTCGAAATCCTCGTAGCTCATTTCTTCAACACTGCTTAGGAAGTTAGGCTTTTACACGATTCTTCATCACATTCTTTAAATTCACACTATTGTGTAAATAACATCAAAAGAACGGGGACTCGCATGATCTGACATTTCGAGAGTTGTTTTTATTTTTGCAGACTACAAATTCGTACTTTTATTGATTTTATTACTGATTTTATTACCATTACTAAACAATTTTAATCATGTTCCTGTAATACATGTTTCATTTTTCTGATAGATTTTTTTTCAAATTTTCTATATCATTGTTAAATAAAACTTAGGAAAGTCGCGATGAACTGTCCGGTTAGCTCAGTCGGTAAAGACGCTGCTACTTAAGTTTTCAACCCTACAGCTCAGAGATCGAAACCATTCGCATCCTCTTTTTTTTAATAGCCTCTTTTGCTCTATTTCATCAATATTTATATTATGGACATTTATGGGGTGACCACAAGCATAATTACGGGATAAATGAGTTTCGTACTCGTAAACACTCCTGATCGTTTCGTCAAAAAAGTAGTCCGGCTTAGAGCAGGTGCGCGAATATCGGTTGATAAAGCTCATCTTTATCACACGGGTTATATCAACCGATATTTACAGAGATGGTGGGATAAAAGAAAAGAATCATATTGATTCAGCAAAATTTTACACATGTGACTATTATATATATTCATAGAGAGAATACATCTAGATGTTTGCAATTCATCTGATTACTTGCTGTACAGATAAACTAGTACCATGTTTTGTTTGTTTGTACCTCCCACGCAACCGTAAATCAGCTGGAAGGCTTTCTCTCATTAAGTCCTTCGCCCCAAACAGGACTCGAACCCATGCGGTGAGAGGGTTAGCGGTCAGAGGAGTTACAAAGTGGCGACTCTACCACTACATCACAGACGCCCCATCTGGTATAATGTCTTGCATATTTTATTTTCATCATGACATAACATCTTGTCCTATTGTTTTGAAATTGGTGCGGCTAATCAAAAGTATACCAATGGTAACCATTTTCTTCCACTTTCAATAATATTGGACTAATACAACAATAGACAATTTGGCACATTCCACTAAGGAGTAAGGCCCCGGGATCTAGGTAGAAGCAATTAAATTTAAAAAAAACATACCCAGCTGGGCAATTGTAGAATGCTGAGTGAATGCACCCTGTCACCTTTGACAGGAGAACCCAGGGCTGGTATTCTGGGGATTTCCTCTTGTCTGCTGTTGGAAATGAAAGAAGAACTGATGCTCTGACGTAGCAATGACTTGCTTCTTTGCAGACTGTATTGATCTAAAAAAAAGAAAATAAAGTTGGCAAAATTAAACAGTTTTCTGAACACCTACATAGTTTTAATACAAGTACATAATGTAATGTTATTTATTTATTTATTTTTTAATATATCACAGCGACCAGTTATGACAATTATATAGACGTCCAGCTTTTTTGATAGCGGAAGACCCCAAACAAATGTCTGGGTAGAACCACCGGCGCACTGCAGGTCAGCTTGAAGACAATCCCACAGTAAGTCCTTCAAACCAAACGGGACTCAAACCCACATGGTGATAGACTAAACTGTCAGAGGAGTCCACGCCCCTAGAGATGGCATTCATCATGCTAGTTTTACTGAATTGTTTAAGGATCTCCAAATAGACATTGACCTCTTTACACATTTTTCAATTTAAACAGAAATAATGTTGAAGCAAAAGCTTGTTTTTCAACAAAGTATAATCATAAAAACAAATCAAACAACAATGGGATGTTTACCTCTACTTTTTGTACAGGTCTATCTTCTCTAGACTTCAGCTGCCGCTTTGAGTTCATTTTAAGGATGGTATAGTTATATACATCCTTTTCACAAACATCTGGGAACATTTCAATGTTTTCAGACCAATCTGATAATGTCCAAGGAGGTGAAATCCCTTTTCCAGAAGGAAGAATATACCGTTCACTGTCCCCCTTGTCTTCTCGAGTTGGTCTCTCCTTTTCAATTCATAATTGTCAGTAATAGCTAGCTTGTGAGCGCCGATAATTCGCTCGATTAGCTCACATTTCCGTCCGGATACATTCAAACGACGATTCGCTAGGTACTTTTTCAAATCTGTTAGCTTGAAATGGTCCAATTCTTTGTTGTTTACACATGCTTCGTTGATTTCTTTGTCCTTGTCCGCCATCTTTTTTTACTTAGTCCCCAGCGGCGAGTAGCCCCCCTTTGAAATCAAGGAAAGTAACTGAGTTATCGGACTGCCCAATTGGGCTATAAATGTGGTCTAGTGTGTTCACAAGTTTTTCCTAAAATTTGACCTCGTGACCTACTTTTTGACCCCAGGTGACCCAATAATGAACTCATCCAAGATTTCATGCAGACAAACATTCTGACCAAGTTTGGTGAAGATTGTTGCTCTGTTTTTATTTATTGAAAACTCTTAGCCTAGCCTGCAAAGAACAAATTGATAAGGCCTGGGAATTGATAAGGCCTGGGAATTCAGTGCTGATTCAGATCATCCTGTTTACCCACAATACAGGGTGCCTTTAATTAGTGGAACAAAAACAAATATGCATGCGTTTTAAACAAATGACTTTGATCTGCAAACTGTTATTTGTTGTTAAAATGCTCTCCCTGAAGCTGTCTGCATAGGTAGATAAGTTGGTAAAGCACCCAATTTCAAAGAAGGAGGTTGCATGTTCAAACCCCATCATCTTACCTATGCATTAAATATGAAGATTAAAGTTAAAAGTTTTATTCAAGAAGACATGAAAAATATTACACCTACTTGTCCCAGTATGCGAGCAGACCTCCTTTGGTTTTTAATGATGGACGGACAATTCTCGGTATCATCCTTGGCTCCAAAACAAGGAATAGCCTCTGACTTGTATTGGAGCCCGCCCCTTTAAAGGACAGCTTCTGAGTCTTGAACTGAAAGTAAACATAACAAAGTACCGTTAGTACAATAAGTTCAGTAGGCATGGTCATTTCCAAAGAGTAAAGATTGTTAGGATTTAAAGCCTGAAAAGAATCCCTAAAATATTATTTATTAGTTATGTTGGGCTCCCATCATTTTGGGTAGACTCTATATTTTGAGGGGTAGTATATTTTGAGGGGTAGGAGAGCAAATGGCAACTATCCCAAAATTCTCATACTCAAATTTTTGACAAATTGTGTTTTTCAAGAGTTTTACACAAACAATTGCTTTCTTTACATTTTTGCCATGTTCATGTGCATTGCCATATTGTTTGCCAAATTTGAGTAGGAGCGTTTTTTTAGAAAAGTTATAAATAATACAGTTCCTTCTGGAACAATTTACAACATTGTATCCCAATATTGTTAGTCAAATCTATCCATACTGCCAACACCTTTTAAAAAAGTATTACAGGCATGATTGTTTAAATCATGAGCATCAATAAGGGAAGCTGTCAATCAATGATAAATGGTTTAACCAGGCTGAGATTGAATTCTCCTGATCTGCAAGTGAAAGCTCCACTACTGAGCTATTCAGCTTATATTAACATTTTGCTTAGACTCACTCACAATTAACTCTTACATATTGTTTGGTGCCACGATAAGGGAAGGACAAAAAAGTGAAGTAAGAAGAGCTGTATTTATAAAACAATAGATAAAATATATGATAGTAAAAGATACTGGCTACATTTTCTCTCATTTAAACCCAAACCACTCTAGTTTAGACAGCCAGCACAACTTAAAAAGGTCACTAGGAAGTACTTGTAGCCGACTAAGAAGAGAAAAGAACTTTATGAAAGATGTCCCATCTTTGCTTCTATAACCCTGGCCGGGTGTTTATTGCAAACAGAAATAGTTCTGGGGAAGCTGAGACGGATGGAATGGGATTAGCCGGCAGTTTTGCCGATACTGTGCAGCGACATTTCTATCATTATAGCACAGTTATTTAGATGCTACAGCCAATGCGAATGTCTGTCGGTCAGTCGGAAATGTCCGATAGATATCTACTATGACCAACGAAAACGTCTGTTATCGTCAGACATAATGTCCGGTGAAAATGTTTAATGAAAATTCTGAAACGAACATGAATGTTTCTTCCCTAACATCGGCAATCTCCCATCCTTGGTCTGTTAAATAGCTAAATAGCACAGCGCAACGCGACGTAACACATGTCTGTGAACGCCGACGAATCACAGCAGTATTTAATAAGTGTCTGTGTGATACACTTTTGATGAACTTGGTACTTATCCTTTGGCCCATGTATGCGAAGTTGCGATCGCCATGGATGGCAGTTGCAGACACTTTTTCACATGTAAAAGGTTATAAACCTTTAAACCTTTACCACTAAAGAAAATAAGAACAGAGGAGGAAGCACGCAAGAGATATGAAGAAAAATGGGAAAGAACGTTTCCCCCGAGTCGTTGAAAAATATATTTACATGGGAAACCTTCGACGCAGTTAAAAAGAAATAACTTCTATGTTTAGTAATAGGAATTGGGAAACGTCGGAGAAGTGGCAGGGTGTTACATGAAAATTGAGGCTGCAAAGTAACATGTGTCAAATATTCATATGGAAAAATGACAGGAAATAAAAGGCTGAACCCCACCCAGCTTTTACTTTAAGTGTCAGATGCAGGCCGTTCAATGCTTTTATGTAGATATTAGGAGGGTGATATGCCTGGCCAAGAGTATGAAATCAAACATCAGGCTAAAAAAATAGTTGGAACAAACCATTTTAAGCAACACTTAAACAGTATTACTTAAACAGTAACACTGTATTTACATTTTTAAGTCTAAAACAACCAATCAATATGTTTAAATTTATGTTTTAAAGCTAAGTATTTCTAATGCTGTAATAAATAACAGCAATAAGATTAATAATTCAATCTGTTGTTACAAAAAATGTAAAAAAAAAACATTGAGACTGGTAAAAATTTGGTGTGACTGGTAAACTTTTTGTGTTTACCAGTCATCATATCCTGTGAAGGGAAAAAAGTTTTCGCATAGACTTGATGCTAGGTAATTTAGATGATAAGCATTCTTTCAACTCTTCAAAAAAGTTCTATCCAGAAGAGTTCTTTAAGCAGCATTACAACAATAGTTGTACAAAGTACACATAAATATACAGTGCACAACTGATGGTTTTGTTGCCAAGCTATGGCTCCTCCTGTCAACCTGGTCATACATTTTTTCTCGACCATATTTATTGAGCAATAGTCTGATCACACAAATTTTGTAGACCGTAAAGAGATAATCACAGGTATGTTCAGGCTCTCAGACTGTCATATGCTTAGCTGCCCGAGCAGTAATTAAGGTCACTCGGGCCCCTGCTGCTAGCCAGACCCCTGAGGCCATTTGGCTCGTATACAATATCTGCTGTGCATATAGCATTCAATGTCAACTGCCCACTAATAAGGTTTAACGGCACTTATCAGCCGTGATGCTAACATTATTTGCCAAGGTGTTCTGATTGTTTGTCACCTTGCATCCCAATCAGTAGATTTACAGTGTACTTAAGCTTCGAGATTGATTCTGACATAGAACAGAGTAAAAATGCAATTTTAAGTTATATCCAAACAATAGAAAAACACAAACAGTAGAATAGTTATACCATTTGAAGGACAAATTACCTCCTTCACAAAATCCCTTCCGTTCATTTTAGCATAGGTGGACAAAATCACACCCGTAAATTAATTACTTAAATATATATCTTGAAGTTGGAATTTTATTACAAAAAAATCTGATGCTACTATCAATGCATTTATGAGACTTAACTGTGAGAACCAAAATAAACATTGATGCAAAATGTGGAAAATTTACAGGAGGGTGTTAGTCTGCCATTGCTAAAATGAACAAGAAGAATTGTGTTATCAAAGGATTTTGACCCTACTAAGTTTTTAGCAATAACAAAGGGCAAAAGAATAATGTATCAAGTTACAAAAAAAGAGAAGAGGGAAGATATATTGCTATGTTGGGAGTAATTTTATAATTTACTAAATTTAGTGATCTGCAGATGTAGGAAGCACCATGTGTAGCAACAGTACTTAAAGCTGGTATCCGACAGTTTGGACCAAAAATATGTTCATTAAACATCACAATAAACTATTGTTATCTGAACAGATCACACCACAATCGTCATTTCAAACATTTATTTCCTATCTGAGCCATGCAGAACATTTAGTTAATAAACTAAGAAAACCACGCGACCACTTACGTTTTAGCTCTTCACTTAATACGCTGTGACATCGATGTCTATAATTACAAGAATCCCAATCATTCTTATTTACAGATCTGAAAAGAATAAACACTTAAGTCTTGATTAACGAGTTTTACTGCCCTAAAATTGAGATACTGTTAAAAATCATCAAAGCTTAGGCTGAAGAATGGTTATTTTCTTTAGATACCCCAGGAAAGATAGTGTTACATGTATTAGATATAGGCAAAATGTTGGATACCACCTTGAACACTAAGTGCAATTTGCATTCATTCTTCCTTCAATCATTCATTTATTTAGAATAAATATATTTATGATAAATGAAATCATGAAGCCTATGCCTATATAACAGCCTGAAATCTTATATAAGCTATTTAGTCATTTGACCATTCGTGACTATTTGTCACCGTTTTTGCATTATTTATGCACATTTCTGATTAGATTTCGGTCTCAAACCAACAAAATGACCTTTTCCTAATGCAAAAGTACATTTACAATAAATGAAAACATGACACATATGCCTATATAACAGCCTGTAATCGACTATACGCTGTTTAGTCATTAGACTATTTGTGACTATTTGCTGTTTAGTCATACCGATGTAATTGTCGTCAGGTCAATCATGTCATTTTGGTTGCAGCCAAATCTAGCAACAACCACCCATTTTTATAAATGACAAAATATAATGAAAACTATACATTTTCTGAAAGTGCTACCCATGCCAATTAAGAAAATATATAGGTTTCCCATGTAGAAGTGTTACACTCCGGGGTCGATAAATATCTATAATAACGATGTCATAAAAGTTCTTCTCTTTACTATTACATATATGAACATCAGAGTTTAACAAATTGATAACATGGATGCACACAAGACTGTCAATAACACGTACACATGAACTCGACCGTAATCTGAAACATACAAATATAAAGTACTCTAAGTACTATTCTAATTTGAAAGCTCATTGACTTAATCAAATAGTGGCAGAATATAATGATAAGAATGCTAGTGGCTCTGAATTATATGGAATTAAAGAAAGCATATTAAGTAAAACAGAGTTAACAAATATTTAAGGTTCTGGCAGTTATTATTACATGTTTATACCATTTATACAACTTACCAGTAAGTGGTACTGAAAATGTAGTTCTTTCTCTCATTCTCCTTTCTCAGTGAACCCTGGTTGTTAGGACTGAAAACGTGTTAAAAATTAGAATAAGTGCTCAATTTATATTGTGCAAAAGAGTGTTCAGAATGTATCATTATCGGACAAACCAGATTTGGATAAGACATAAAACATAAATGGAAAGATACAAGAAAGTCAGAATTACAATATTACTCGATTCAAACAATCTCAGCAATCCAAGCAAAACATGTACAGAGCTAACAACAGCCTGATACACACCATAATGGCTCTCCAAGTAGTTACATCTAACTAAATAAAGATGTCTTGCCTGTTCGACGTCTTCGTACCAAAGTCAAATTAGCGGGAATAAAAACGTGCAAAGCATGCACTTAACAACCAATCACTATGCTTCTTACATAAAATCTCGACCAATGATATCAAGAATTCAAGTTAATAATCAAAGGACTTAAAGGACATAGGCGCTCCTAGGTACAATAGTAAACAGTAAAATAATCGATCTGTCACATACTCCCCCGCCATGTAAAATGACGTCCAATTTGTGTGTATAGTTACACGGGTTAGCTGTATAGATACATAGGCTAAAGTCATATAGTACCTCTCCATTTTATAAGTTTTCTATTGGAAATGTTTAGTTGAAGATACATTTAAATTTGATATTAAAATGTCTATTTATTAACTTGCCATTTTTTGGTAGACGATTTCAATAATAAATATTAAAAGTGTGATATAAAACGAGCTGTTAATGTTATACTTTTGTTGAATGGTCCATCAATTGGATATAATTTTATAGGTTTGTTAAAAGATTATCTCTATAAAACACCAGAATAAAGTAACTTTTTATTTCATTAATGATAAAAATGGATAAACGTAAATATAATACAGTAAAAACAGATAAATTCTTTACGATAATCTTTTTTTCAGTTTTTCACACTTCATTTAATTAGCATGTTAGAATCGTTCAAACTGGTGTTGGGCTAATTGTAGCTATTACGTAATCACTTAACATTAATTATTGAGAGTTGCATTAATTGGCGGCACACTTTCTTTCATTCATTTCATTCACTTATTTCATTTATTATTCAAAATTAATTGTTCTCTGTCTTCTTCATGTGCTATCGATTTAAATTAAATAAATGTCAAACCATCAAATGTTCAAATTATTATACTTGTTTTATTTTATGTTCATGCACATTGTGTAATGTGAATAAAGATGACGTCTATTGTTTTCCAACTGTATTTATTCGTTATCTTTTACCTTCATTTACTAATGAGAAATGTAAAAGTAAACCACATAAATGTATAGGTTAACCCAACTTTATTTTGAGAGGCATGATATGCTTGTACACTACCGCTAAGTGTAAAGACAAACACCCTCAAGGCAAGAGAGGTGCGAAGCCCGTTTATCTATACACACCAATAGAGGTACGAAGTGACCCTTCCGATGGTACGAAATGACCCGTCCGAAGGTACGAAGTGACCGAAAAAAGCAGGTACGACTTGACCCGAGGTACGACTCGACCGGCTCCCTCGTCATTTAACAACACTCTTATTTGGCATACCCAAACAAACTCTATAAAGGATTAGACTTTTTGCTTAAAACTTACCACCAAAACACTATAATGCAATTACTAAAGTTTCTTTAGTACAAACTTTTACATTGTAACACCATAAACGGCCTAACATGTACCTTTAATATTAAAACACGTGATTAGTTTCATGTCTCTTGTACTCCTAGATGTATAAGATTTATGCAAAAATTCTTATACCAATATATACAATAAAATACAATAGCTGATTTAATAAACAGTAAGCAAAATTTAAATAACTATTTACATTCTCCCCCATTAACAAAAATATGTTCACATACATGTAAATACATATTAATAGTCCTTGGGAGTTTCAAGGTTCTCGGCTCCAATATGATCCTTTCTTGATCCTGAGGCTATAGCATCACAAGTGCTTTTTATAGCTTTTTTCAGAAGCTATATGAGAGACTAGTTTTTTGGGGTTTTTTTTATACTCTCCTTTATTACAAACCCTTTTACAGAGTTTAGCATCTGAAACAGCTTACAGTCATATACATGGTTAGATTTACACAACTGAATTATATGCATAAATTAAAATAATGATTAAAGATATAAAATGTTTATGTGTTCATTATAGTACAGATAAGTTTATGTGCCATGTCTGAATCCATATCCATTAGGACTCCAGACTTCATCAGGGTTTCTAAAGTTTGAATTTTTCTGTCCACCGGTTGGTTACTGTAAAGTTGATAATCTGAATATCTTGTAGGAGGTTTTGAAACTCTCCCTGTACGTCTTGGTTGGGGCACAGGCACTGGTCTAGGTTCTAATACTGGCTCTCTAATTGGGTCTGTTCCTCCTTTATCATCTGGTTCCTCAGCAGGTCCAAGTTCCTCTTCTCCTATGTCATTAATATCCTCTCTTCTTTCTTCTAGAGTGTCTATTTCTTTATTTTCTGATCGTGTTGTTTGGCTTTTTGTCTTAAGTTGTACATCAGCATGACCTAAGGTTGTTACTGCTCCTTCTACATCTTCTGGTATAGCCTCAAATATAGTACTTACCTCGTTAGTGCTAGTCTTCTCTGTCATCTCTATACCATTTGTAGCTACACTATCCATGGCTGAATTCGTTTCACCAATTATTTCTTGTGTGTCCCTCTCCTCGTGTTCTCTACTCTCACTCACTCCTCCTTCCAGTTCAGGTCTATGGGCGTCCCCATACGAGAATACATTTAATGTATTATCATCACCCTCACTTTCCTCATCTGAGTCATGACGCTCTTTAACTTCTTCCTTGTCAATTTCTGCTATCTTTGATGCATCCTTAATTTCAATATCTTCTAACTTTCTCACTTCAGTCTCCTCTTCATCCTCAGCATACTTCTCAATGGCATCTGCTCTATGCTCCAAAAGCAGCAAATGATTACGATGAAGAGTCCTTTCCCTTCCAGTAGTCTCTGACCGAACCCTAAACACTGGAATGTCAATCATGGGTTGGTCTGTAACAACATAGGCTTCCTTCTCAAACTTATCCGTGATTTTGTGCTTTCCATCAAAGGCCAGCTTTTTTACTAAAACACGATCATTTACTCTTATTTTCACAGTTTTGGTCCTTGGGTTGTAATACTTCTGTTGTCTTTCTTTAGATTTCTGTACATGTTGTTGTACAATTTCGGGTGTTTTAACAATTCTTTCTTGTAGGTCTTCAAGATATTCTTCTGACGTTTTGTTGACTGTTTCTTGACGTGCATTTTGAAATACTAGGTCTATTGGCAACTCAGGTTTGCGACCGAATAAAAGTTCATAAGGTGACGTCCTAGTGGAATCATGCGGTGTGCAATTGTAAGCGAACACTAAGCTGTTTATAAATTTTTTCCAATCTGTTTTCTGATCTTCTTCTAGTGTTCCAAGCATTGAAAGTAGTGTTCAGGTTGAATCGTTCCAGTCCAGCATTTCCTTGTGGATGGTATGGCGTGGTGTGAGATTTCTTCATTCCGGTCAGTCGACAAAGTTCTGAAATTATTTGGCTTTCAAAGTTAGCCCCTTGATCCGAGTGTAGTCTGGTTGGTATTCCGTAATGCATCAAGAATCCATTGTAGAGAGCTTCAGCAGTTGTTCTTGCTGTCTGTTTTTTTGTTGGGATTGCTTGTGCGAATTTGGTATAATGGTCTGTGATGATAAGTACATTACTAATATTTCCTTTTGAAGGTTCTAGAGTCAAACAATCGATACAAAGTAGCTCTAAAGGATATGATGTGTTGACATTTACTAATGGTTCTTTGTCAATATTGCTTTTTCGTCTCAAGCATCTATCACATTTCTCGATCCAGTTTTTAACGTCAGTTGCAATTCATGGCCAATAGTATCTTTCCCGAATTAGTCGCAAAGTGCGATCTTGTCCTGGATGTCCAAACTGATCGTGAAGAGCCACAAGAACATCTTTTCTAAACTCTGATGGCATAACAAGTTGTTCGATTTCTTCCTCTTGTTCATGGAGTACTCTAAACAAAATTCCTCTTTTTATCCTGAAATTTTTAAACTGCTTTTTCATCGTAAGATCATGACCTTCCATGTAGTGATTGGGAATTTTTTCATCAATAGTAGCTCTTCTCCATTTTTCTATTAAAGGATCTGATCTTTGTGCTTTTCTGATTTTTCTTAATTCCTTTTGTGCTAGAGGTTGTCCTGAATCTTCAGTTGCATCTACAATGTTTAACATTACTGGAAAGGTGTTAACAAATGGTTCTGATGTCCTAAAACAAATGGCTTTTTTGAACTACTACTGTTTGATCTTCTATCTTTACTCTTTCATCCTCTTTGTCAATCACATACGGATACCTGCTCATTCCATCTGCATCCTGGTTTCTTTGTCCAGCTCGGTACTTTTTGTCAAATGAATATGCACCCAGGGCTGAAGCCCAACGCTGACTTGTAGCATCCAGCTTGGCGCTTGTCAAAATATACGTCAACGGGTTATTATCAGTAAGAACGGTAAAATGGGTTGTAGTGAGATAATCGCTGAACTTTTCTGTCACAGCCCATTTGAGAGCTAAGAGCTCCAACTTAAAGGCGCTGTAGTTCTTCTCTGACCTTGTTAAGTGCTCGACTTGCATACGCGATAACTCTCTTTCTACCATCTTGTATCTGGTATAATACTGCTCCTAGAGCTTGTGTCGATGCATCTGTGTGTAGTTCAAATGGAAGTTTGAAATCTGGATATCCTAGAACTGGAGGTGATGACAGTAGCTCCTTTATTTTCTTAAAAACTGCTTCTTCCTTTTCTGTCCATTTCCAGTCTTTCTTGGTCTTTGATCCTTTCTTCACCGATGTAGGCGGCAAAAGTTCATTCAGTGGCTTCACAATATGACTGAAATCCTTAATAAAACGGCGATAATAATCCGGCGAAGGCTAAAAACGACCGAAGTTCATCTGAGTTAGAAGGTGTTGGCCAGTGCTTTACTTTCTCTATTTTTTCTGGATCCGTTTCCACTCCTGTTCCACTTACTACATGTCCTAAAAAATGTACCTTAGACCTAAAAAAGAAACATTTCTCTGGCGCAAGCTTCAGGTTGGCTTCTTGTAGCTTGGTTAATATCATGTCTAGGCGTTCAAGATGTTGTTCATAAGAGTTGCCAGAAATGATAAGATCATCTAAATATATCAAACAGATCTTGATGTTCAGATCATCTAGAATGTCCTGCATTATTCGCTGATATGTAGCGGCTGAATTACTCAAGCCGAATGGCATTTTATTATATTCAAAGAAACCAAGATTACCAACTGTAAAAGCAGTCCTTTCTTTATGACCTTCTTCAACTTCAATTTAATGGTATCCTGATTTCATATCCATTGTGGAAAAGTACTTTGCACCATGTAAACAATCAAAAATTTCCTCCATTCTGGGCAAAGCAAAAGAGTCCTTGATGGTAATGCTGTTGAGTTGACGGTAATCTACACAAAGACGAAGTTTTCCATTTTTCTTGCGAACTAATACTACATTTGATGTATAAGGTGATTTGGAAGGTCGTATTATTCCTGCAGCGAGTAGTTGTTCAATATGGTTTCTTACTTCATCAATCATGGGAGGTGGTATACGTCTATGTCTCTGTTTAAATGGTATGTCCGTCAATAAATCTATCCTATGGCGAATCTTGTTACAAATTCCTATGTCAGTGTTTCCTGTTGAAAAGATGTCTTGATATTCCTAAGAAGTCCAATTAAAGATTCTTTCTGTTCTGCGGATAGTAGATTTTCTTCATCAATGTTTAGTGAAGTCAATATGTTAGGATGTTCTTCAACTCTATCAATAACTTCTTCCGCAATGTAGGCAGGTTGTATCTCACAAATAACAGCTTTTGGTTGAATAACAAGGGGATTGGCAGTGATGTTAGACAAAGTCACTCTGATCTCCTCTCTTTTGGCCAGTGTAGTTAATAACTGTTGGTGTGACATCAAAAGAAGGTGTAAGGCATTCATCTGTCTCCTGTATAATGGCTGTTGTTAGTGGGTAGTCAAGTGTGTTGTCAGTGTATCCAATTACCTCAATACTCTGGTTAGGGTAAATTACAATCTTCTTGTCTGCAGCACACTTCACTAAGGCAAGTCTGTTTTTCTTCTTTTTAAGTTCTCTTTCTCTTACAACTAAGGACCTAAAACAAAAAAAAAACACGGAGAATGTAGAGGTGCAACTTGAAGAAACTTTTCCCCAAAATGTCGAGAGCAATCAACCAAAAGTTCTTTCAATATATTGGTACCTAAGATGACTGGTGCTCGATGAGAGTATGTTGTATCCGATGTAACAAGAAGAAGGCATGGCAACGGTTTGGAATTTGGAAGTCCATGGTCTGTAGAAATAGTTGCTTCAATGTAGCCTTTATATGGAAGGTTGACTCCATCTGCACACTTTATGTTTAAAATATGTCCCACTGGTTGAATTTTTACATTACTTAGATATTCCTTGTGAAATGACTCTGAAATTATACTTACGACACTTCCTGTATCAAGTAGAGCTGTAGTTGGTTGGTCATTTATAAAAATACAAGCTTCATTCGCTTTGCCTACTAGGATCATTTTGGTTGGTGCCCTGGTTAGATCCCTCAACACGGGCACAGACTAGTTTGGGCAATCTTTCTTTATGTGAGAGTCAGAATTACAATATTACTCGATTCAAACAATCTCAGCAATCCAAGCAAAACATGTACAGAGCTAACAACAGCCTGATACACACCATAATGGCTCTCCAAGTAGTTACATCTAACTAAATAAAGATGTCTTGCCTGTTCGACGTCTTCGTACCAAAGTCAAATTCACGGGAATAAAACGTGCAAAGCATGCACTTAACAACCAATCACTATGCTTCTTACATAAAATCTCGACTAATGAAAATCAAGAATTCAAGTTAATAATCAAAGGACTAAAAGGACATAGGCGCTCCTAGGTACAATAGTAAACAGTAAGATAATCGATTTGTCACAGATGTATAACATAATTGTTTTGATTGACCAGAAAATGCAAAAAATAAATCAACCTTCGAAAAAAGGTAAATTTTAATTTCAAAGAAATTCTGACCTCATATATTATCTAACCAAATAAAGATACAAGAAACACAATCTACTGTTCTGTTAACTAGTCAGCTATATACACATCAATTTTAACTGTACCTGAACATTTTCAAAGAGGTATTCTTGTCTTTTTCATCATTTTGGTAGGTCGGGGGTCATGAAAACGGCATGAAAATAAACAAAAAAAAGACAATGAAATTGGTCTATGTTTATATTTCATTCAGTTGTATGAGAAAATTTGATATATACTGACATGTTTTGAAGTATTTTTGTAATAGAAATCAATCAGTCAGTGGTAACCAATATATCAAATTTTCACAGAAAACTGAACGAAAAGCTCTCTAGTGTTGTCGCCGAACTGTACCTCCGATAAACACATGCCTGTTCCCTCATAATGAATGTATTGCCAGCTGTTTTCCGAAATCTTATATTTTAATTTGCCGGAATATATATGTACCGAAATTTTCGCGAATGACTTTTTAGCCACATGGCATGCAAAGAAATAGGGAACAATCCAAATGATGCGAAAGAGTACAACCAACAAAACTAAACGTTCCGAATGACGTCGTCTCTTTTAAAAAGGAGTCCACAAAGTAAAAAAAAACGCGGGAGAACGTTTTCGTCCCAATACATTACGAAGTTTGTTATCATATAATTTGAATAACTATTATTTCTGTGTCTTACAGCACAATTTTGTGTGTTTTATCTGCTTTTTTGTTTGATAAAATGAAAATATATAAAAATATTTTAAATGACAGCTCTAAAAATGGTATTCATAAAAATGACATTTGATTAATTTAGATTATATGATAATAATATATATGATTATATACTATTAATTCAATAAAGTCAGTAGTTTTTAGATTGTTATTAACATTTTCGAAAGATGTATTTGCTTTTAAGTTTATTTGGAAACATAATCAATGGTTTATTAATGTAATTTTATTATTTTGTTAACATAAATAACATAGTTTAAATGGGTAAAATACGTATTGTAACATAACCTATTGTATTTGCTATTAAAAATAAATTTTATCTTATCATATCAACTTGTTTTTAATCTTGAAATAGCATGAGCATCCTTGGTGTAGTGCTTGAGGGTCACAAGGTGCCTGGTTCGAACCACACAAGAGATGTTTGTCCTTGCGCAAGAATTCCTAAAACTTTGAACTGATATGCTGCAACTAATCTTGAAATACATAAATATATAATAGTGTTCTCTCTATAACCATGGGGGATCTAGCGATGCGGGGAGACTCAAATAGTCTTATTTTGCTTTATTTTTCATTTGTAACAAATTCTCCAAAGCCCTTTTTTAATAGAATGAAGCCTTTAAGAACTTTATTTGTATCTTAATGCATTTCAAAGGATATTAATGGTTTTGAAGTATTAAATTTAAAAAAAATAATGTAAATTAGCCTAAATGTATTTACTTAGTTGATGTTCAAATAATTTACAAAACTTGTATTAGAATATTTGATTTCTTTTTATTAACTATGTTTAAAGAAAAACAATATTTTGGCATTACACTTTGTGTTATTTACAGGTATTAATAAAATTATGACAATAATTTTCCAAGATAAATTATTTATAAAAAGTTTTTATTGCCTTGAAATATGTGCAGTCCCTAAATAATTATACTTCCAAGATTAATGTAGATTTGACTTGATGAGATAGTTAGGAAGGGAAACATGCTAAGGAGTATATATTGGATCAGTCATTAAATTTTAAGAGTGAGAACAACCTATTGGAAAAGTTTTTGAGAAAAAGGGTAGAATAAGCATTTTTTAAAAGTTTTAATTTTAAATTTCAATTAAGGGAGATAGTTACGGTATATATGAAGACTTCATAAAGAAGAATGCTGTTAAATATTATTGTATAGCGAAATGAAAAAGAAAAGATTACATATGAATTAATCTAGGCCTAAGTCTGGGTTAAATATCCATTTAAGAAACAAAACAATGTTTTATGTACATTATATATTTTATTGGGAGCTTTTTAGCTATAACACACAACAATGCCATTTGTTAAAGTAAATTTTCATTTAAACAAAGATGTGATTAAAAATGTACAATGATATATATTACCAAAGCAAAATAATTTCTGTTGGCCATTTCAGTGAGTCTAAGGAACCATCAATTTATAATCAGTCCTAGGACAGGTACAGTACTCCTAAATTTCTATTGGGTAATAAGGCTTTCTCATGTCCTCTGAAGTTTATTTAAATACACATAAGATAATTAAGTGGACATATAAACAAAAATATGTCCTAGGAATTTTGATGAAAAAGCACCTCGTTGTATTAGTAATAAAATCAGAAAAAAAGAAAACTTTATAAAAAATCTATAACAGCCCCCCCCCCCCCCTACCCTAACTAGTTAGTTATATACATGTA
Organism: Sinonovacula constricta; assembly: GCA_007844125.1. Classification (NCBI taxonomy): domain Eukaryota; kingdom Metazoa; phylum Mollusca; class Bivalvia; order Cardiida; family Solecurtidae; genus Sinonovacula; species Sinonovacula constricta. Next base: position 9,962,917 of record CM017572.1, read on the forward strand.
ATTATTGTCATGAACACAAACTTTATTGTGGGGGCACCGGTGGCCGAGCGAGTCGCTGACATGAAACTCGGCAGCCACTCACCTTGTGGGTTCGAGTCCTGGTCGGGGCGAGAACTTTCCTATGGCGAGGTTTTCCAGCTAACATGCGGTGCGCTGGAGGATTTACCCAGACATAAGTCTGGGGTCTTCCTCCACCAGTAATGAGCTTGATGTTGCCAACATGACTATTATTGTGTCAGTGCGATGTAACAACAAAAAACACACACAAAAAAAACAACAACTTTATTGACAAATGAATTAACCTCATCTATAACAACATATATTCACATTGTTCATAATACTCAATTTATAATTACACAAAATGATAAATAGTTAATATTTTAGGTATTGTTAACTTATTCTTCAAATGCTGGCTGTTGCAGGGATTCTGGCAATGAACAAATTGATTTTAAACTATAAAGAGCATCAGAATCGGAAGAATATTTTATTTTGTTGCTTCATGAGCGTGTGAGGGATAAGTCTGAAATACATACATACATAGACAAGATATAGTGTTTGCAGTAATAAAAATAGAGCTTGATTGTAGAACTTATGGTAGTATGCATTAACTTATGGTAGTATGCATTCAAATTTAGCACTTTTAACATTCATAGGAACAAGACTAATCCACAGCGAGAAAATGTTATCAACTGTGAAGTCTATCTGTTTGCCTTATGATGTGCAAGTAATGGTTATTCTACCTCTGACTGATTCCTTGTCAGGGTATGTAATAGGGTGTAGTAAACTGATGCCATTTTGCATGATAAAACAACACATATTTTTTTACAGTGACGGCTTCATTCTTTAAGATAACAGTCACTGTAGATATTTTATATTGTGTAATACATTGCACAAGTATACACTCGTCAAAATTTCTAAGTGCACACTTTTGTCTTCACATTGTTTTGCAGCAGAAGACAGCTATACAACTTAATTAGGTAAAACACATCCGTAAGCATGAACGTGTTGTTGATTTACGTACAAGCGCACCGATCTATCGATTATTTACTGAAGCGTCACGCTGGCGTCAAAAATCACGATTTTCCCGAGGACGCTTTTGCGTCGAATATCCACGTGGCAATTTGCCATGCAGTCGATAGAATATCGGTAAAAACATAAGAAAAGCAGAAAACAAATTGAAAATATGGCTAGGATGACGCTTCAAGAACGCGCATCTAGCCGTCGGAATGATGTTGGCTGGGACGTCAATCAGACGGGTTAGTTAAAAATAAACAATATCAATTCGTAGTATCAATTTTTCCTTTAAGTACATCTTCTGGAGTTGATATGTTTGTGAAAAACCGCAAACTTACCTGAAATAAAGCTCTGTATGGTATTGCCAAAAGCCGCCACTGACGTCTATTAAATGCAAAAACAGAGAGTCCATTTTTACCGTTTTGTTAAATTTATTAAAGATTTCGTATTCTTGGATGTGAAACCTTGTGAAATTAACAAAAAACATTGCGGTTTTTTAAAGTTCTGAATTTAAATGATATGAACCAAGTTCTATAAATTTCGGACACAAGTCGTCCGAAGTAATGCGCAACTTCTCATAGTAATTGTTACCAAATGCCACAAATTATCTACAAACACACACGAACGTATTTTATGCACGAAAACATAACACGTTGTATCAAATTCTGTTTCAGATAATAAAATTAATCATTGAGTTTTCAGAACAAACTCCGACAGTTGGTTCGATAATAATGTCGACAGTAGCTGGTGATGAAATAATATATTGTTGTTAACATTTCAGGCTTCACGAGCATTCAACATAAGTCCGACAACCATTCCGTAAGCTTTTCGCCAAGTTCAACAACACTAGAAGCGTGGATGATATTCGCAGGCGACCAAAACCAAAAGTTACGACTGCCCGCCAAGACAGACATATGTACCTAACGCATCTCAGAGACCTGGCACTAAATGCTCGCAGTACAGCTCGTCGAGCAGTCGGACGGAATCGGAGACCCATTAGTGATCAGACAGTTAGAAACAGACTCCGCGCTTTGGGTTTGCGAGCTACGAGGTCTTTTCACCGAATTCCTCTGTCTAAGAGGGATAAACAACTCCGTATGCAGTGGGCTCGTCGTCACGCTCGGTTTACGCGCGCGGACTGGGCCCAAGATCTGTTTACAGACGAGTCTAAGTTCAACCGATCCGGAAATGACGCCAGAGCACGTGTTTAAAGAAGACGTGGAGAGCGATTTGCGACTGTTGTGTTCATGAACGGGACAGATTTGGTGAATGATCGGTTATGGTCTGGGGCGGGATAACACTGCACACTAAAACCGACCTTGTCGTCATCGACGGAAACCTTAACGCGCGGCGGTACCAGGATGAAGTGATAATGCCAGTGTTTATTCCTCACATCCATGATAACAGGGGTATGGTTCTTGCCCTGGATAACGCACCGTGTCACGTAGCTAGATCAACAAGAGATGTTCTTCCTGACAATACCATTAGGACAATTAACTGGCCTCCGTGCAGTTCCTGACCTGAACCCGATAGAGCACCTGTGGGATGAGATCGGGTGCCGTGTGAGACAAATACGCCAACATCAGACTGTTCTTCAACTACGACAGGACCTCGTCCACACTTGGAACCACCTGCCTCAGCGATTTCTACGCAATAACATCATATCGATGCGCCAGCGTTGCCAAGCTGTCATTCGTGCCAGAGGAGGACACTTCCGTTATTAGAATTGTGAATTTTGTTTTAAACACCTATGAAATAAATTGATCTTTTCTTAAAAGAGTATTGTCTTATTTCACTCGAGTACCTACCTGAACTACCTGGGACATATTTCAAAAATATTTTCAATAATTTTCAAGTATTTCATTGTCAGTTTTTATCAGGTATTCCGTAAAATACAAAGTGTGGATGTTTACATTTGAAAAGTTCGTAACTCAATTTTCTCGACAATGTTTACAAACAAAACACTACGTAACACGCGTAATGCATTGTGGGTACTATTTTCTTGAATCTCATTGGCCGAAAAATCCAACATGGCGAGCAGAGCAAGAAGAGTAACATTTTCGGAGTTGAGGATAGAAAGAAGTGAATGCATGCGCAGCTACCGTTCACAAAGAGTGATTTTTACGATGCTTTTACCAAATAGATGGATTTACGAAACATTCTGTTGATCAGAGTAAACGAGTAACTGGCTAAGATTCATTTTGGAAAGGTACGTCAGGGGTTTTCTCAAACAAATTGTCGACACGATATCACATTTCGACGTTTCGGTATTTTTTGTTGTTGGTTTTTAACCCTTAAGCTATATTTCTTCAGTTTTAAGATGTGTCCACTTTAGTTAGTTAGAATCGAAAGGGTGTTGTTACAAAAGTTCATGATATATTTGAAAAACGCCGGAAAATGGTCTTAAAACGTCGATTTTAGATAACAGGATATTTGTTTACATAACTTTTCGTCTTATTAACTTGCAGTTGCTCTCATGAACTGATAATGGATACATTGGCAGATTGAACTCAATACCACCACAAAGGCTTTAGACCTATTTGGACGCATCACACGCTCAAGATGGGTTTTGCAAAGCTTAAAACAAGGTCAATGGTACATTTTTTTGTGGACTTCATCAAATTATTTACTTGAAATTAGGATTAATACTTACTGCGTCTGAGAAACATGCACATGAAACTATCACTCACATATTGCTTAATGATATGTTACAAAGATGCTTTCAAGTGTTGCTAAACTTACTTTGTTGCATATAACCACCATAAATGGATATGTCTTGTTTTAAGTACAAAATTAGGGTGATATTGAATATTGTAGAGGTGAAAGTTTGTAACTTTGTAAGGTTTGCCTAATCTATGCCATCTCTTAATATTTCATCTGTTTTCTTGAGTAAACTCTTTTATCAAACCCCTGAGTGGTTCTGAATCAATGCTCAAATATAGAATGCATATCAATTCAGACAAAGTTATTTTTCGTCTAATCCATACCTTATAGAATTAATGGAAAGTGAATGATTTCCCCTACATTGATATTGCTAACTTAAGTGCCAGTTGATATGATTACATGTGTTGTTAGCTTTGGGTATCTTATAGAACTACTACTTTATTTATTTCAATATTACCAATAGCAATAAATATGTTTTGCTGCTTTTTAGCTTCAAGAAAGATGCCAGGCCCAGAAAAAAGAAAAGAAAACTTACACCTAAACCTGGATTCCTACCAAGAATAGTAACTTAACAGCAATGGACAAACACTCTAACAACATGGTCTGCTGCACCAGTTAAACACATAAAGGTATAAATATTTATATACATTGTAGTTTAAATCTTATTTTAATAGACTTTATGTTAGTAGGTTAACTCGGCTGAGTTGAACTATTTCTTTTTTCCTATTGGTTTGCTTCATTTAATTTTATGCTCATTATGTTGCAGTGTCCTTTTTACTAATAACATTATAGTGAAATCAATTGCCTAAAATTGTGTTAGCTTGTTTCTTTGAGAAATATGCCACAAACAGGCATGTAAATTTCAAACCAGGACATAGTGTACCACTTGGTCAGACAAAATGTAGATGTTTTCAAAAAATAAAATACACACAAGTGCTTACTATCTCCTATTTTCATTTTTTCTAAAGTATAGACCATAACCTATCATTTGATATTTTTGTACACAAACGATAAAGGGTAGGAACCACCATTTACATACATCCCACTTTACAACTTTGTAGATGTTTGTTTATTGTTTAATAGATGGTTATCGATTTTTTCCCAGGGTGCGCGCGCACCTGTTTGTCCGCCATCTTTGTGGTAAGGCGATCAAAACATCAGTAGCGTGAAAGCGCACGTTGTGTGTTTTTTTTTTAAATTTACCTTTACAGACAATGAAGACAATGATTAATTCTTGTAATGATTGTGAATTGTCACAAAAATATCTAATCCGAATCAGAAATCTTTTTCTCCATACCAGCCGTCATTAAAAAAGAGGAAAGGACGAGAGAAATTTCGGACGTCATGCTTTCGCGCTTCATTGTAGCTAAGCGTTTTCAAGTGTTTTGGATTGCATTAAAAGTCAAAAGAAATTTTAGGAAATTCATACATAATGCTCGAATCGAATAAGCTTATACTTTAGTTAAAGTGAAGTACTGTTATTACACTAACTTTATTGTTTGACAGTGCGAATCTTAAAAATATCGCATTAAATGTCCATTATTTTTAAATCTTTAAATAGGCACTTTGATGATTTCAGCTTATCTCAGATAGGAAATACCTATTTGTAATGACAGGCAATGTGTTATGCTTTACTTTTTACATGGCTGTACGAGCATGGTGGGCGGTCAGTTCAATCCCCCGGTATCTACCAGTGGTATTTATTGGTATTTACCTGCCTGGAAAATACTCCCCAAAGTGGCAAATACTACCCCGATGATTTTGTTTGCCTTAAAATACTGCAGAAATCTGAACTTTGTTAACTTTAAATAATGTATAATCATAATGATAATCAAATTACTCGGACATTTTCTTTTCTTTTTAACCTAAAATACATGTGAGAAAGTAATGCTCATCCACCAGCACCTGACCTTTGACACTCAAAGCAACGCCATATGGTCTAGACTATTAAAACAACAAGTTTCAGACAAGGGGATGTAAATAACCAGGGACAACATGGGCAAAAATAAAATGTCATACATAACCTAGACAGCTTGTATTGGTACAAATTAATGGTTGTGTATTGGGTATGGCATGAGCTACAGTGTCAACGGTATGGCTTCATCCCTGAGTAACATTTAACTTCACTCCACGCCATTACCAAGCTACTATTCACCTTAAAGCCGAGAGATCCCGTCTGGAATATAAACTGCATTTTGCGCGATCTTCACAGGCAACACTAATTTATTTGACTGCTTGGGAGAAAACTGTTTCGTCCAAACTGCCGGATGCCACCTCTAATAAAGTGTCAGAAACAAACTGTTCTCAGAACGAGCCTAAACTAGCTGTTACAGTTAAATATTTAAAATGGTTTTACTTTCAAATTGACATTTGTCAATAAATGGTAGCACATAGTGCTCTTCTCTTTATTATTGTCCTACCTTTCTGCAAATTTAACAAACTTACATTATATTAGAATAATAATTTCTTAGAATATTGAACCACACAATTTCTTAATTAAAAACAACACATTTTACGGTAACAGATATTTAATTACAGTAAATTCATCTTTCAAAAAACAGGAGAAACAAAAGCAAAAGCAGTCAAGAAATAAAAAGACTGCTTAGGAAACAGGAGCATGTACTGATATTCGATTACATTTAATAAATATTACAATCATAAAATGGGTTTTAAAGAACTTAAGGCAAGGACAAAAATAGTATAACATAATGTAAAATATTGAAAACAGAACAAATAATAAATGACCCTGTTTTAAAACCAAAGTTCAGCGGTGCCCTTGTCCAAGCAGTTGCTGACTTGCAACTCCTCAGCCTCTCAGTGCATGAGTTCGAGTCCCGGTCGTGAAGGTGTTCCAGCTAACCTGCAGTGCGCAGTGGTTCTACCCAGTCACAAGTCTAGGATCTAGCTCCACCAGTAATCAGCTGGATGTCGCACTTTGCTAAAACACTAGATAGTTCACTATATCTGGATAAGCAATGTTCGGCTGCAAATCATCAGGCTGTCGTCAAAGACGAGTAAGGATCAAAACCGATCAAATTTGTCTTCTTCAAGTCCTTTTCACGCACAATAGCTCCAGTGTATGAATATAGTCCTTTTGCACTTTGTAGCCATTACACACGACATCTTTTGCGAACTAATCAATTTAATCTTCGAATTGTAAACAGACATCAGTAAACAATGGCTTTACCACAAATATGGCGGACCGCGTTGCATGCTGGGAAATGTGTGACGTCACACGATAACCATCTATGGGTTTATCGTCCCACCAATAATATTTCAGTTATCTGGAGATGGTGTCCACTTGAAGCAGATGTGATGCTGCCTTCATTGTGTATAGCATACCATGAACACCTGGCATGACACCACACCCAGTCACGATTATCCTGACACTGTGCCAACCAGTTATGGAACTCCCCCTTTATTTGCCAGAACATTAGCAAGGGAGCTATGCCACTACTATTTTTAATGACTTTGGTATGTCACGGTCCTGGGATCGAACCCGGGGCCTCCCGTACCTGGAGCCGACACTCTCCGATTTCGCTACCAGGTCCGCTACTTTGTAGATGATATGCTTCGTCTTAAAGTGGGGACACTGATACAATGGTACTCAAAAGCATTAGACTTCCTGCATCCCAGAGATGTCACATCATTCAGTTTTATGAAAGATGATCTAATATTACTAATTAGAGATGGCAATGGTTAATCTTCATAAATGTGTATTGCTGTCTTTTAACTTCAAGAAAGATGGCGGGCCAGCAAAGAAAGAAGAAAGAGAAGAGAAGTGATGTCTACATCTGAACCTACACAATGCTACTGTAGGAAATGACAGACACCCCAACACCATGGTTTTCTTTGCCATTAAAACACAAAAGGTAAAAATCTGTATATCAGTACAGATTGTGATAAAGGATTAAGTAAAGTTGGACCTCCATTCATTACTATTGTTGCTGCAATTGTGTTTTTATATTGTCAATATTGTGTGTTTTTTTTCTTTTAATGTTAATGATACAGAAGAGAAAAAATTTTGTGAGTGCTTGTGTTTTGAAAATTTTATACGCTGTTAAGGATTTAAAGGAAATCTCTATTTTTTGAGAGATAATCCATTTTTCGCAATTTTCTGCAAATCAAATACTCTTCATGTTCCACCACAAATTGGTTATTGATAAGCAACATTCCAGGTAATAAACTTAGTTAATTTAAGCATATCAATTAATGAGCTAAATGTTCATATTATACTCTTCTGAAATACCTCATTATGCAAGATTCTTTTGTTTCAGCATCAGATAATTAAAAACCCAACATCACCTTCTGGTCCAAAACTTTACCAACATGATCTGTTAACACCTGAGCCAAATAGCACTACATGTACAGGTAGATTTTTATTTCTTTGCAATTCTTTTTTTTATATAATGTGGGCTAAAGAATGCCAAGGCTAAAGTAGGCCAAACAACTCTGACTCATCTAAGTGGAAAATTTCCTCATAGAAAGAGCTCATATTTTGAATATAAACACTCCAGGTACTTTCTTTGTTAGTGAATCTATATTCAATTAATACAATAAAGATGCATAATATATATGCATGTGTTAATCAGTATTCGATCCATGTGTGGCCTCACATCAGCCTTACTCAAACAGTTATAATGCTCATGAGGCATATTAAACCTATCATCAAGCATCCAATAATCCATGCAACTGCTATGAGCATCAAAACTTTATTATGAAAAGCATCAAAAGTAATTCTGCCAGAACACAAAGCTCATTTGAGTGTTGTAGATATTAAGACAAAATAAGTAATATCAGCAATGTCAAAACGAACCAGAATAACTAATACGTAGACAAAAGCAACATATGTACAGTTTCATTTTTACTACATTGCTATATTATGGAAAATAACCAAGTCATATTTTTGACAGATCACAAATCTTTGACCAATCTTGTACAAGGCCATCTAAGGAACATGTATACTGAAAGTCAAAGCTTAAGCTATTGTGATTTCTGACAAGACTTTTAAGTTAAGCCAAAAAGGGAAAATGGTCACACCCCTGGCAACCATGTTTTCTGACAAATCAAAACTCTATAAACAGTCTTATACAAAGCCACAAAATGAATATGTATACCTAAAATCAAGGCTCTAGCATCTTGTAGTTTCTGGCAAGATTTTTACATTTTTCCTATACAACCATGTGTTTTGTCGGATTAAATTTCGTTGCACAACCATGATACAGGGTCACTCAAGGAACATGTATACAAATATCAAGGCTCTTGCTATTATAGTTTTTAGATTATGAAAATATTTTAATATAACATTTACCAAAAAAAGCCTCATCCCTGACAGCGATTTTTTTTTTTTCGATGATCTGAAATTCTTTGAACAATCTTGATTTAAGGAAGCCCAAGAAACATGTAAACCAAATATCAAGGCTCTAGCTCATGTGATTTCTGACAAGAAAATTTTCTAAGTAGTCCTATATATTTTTCCTATATATATTTGACATATCAGGAAAATGCCACACCACTAGCAGCCATGTTTTTTGACAGAACAAAATTCTTTGAACAATCTTGATACAGCCTATCCAAGGAACATGCTTCTAGCTCTTGTAGTATTTGACAGGAAGATTGTCTTCAGTCTTCCTATAAAAACATAAGGACATTGGCTAATATTCATTACCAAATCTTCTTTTTTTATTTCTTTTTAAAGTAATTTTTTTCCTGAATAATCAGAAATTTACCTTATATGGTACAATATTCTTTACAGACTTGCTGTAACTTAAGATAAAACTCTGAGATGTAGGCAAATATTTTATGTGGAAAAGTTTTAATGTGTTTTTTTGGAAATACAAAACCCTAAACCTGACATATCTGCATTTGCAAAGGAACCATACTTTTAGTAAATTCTTAAATTGGTTACACACACAACAATATATATTGAAAGAGACTAAGTAGCAAATTGTGGCGATCCTTATTTGACTGCTCCCAGCGGGAACTATACTATTTGTCTAAGCAAATCCAGAGTAGAATTATGAGGACAGCGGACAGTTCATACTATGTAATAAAGAATATTAAGAATTTAGTCTGCCCAAAGTCAGCCAATTCCAGAATCAGTCCATTCTTAATTTCGACAAGGGTTAACCGTTTTAAAATTAAAGGCTTGAAATATTAATGTTAAGAGCATTTTGTACTGAAAAACAGTCAACTCTCGTTTATTCAAACTGTAATAATGTGGGCTAAAGAATGCCAAGGCTAAAGTAGGCCAAACAACTCTGACTCATCTAAGTGGAAAATTTCCTCATAGAAAGTGCTCATATTTTGAATATAAACACTCCAGGTACTTTCTTTGTTAGTGAATCTATATTCAAATAATACAATAAAGATGCATAATATATATGCATGTGTTAATCAGTATTCGATCCATGTGTGGCCTCACATCAGCCTTACTCAAACAGTTATAATGCTCATGAGGCATATTAAACCTATCATCAAGCATCCAATAATCCATGCAACTGCTATGAGCATCAAAACTTTATTATGAAAAGCATCAAAAGTAATTCTGCCAGAACACAAAGCTCATTTGAGTGTTGTAGATATTTAGACAAAATAAGTAATATCAGCAATGTCAAAACGAACCAGAATAACTAATACGTAGACAAAAGCAACATTTGTACAGTTTCATTTTTACTACATTGCTATATTATGGAAAATAACCAAGTCATATTTTTGACAGATCACAAATCTTTGACCAATCCTGTACAAGGCCATCTAAGGAACATGTATACTGAAAGTCAAAGCTTAAGCTATTGTGATTTCTGACAAGACTTTTAAGTAAAGCCAAAAAGGGAAAATGGTCACACCCTTGGCAACCATGTTTTCTGACAAATCAAAATTCTATATACAAAGCCACAAAATGAATATGTATACCTAAAATCAAGGCTCTAGCATCTTGTAGTTTCTGACAAGATTTTTACATTTTTTTCCTATACAACCATGTGTTTTGTCGGACAACCATGATACAGGGTCACTCAAGGAACATGTATACAAATATCAAGGCTCTTGCTATTATAGTTTTTAGATTATGAAAATATTTTAATAGAACTATTTTCCAAAAATAACCATGTTTTTTATGATCCGAAATTCTTGATTCAAGGACGCCCAAGAAACATGTAAACTGAATATCAAGGCTCTAGCTCATGTGATTTCTGACAAGAAAATTTTCTAAGTAGTCCCATATACTTTTCCTATATATATTTGACATATCAGGAACATGCCACACCACTGGCAGCCATGTTTTGACAGAACAAATTCTTTAAACAATCTTGATACAGGCCATCCAAAGAACATGCCTCTAGCTCTTGTAGTATTTGACAGAAAGATTGTCTTCAGTCTTCCTATAAAACATAAGGACATTGGCCACACTCATGCATGATTATGTATTTATTTCATAGTTAAATATTTGATTTGAAAATACATGAGAGTTACAAGTTTTAGTATTCAAAATGACTTAAAATGAGTCTGAAGGACATTATTCTGACAATGAATGACTTTTTAAATCGCTTTTGTTAAAAACATTTCGTTACTTTTTACAAATCAAAATAAAATATAACTTAAAATATATATGAGAACTAAAAGAATGAAAGAAAGAAATAACAAAATGTATAAGAAATAACAAAATCAACCAACAAAAGAAACAAAGATTTATATATATATATATTCTTTTTTATTCATTCATATATATATACGATGATAAGTTAAATGAACAAAATAAATAAATGACAAAATAAATAAAAGAATACTGCCTGACTGAACATAAGTTAAGTAAAAGTGTAGACAAACAACATAAACCAATCTGCTTCTCGACCTAAGTTCTGGCTCCGTGTCCTGGGCGAAGGATTTTGTCACGACTTTGCTAGATCTATAAGTTAGTTTGATAATGATTAATGTATGCTCCTCTACATCTGCAAAAGTGTCTTCTACAGGAGAAAAATGTATTTTTGCCAAGCAAATTTTGCGTTCAAAGTTAACATGAATTATCGCACTATTGTTCCTGGCCGCCATTGAAACATGTGTATCGTGTCTTGCTAGTTACTTATCTTGCCGGGCCAAGCGATCGGAGCGCCACTCGTTTTTCGTAAACAGTAAACGGTTCGAGTTTTCTTTTTTCAGGCTACATGTTTACGTTAGGAAAATGGTTTGGAATACATATATTCCTGTTTTTTGTTGTTGTTTTTTTTTTAATTCGATATAGAAAAACAAAAAAAGAACATACTGTACCTTTTCATTTTTTTCTTACTAGGAAAAAGAAAAGACGTTATATACACGGACCACCCCCACAGAGTTTATTGTATTTTAACGTTAACACTTAAAGTTTTTTTATATTTAGAAAGGTCGGTGAGACGCTATTTAAATATGGGTTTAGTTACCGTCTGTGGTGATATGAATGCACGATGTGGAGATAAAAATGATTATTTCGTTGAAGATGAAAACACTTGACGCTGATGATATTATCGAATACAATATTCCTTGTCGCTTTTCAGCAGATCATACAATTAATTCCTCGGATGTAAAGTTGATTGACGTTTGTATTAATACTTATCTGAATATAGTCAACGGTCGATGTGGTGATGACGCTGGAAAAGGGTAGGTAACTTTTATGTCAGAAAACAGCCTGAGTTAAATTATGTATTGGTATCGCATGAGTTATTACCCTTTATACATAATTTCTTCTACATGATTTCCATACACTTTCTCCCCATGCACCTATCCAAGTTATTTTTGATTATGATATGAAGAGACCAAAGAATTCTGATGTTCGCTATACTTATAAAAAATCTTTGTTGGTGTAGTCATAATGACAAACATGCTTCTTATTTGACAACATTGTCTGATAATGTTACGAAATTCCAAACAATTGCAAATAGTATCTGGAAATGTCACTGTTGGTCAACGTATTGATGCCTTTTCTGATCTGTTATATAATTGTGCTTTTATTAATTATGGGAAAGTCAAGACTTATATTTTTTAAAAAATGGGACTAGTAGGACTAGTCCTTGGTTTAAAAAAGAATGTGAAACTGAAAGAAAGAACTTTAGAATTGCTAAACGTTTATTTTATAAAAAAAAATATAACGAATGGCATTTGTCCACGCTCGAAAAAACTATAATTCTACTTAAAGAAAAGCAAAAAGACTTAATAAATTATCACAACAAGATAAAATGCATACTTACTCTAGAACAGATCGCAAAGGTTTGGAATGAAATCAAGAAATTTAATAAAAAAATAAAAGTAATTCAAACATTTCATCTGAAGAGTGTTTAAACACTTCAAAGACTTGTTTTCGAGAGTCGAAAATCAAAAGAACGCCAATGTTGAATGCAATCTGGATCAGTTATTAAATGAAAATATGTATATTGACAACCTAGATAAGGATTTTACCACAGATGAGGTTACGAAAGCTCTTCGTCACTTAAAGAGGGAATAGTGGTGGTATGGATAATTTGGTCCATGAACCTTTATTGATGTCAAAAACATATAAACACATATACCTTGTCAAATATTTAATTTTATTTACAACACTGGCATTTATCCGAAGTCATGGACCAACGGAGTTATAGTGCCAGTACCAAAGAAAGGGGACACAGAAGATGTAAACAACTATAGAGGCATAACTCTAACAAGTATTTTCTCAAAATCATATTCTATATTGCTGGATAACAGGCTACGCACTTGGCTAGAATGCAATATACTACTAAGCGATTTTCAATTTTGCTTCAGAAACAAAAAAGTACTATTGATTGTATATTTGTGTTAAATTCATTGAATAGTAAGGTTTTAATCCAAGAAATAAACAAGAAACAAGCAATATATTCTGATGTTAAATCACGTGTTAGAACTAAATTAGATGTAAATTTTGAATTCAATAACAAAACTAACAAATCTTAAAGTGAACATAATTATCTCAAAGACAATAATACCTATTAGCAAGGAGAACCATTGTCACCTCTATTGTTTATCCTTTTTATAAATGACATGTACAAATATCTATACACAGACGGTATAGATAGCACAACTAATGATGACATGCAAAACATACTTGATTTTTTTTTAATTTACAATTTTTCATAACGAATGCCAGTAAAAAATGTTACAGCTAATTTTGTGTGGAGTAGTTCTCACGTCTATAAATCGTGAACAACCCTTTTACAGAATGCAAAGGCTTAATGAACTTGTAAATGGAAATAGAGTACCAACACACCAAGGTCAATTTCGACAAACACTGAACTATCAAATGCATGCCAATTGATTATTCATACGTTAGACATCATCATACGTTAGACATCATTATACGTTAGACTTCATCATACGTTAGACACCATCATACGTAAGACATCATCATACGTTAGACATCACCATACGTTAGACATCATCATACGTTAGACATCATTATTCGTTAGACTTCATCATACGTTAGACATCATCATACGTTAGACATCACCATACGTTAGACATCATCATACAAAATGCTTCTTCTTTACCTTGATAGACTTTTCATTGAACCGTTGTTTGATCCACAGAACAGTCAAATTCAGGAAAATTCCTCCCAGTAATTTTTGTCGAAGTAACAATTTTGCTTTTTATCTCAGCTGTCAAAAAGAATGTTTTTCTAGAAAAACCATAACAAGAGAAGATAGAATCTGCCAGTTTTATGACACACAGGATATAAAAGTTGAATTTCATTTTATTTGTATATGTCCTGCATATCATGCTCTAAGAAAACAATATATTCATAAACGATTTTACGAAAGACAATCTGTTTATAAACTGACCAGTCTACTTTATTCAAATGATAAGAAATCACTATTTATTAAATATCGATGTTGTTAAGAAATAGTCTGCCAACATGTTCTTTCTTGCATCACTGTGACTAACGTTCAACTTTGTTTTTACATTCAGTGTAAGATGATCTACTTGTAAAAATCTGAATAAATATATATTCTGTTCTGTTATTAAGATACCATTCGCCAATTAACTGCGCTCTCTGCTTATTCGGCTCCGGATGAAATTATTCGTTTAAGCTGTCGATCTCTTATTCCAAGCCTTTAACAAAAAGTCGTACTAAATTGCAAGAAGAAGTTCTTGCCTGTTGATTTAGTATTATATCGAACGAACGAACGAACGAATAGTTTATTTCAAATGTGTATAAGTAAGGTACATCATCTTACAAAACACGTAATTACATCAAAATACGTGTGTGAACACTGGTATAGACAAAACACGACATTAAAAGAAAACAAACAATGTCTGACAAGATATTGTTGTCTATATAGCAATAAACGTAAAATATTTAAGAGTGTTAAACAAAAAAAAACTGTTTCTAACTAACAAAGCTGACTTAATGTATTTGGCCAATTTAAATAAAATGTGTTCGTCCTGGGAGGACAATAACTGATTATATTTAAATACTGAAGGTTTTGTGTAATAATCACGATCCAAAAAACTTCTACGTTAGTTAGTGTAGCATGGACAAATGCAAATAAAAGTGTAAACATCCTCTACGTCTTAGCGATCCACAATATAAGCAAAAAACGCTCATTTCTGGGAATATTTGGTCTGCCATAACGTCCTGTGTGAACCCGCAAAGAATGACCAACAATTCTAAATTTGGTAACAATACATCAAACCTCAATAGGCAGTGCGTTTAAGTACCACGTAAGTAAATTCTGATTTGAAATGTTTATATTCGTACAAAATGGGACTCCTTTCCACTGATGCTCTCCATTCTTGTATAAAACAGTCAATTACACGTTGTTTAAAAATGTGTGGAAATGTATTTTGTAATACAGTTATCATGAGTTCATGGAAGGAACTCATTATGAAGATAGCAATATGGACAGTATTCACCAACTATTCTTAAAGTAATAATTGCTCAATTCATAGATTTCAAGCAACAATATCTTCATTTTCTATTTAGCTACATGTCTGTTTTCCTGCATGACACTTAAACTTTTGCTACTTTGAGTTTAAAATCGCATTAAAACTTCATTTTTTGTTTGTTTTTGTTTGTATAAATATTGTGACTGGGGCTTAAGTTATGACGGCCTATTGCCACGCATACTTTAACGGCGGGCCTTTCAGGTATCTAGGTTAAGGCGCAAAAAGGCGGCGTTTTCATAAAAAAGTTTGCAAGTTTTGTGTATTTTGCGATTAATTTTAGCGCCTTAAGCCTGTCAAATCGGATTGAAACATATATAAAAAGAAAGGACGATTTTTGAATTGCATTGTATATTGTCATTCATTTTATCCCATCAGGATTGCTACATACGTATTCCCTTGAATTCCATTGCATTTTGGTACTTCAATTCCTCTAAATATGAACAGGTAAAAACTGCCCATTGCAGTCAACTTGCCACAAAATGAAGTCAATTATTTCTCTGACAACCTAGTTTTTGCTAAGCTTGTCAAATAACAGTAATGCTACTCTATTCAACCGAACACCAATTGAATACGACTGTTTCAAATAAAGACACTACAGTCAACTCTCGTTATCTCAAAATCTGTTATCTCAAATTTCCGGTTATGTCAAACTGTTTTCTACGGTCCCGTTTTTTTCTCTATAGTTTCTATATAGTTCGACACCGCTTAATTCAAATTCGGATGTGTCAAATTATCGGATATATCAAACTAAATTCTTTGTCCCCACACGTATAAAACTGTTGAAATCAGTTGGTCTATCTCAAACTTCAAATTGCTATAAGATGCGAAACGGCAACAATAGTGATTTTCACACCTACCGTGAAACTCGCGAAGATTTGGGCGCGATTTTTATCGCCAATTATCGGCAATCAGGATGTCACGTAATTTAGAGAAAAGGTTTATCGATTATTATTTAATTAGCTGATTTAATGAACAACAATTTCGTTAATCAATTAACGCTGATTAAAGTGTTTCAGTTTGTACTTATTGACACGGCCTTCTCAACTTGTAAATAAAATGAGAGGTTGCGTTAGTGATTTTATCATTCATTGTAAAAAATCTAATAACACTTTAAACATGCAAAACCACACAAACTTGCAGAAACTTAGTTTACAGTGGCAGATATAACAAGGAATTTCAGTCATTACTAGTCATCGTGTAGCAAGTAAGACTTTTAAGATTTACACAAACTAACCTTAAATTCTGATAACTCAAACTTCGGATATCTCAAACTATTTTCTACGGTCCCTTGAAATTTGAGATAACGAGAGAAGACTGTACTTCTCTTCTATGATGTAATTTCCTAGCTGTAAGTTTACGTCATCGCTTGGACTGTTTTGTTTCATTTTGACGTTGCTTTCTCAAAATGATCACATTGGGTAATACCTTCTACACGTCACTAAAGGCCAGCGATTTGAGTACCGACCGTCATTTTTATATTGATTTTAAAATTGTTGTCATATATAAAATCGATCAGTTTATTTAGCTGTTATTTTCAAAGGATTTGTTCATTATAGATGGAAGAGATTGCACATAATCGGCTTGAATGTCACATGCCGGCTTTTTGTCACATGACGGCTTTTTGTCACATACCGGCGCATGTCGGCATGTCACATACCGGCGGCATGTCGCATACCGGCTTAATGTAACATGCGGCATAATGTCGCACGCCTGGATGACAACTTAATGTATAGGAAATGTAATGCTGTACTTCCAGTTGAAGAGTATCAAAATTTGGGTTAAAATGCTTCAAAACTCAGGTTAGTGGGTTTGAATCGCGGTATGAATAAGTTTGTTTCTTTCTACCTTTTCTCTTTGACAATTATTTCTGCATCACTATACCAGATTAAGATAACCATGTATAATTTTTTAATTTTATTTTCGTAATATATATTTAATCATATTATTTGTGTTAAATTTTATTATAAATTCGTTACCTGGTGTATTTAAAGTCTAAAAAAAGTCTAAACTCTGTGGTGAAATTATCTTTTATTTTGCAGAATCAATCAAAATACTTTATAGAACATTTTGGGCAACTCTGAAATAAATTGTGTGGCCATCAAAAGCTCGGTGATTTTGCAATAAAGTACAGTAAGCTGAAAAAATGGAAAAATTATAATAAAAATAATAATAATAATAATAATAATAATTATAATTATACTATATTTATTTTACGAAGGTAACTCATAAGCTATATACATACACACAGCATATAATATACATCTTTTCTAAGAGATGCCTTCGACTAAAAATAGAAATAAAATAAATGTGCCAATGTAACAATTGAAATACTGACACAATTAGTCTTAAACGTGCTGGGGTTTGAAAACAATTAATTAAATATTTGGGATAGTTTGAAGTCATACCAGTCAAGCAACATGTTTGGTTGGTTTGTCTAATTTTACACATTGTTTCCAAATGATACTCAATAGTAAAACACTTCATCTAAAGAGGATATAACATAATATTTGAAGTTTTCTTTTTTCTAAAAAAGAGACACATTTATAACTAATTTAGAAGACAAAAATATCCATAAATTCAAAACTGGATGGGGAATTTTCTTAAAATTTGGCATACATAAAAGTATACAACTCATCCGTCGTGACAATTTTCTAATGCTATATATCTTCTGTTACACTTATTTTACCTTTAACCGGCGGAACACTCTTTAAGCTTTGTTCGCGCCTACAGCGTGGCATGCTTGCTCCGTCCTTTATCAATCGATTACCGACAAGACTAAACGACGGACAATGGCGAACACACTTGACAGTCATAACGTTGAATCAGTCAAGGTATCAACTTGTTAAAACATTATCAAAACATAGAATCAGCCTCAAAACTACAGATAAGTAGCCATTTACTATATAAAAAAACTTCCCTTCGTTTAGTGGGAGATATGGTATAATATAACATAGTATAGTGTATCTTATTATAGTATAGCATAATATATAATATTAGTATAGTATAGCATATATAGCAAAGAAAAAAAATAGTATGGTATAGTAAGAGCATAATAAATTGTATAATATATTTACATCTTCATGTCATGAATGTTTGTTGTAATTGCTTCCATTTAGTTTGTTGTTTATCAATGATAACCGGCGTATAGCAAGTGGCGTGAATGAAGACCTGCCACAGACTTAAAAATGTTGGGCACGAATCTGAATTACACTCCATCTTATCTCAGTCCGTTTTGAAATAAACACCTTCAGCGTGTGTAACGTAAACACTGCCGCTCCAAGCCGTGTTGAAGTCCATCGAAGTACAACTTATGTCATTCAAACCAGTTTTGGAAACTGTTACTTGTTATTATTGCAATTGGGATTGTAACACGCCTCGACCTTTTGTACATCGAGCCGTTGTTTATAATTACTGGTGGTCATCCGATATAATGTAACTTACGTCATTTACCAGTAACATAAAGTCTGTTTTTACTGTTAACGGAGATGTAATTGTGTCACAAAACAACTATTTTCACTTGTGTCCTACGACGATATCCTACAATGTTACTAATCACTCAGTAAACTAAAATTAGCACAGCAAAATCTCTGAGATATCTGATATGTCTATATATACATTGCATTGTATGGATACACTGTATGTGGAGCGCACGTTTCTACCAAGGAGAGTGTTGTTAACGTCACCGCTGAAACCCGGCGCCCTTTATGGAATGCGTTGGGAATTTTAGAAATGGGCTGCTGTTGTAGTTATTATGTCTTTGTTTTTTGTTGATGGTTTTATTTACACCGGAATTTGTCAGTGTCTATTATTTGTATTGTAGAGCGGTAATAAGTTCAAAAAAGTTGAGTTGAGTTTGTAACTTCTCGGCGGTATCCGGACAAGTAAATTTCGTAGAAATGTCCGAGGTGTTTCAAATGTTATGGTTATAAGCTGTTACAGATTTGTACCCTTCAATTTATTACCATGTTTATAACTTGCCGATTTTGGCAACTTCGATCTACGTGAGTAAGCACAGGAGTGGATCCAGGGGAGGGGAATGAGGGGATGCAGCCCCTCCACACCAGGTAAAAGGGTAGATTTGTGAAAACACTTACATGCAAGCTTTAAAAATACCAAGTGTTTAAAGTAAATTGTGTCTGTTGACTGCTTAGGTCAAAGTTAGGGTCCCTAACTGTGTATATGCAGATCTAGTATTTACTGCGATAAAGTTGAATGGATCTGGATTCATACTACACCCACCAAAAGTCTTCTGGATCCAACCCTTGTTAAGCAGGTTTTATTCTCACCTGTTAACAGTTATATACGAGGGTTTTAAAATTGCTATTTGGTTAATATTTTTCTAAAATGAGTTTCTTAAAACTGTTAGTTGCATTATTAAATAAATTGTTTGATACCTTTAGAAAATATGCAATACAAATGGTACTGTAACAGGTTATGTTATATCCATGTGAAGGCCAATTGTTCGATCATATTTTCAGCTCGCATTAAGTCAAAGTACTCAACGGATGCCTGGCGTTGTCATTCGCCAGACAACGTATTGATGCGTTGATGCTCTGCATCAATGCTTTTTGGTCTACAATTATGATACAACATTCAATATCTCGAGATTTGTATCATGTACGTTAACCCCGAGACTGTGAGGCAAACAAGAACAAGTGTAAAAAATATTCGGTCTAAGATATTTGCTACTTCTTTCCATGACATGGTCTGTGACTCTTCACAAGCCGCGCCATTGCGAATCGAACTACTGCCAATATCAGGTTGGTCCTAACGCATCAGTAATAGAGGTCTTACCATTATTTATTAAGTGCCTGTTTGAAACCCATGCTTCCATTTTTACTGGGACGTTGCTTTGTATTTCTTCAGGTGTCATTTCGCGGACCATTGTAAGATCTCTCGTGCCATTCTTGTGCTTGAATCTCAATGTCTTCCAGCACGTAACTGTCTTCCTAAACCAGCGTGGTACAGGGGTCACCTCTGGTCTACTGGCAATATTTGTGACAACCACGCTCCACACAACCCCAAGTGTGTTCAGAAAGTGAATTATAGTTCCTAATATAGAAAACAAGGCAATGTCCTTGGAGTCTGATGGTAGATCACCAGAGATGTCGGCCACAACGAATATAAAAGACAGAAACAACGTGAGAGAGAATGATACCCTCTCTCCGGAATCCACGGATACAAAGCAGGCCACGAGGTTGAGACCCACAGTAAGGATGTACGGTAACAATATGTGCATTACCATGTGAGCTGGTCGCCTTCGCAGTTTAAATGAAAGCCTGACGAAGTTTATTTCTACATTCGCTGCACTAAAGTTCAGAATTTCTGTTGTAAGGTCCTCACAATGCCATTCTTGGTTCTCCATAAACTGGTCCTTCAATATCTCGGCATGTTTAAATACAAGTTCCTTGCTGTCCTGACCAATCGGCATTATACTCAGCGTGCACACATGGCTATCATAGGGCATGTTATAAATGTCTGTATCACACGGGGAGTCGAACGAGCCTCCGGTAACATAAACAACGAGCCCAGAATAATAGACTACAGCTGTCGCCATTCTGTTGTCAGTTACGCTGCTGTCCGAGCGAACATTATACAACTTTGGCTTCCAGTATACGTCATTGGGAAGAAAGACCTTGGTCAACCCGGCGTGTTGTGTAGGGTCCCAGCTAAGGAACTGGTCAATCCATTTGAGCACAATGTAACCCGTAAGGACCATTTTCCCGTTGGATAGATCGAAGCTGTTTAGCCAATAAAGCCCCATTGAAATGTTGACCTAAAGGATAAATAGAAATGAAATAGATAAATAATACACGACGCGACAAAACCAGGCTTATGGCATTATGACGTAACACTGGGAAATCCACCATTAAAATGACGTTACTTTTACCGGGCGGGTATTTTTACATCTGTAACATGCTCGGAGTATTTTAGGTCACGTGACTCGGTATGCCGATAAAACGATGAAAATAGAAGTTCAAATCAGCAACGCACTGAGCCTATAAAGTAAAACACTTAGTTTTTGTATTTTCTTATATGTTTTCGATATACGGTGTTATGGATTATAATCGCGCAGTTACCTGCCTTGTGTAAAAAGGACAGAAAATAATTCAATAGTTATTGCTATTTTTTTTTCAAAAATTTGAAGCTTTCAGATCAAATCAAATATTTCTGAATTTACTCAGTTCCAAAACTTAACAAACCTCTTTATCTTTTTGTCATTGACATTAATGGACGTAAGCCTGTTGCAGGAGTATATGTGAAAATAACGAACGATAGATCTGCGTAGGAGGAGGATAATTTTACACACAAATTTCTTGATGACGCATACTGTTCTAACTTATAAACCATCATAAAGATCATCGCTGCTTAAGGTACGCTATGCATTTTTTGTCCAGAAAACATAATAAAGCTAAAATATTTACAACTATTTGAAAGATATGGATGGAGGGTGTTGGAAGCATAAAGGATTCGCCTTCTACTTGGACTCTAACATTGGTCGATTCCTAGACTGACGGTCAATACGAGAAGCCCCAGGTTCGAAACCGGACAGCGACATACCAGAGTCGTAAAAATGGTAGTCGTATAGCTCCCATGTTAATGCTCAAGCAAATATAAGGGTCGTTCCACGACGGTGTTCGGAAAATGTGACTGGGTGTGGTATCATGCCAGGTGTTCACGCAGTATATTTAAGTGAATACAGTCCACTGATAACTGGAATACTGTTGGTGGAACGATAAACCCAATAAACAAACTAACGGTTATTGCTTTTAAATTTACCGGTTTATCCAATAAGTGCAAGCATAAATCACAAGCAAAAATTGACATAATTTACACAATTATGAAAAACATATGTGTGGAAATATGTGCTGTTTGAGATTTCGTTAAATAGGTATCAACAGAAACTGCCGAACTATCAATACAGGAGAAGTTACATACAAATTGCGGAACTTTATATTTTATAAATGTTGTTAAAACTGGGTAAGGGCGTCTAAAATGGTGAGTGAGAGAAGCTGCAAACGTTTTATTTATATCCTACCCTTGAATATTGAATTATACTTCTGGCCACACCTGATGCTGCTATGCTTACAGGATGGGGTCATAGATACTGACATTTGGGTTACTGCGGTTGAGAAATGGCAATAAAAATAAACAAGTCTGCACCAGTTCACTGTAAACATCCTATTAAAGATCAGTTGTAGTTTTACAACATATTAATATTACACTATTAAATACCTTATCTTTATAACTACATATTGTATCTAAATGTCTAACGAATGAAGTTAAATACTATCATTAAACGCTACATTTAAAAGTACAGAGGTGGTCTTGTACATAAGACTTACTACGATTCAGCTTTATGGGTAACTCCTCTGACCTCTCAGCCTCTCACAGCGTGGGTTCGAGTCCCAATCGGGGCAAAGAACTTAATGTAGGAAGGCCTTCCAACTAACCTGCGGTGCACCGGTGGTTCTACTAAGACATTTGTTTGGCGGTCTTCCTCCATCACAACAGCTGGACGTCGCTATAATGATCATTGGAAGTCTTCCTCCATCACAACAGCTGGACGTTGCTATAATGATCATTGGAGGTCTTCCTCCATCACAACAGCTGGACGTTGCTATAATGATCATTGGAGGTCTTCCTCCATCACAACAGCTGGACGTTGCTATAATGATCATTGGAGGTCTTCCTCCATCACAACAGCTGGACGTCGCTATAATGATCATTGGAGGTCTTCCTCCATCACAACAGCTGGACGTCGCTATAATGATCATTGGAGGTCTTCCTCCATCACAACAGCTGGACGTCGCTATAATGATCATTGGAGGTCTTCCTCCATCACAACAGCTGGACGTCGCTATAATGATCATTGGAGGTCTTCCTCCATCACAACAGCTGGACGTCGCTATAATGATCATTGGAGGTCTTCCTCCATCACAACAGCTGGACGTCGCTATAATGATCATTTGGGGTCCTTCCTCCATCACAACAGCTGGACGTCGCTATAATGATCACAATCATCGCTGCGATGTATTTCAAAAAGAAAAAAAAACGGCTTTATGATATCTACTTACAAAGGTCGGCTTTGACTGGTCTCTAGATGGTCGGATGTATGATTTGTACGTTGAAGTGTTTGTAAGTTGAACAACCAGTCTATCAACGTCCTCATACGACTGACATACGCACTGGGACACTATGAGCAGCATAATAGCGACCAAATACATTTTTTCTACTTGTTGTAACTCTTAGATTTGATTATTTATATCACTGAGTCAAAGTACTTTCTATATCCAGACAAGTTCAATTTAGGTTTCATTTGCCATTCTCTCTTATTTCTTCATTTCAGAGTTTCTCCATTAGTTCACAATTCATTTAAATTGTGTAGAGTGATACAAGGTAGATAACAACGTAACGTGTATATTTTGTTCAAAGTAACAACTTTTAGCATAAATGAGCCTTGACAATCTTATACTTAGGACCAACACTTTTATATTAATTAACAGAACCACTCATTTAGTATATATACAAGTCATGTTTTTATAAATAATTCATCAACCAAATCAACCATCCATAAAATATAATTAATACACGATTATTTACCGTTTAATACTGAAGAATTATTCAGAATTGTTGGCCTATGTCTGTCTTTATTAGTGATTTTCGGTCATTACAATGTTAATTCGTACCGATAATATTTCGTATATATGTTCACTTACTTTGTATAATATTGACCCAAGTATGTACTTCAGGGCGCATAGAAGTCGTTATTGTTGGTTATTATATGTAGACATATGTAAAACCCTATCAAATGTATCTTTCTGTTTATCTCTGCACATCAATTTCAGTCGGAGACAAATTGAACTAGGTATCTGTCTGTAAATTTATATTTGGCACATTTTACATAAGCACAGTTTTCACCGCAGTTCCGAGTGTGTATGACCGAAGTCACCGAGGTCACATGAAGTGTCTAGAAATTCAAAACGGATGGAAAAATAGCTCAACTACAGAACAAGTTGCGTGGGAATTAGCTTGTGTAACAATCGCGAATTGTCAGACCATTTCTGTGTTAAGTGCGCAGGCACTATATACATAGTAACCCTAAAAGAACAACATAACAGTTTAAATCCCAACAAAACTTGAATGACGAAGAAATTTTACACATCTATCACAATGTTTCTGTATAAGTCTGTGATAATTAGTGCAGTCGTGAAATATAAAAATAAGAATCAACAATTGACATAAATAAGGTTTTAATTGTGATTTTTGTTACAGTTGTCGGCAGTTTCATCACACGACAGCGAACCAGCATTTAGGCTGAAATGCATCAGTGTATGGCTTCGTCAAGCTATTCCTGTGTATTAGCAGAAGCCAAAATCGAAATACCTTTGTCACGAAAGACACTACCTGTTGATGTGCTATTTGCGACCTTGTGTCCACCAAGGGTTTGTCATATACGTTTGTTACCGGCTTAACGACATAACGACATTTGTGGTCGAAACAAAATAGAAACATAGAAAAAAATGTCCGCTTTCCTAATATATTTAAGCACTGTGGACGTCCAATGTATTATGTAATATGCAGTTCCTGTGAATGGTTGAGCAGATACCGTCACCAGGTAAGTTATCACAAAGTTATTCACTTACCTTCCATACACGGAAAAAATGAGAGACATTCTAAATTAATGAAAATGTGTTTTAATCAATAAACAAGTTCAATTAAAGGTGAATTAAAGGTGCCACCCGACAGTTCGCCTATACCAAAATACACCTACCAATATCTATACTAAATACACCTACCAATATCTATACTAAATACACCTACCAATATTTAGCCACTGCTTTGGGGAATTTGGGCTTATTTTTGCATAAACCCATACTTTCGTCGTTATAAAGACGATTTTGAACACAAACTTTAGTGTTAGACCGTACCAGTCGCAAAACAATATTCTAAATGTCCATTCTTTCCAACTCTATAAAAAGCACGATAGGGATATCTGCTTAAAATAGATACAGACGTCAGATCGGATTACCCGGTTGACTATATAAAAATAAGTAGCCACGTGGTTTTCTAAGTTTAAAAATATCTATCTATGCAACAGTGGCTCGGATTGGAAACACCTGTTGCAATGACGAGTGGGAATTTATTTTTGACTGTTCACACAGATCTTTGGCATCAATGAACAGCATTTCGTAAGACCATTTCAGGTACCAATGACTTATTTGGTTATTTGAGAAAATATCTTTGGACCAAACTGTCGGATACCACCTTTAAATTACATGAATCAACCTTGCAAGTACCGACTGAACTTTTGTATTTGCCATTTATAGAATTAAAAATATATGGACAGCTCACCGAGAAATTAAAGACGACAATAAACTTTAATTAAATTAAACACATAGGTTAGATTGATTTTGGAAAAAAATCTACATGTTCTGACCGAGAAAGAATAAATAATTGAACCCTTGCTACTTCATGGTGTCAATACGCCAATATTCTACTTGCTTGTTTTGTTAAGTCTTCGGAGACATTGTGTCGACACAAGTATGGTTGTTATAGCGACGTCGAGCATTGTTTGTATTTTATCATTGGTGGCACGCTGCAACCTATGGTGCTGATTATTTTGTTTACGATTTTTTTACTTTGACGGCTTTTAATTTATAGTGGATATTTTAACCATTTAAATAAATGAGACTTATTATTTGTTTTTCTCTAATCGTTTTGATGAAAAAATAAACTGATTCTATGTTTTTCCTTTATGCTTTTCAGAAAAAAAGTCATACAGCAAACAGAATTATTAAACTGGTTGGATTGTAAATAAATGATTTCGTGACAAAATTATATTTAATTTGTAAGAATACAAAATGCACAGTACTTTTATCTATTGTAAGGCTTCCAGCTCCTAATGCATGGATATATGTGGAACAGAAAATGTAAGTGTTGTGTCTGCTAAATGTATTTTGGGTAGTAGTATTTTTAAGAACAACAACATCATCCTTACAATAATATACCAGCAACAATAATATACCAACAACAATAATATACCAACAACAATAGTATACCAACAATATACAAACACATGTCAAAAAGGTTGAGAGCTCCTGAAATGCATTGTTCCTTATACATGTATGTCGATATTGTCAATTTATAATTATTTATCAGTAACACGTAAACATACATTTTGTCGTTGCATTATTAAGCTTAAGCTTCCTTACTTCCTCGCGACTTCTCGTAAATAAGTTAGTTTATAAAAATTATGGAGGACAGAATGAAGCTTAAGGAGACGTTGATGAGACGTACATGAGATTCGCCATCTGTCGATTGTTTAAATGTCTTAGGCAATCTTTGTTCATAGACTCAAAATGACTTAAAATACCACGGATATGCCTCCAATGTTACAAACACTAGTGACTCAAAGATGGAGAAGGTTAAGGGAAGGTTTAAAAGAGAAACAAGAAGACTCAAACTTTACAAATCGTTGTCGGGAAACGACTGCTACGTATGTTAAAAGGTCACTGGACATTATTAAGAAAGGATTGAGAGGGAAGAAAAAAGTAAAGCTTTTTCTGTGATGTGTAAGGTACATACCAAAGACTCATGTAAAACATTCTGTATGCGATTTTGTGAGACTAAGAAACGGACGTCATTGTGTGTCTGTAAGCAACAATTTAAAAGCTCGCACTATATTTTGAAAAAGAAAGTTTAGCTCGCTGGTGAAGAAACTGTTAGGTAAAAAGAATCGGGCATTTTACCAGTGGTGTCACGCGGTCGATCAGCTTATGTACAAACAGCGCCTGAGTCCTTGTTATTGACGACGCGCTAGAGCGCGACACCAATATATGGAATGCTCACTGAAATTTGCACATGAGGAAAGCCTGTTTAGCAGACTTTCATTACCCTTAAATACGGTTCACAATTCGGTACAGTGAGTTCTATTTTTAATAATACTATATTTTATGTATTTAAGTTTAAAAATGTATGTCACAATTGGTTTTAATGGTTAACGCCGCCTTTGATGCTTCGCATTAGCGGTTTTCTTGTCGCATCTTAGGAATTGTCTCAATATATAAAGAGTTCTAACATGTACGTTTGCGCGGTACAACGTTTAACTTGTCTAAGCTGTAAAATTACATGTCTCGTGAAATATGACCAAGCTCCCTGCGATTGTCATCTTTGCGAGGATTGGTTTGGTTGTGGAAGTAGAAGTGGCATAGACTTATTAAACTGTAGATCTTGCGGCTACTCCAAAAGAAAAAAAAACAGATATCATTACTGCAAATATTATATAAATACTTGAGATTTACTACTCACTTCTTTTTTTAGACAGAACCACCAACATGTGACGTTTGTCCACATCATTCAGTAGAAGAGACAACCTGTTAAGACATAAGGAAACTATGCACTATGCTGAAGACGCAGAACTACATCTGGTAGAGAGATTCAGAAAAATGTCATCAACAAGCTGTTCATTATGTTTAGAGGAGAAAATAATCACTTTAGTCTTATCGGTGTTGAACTTAAGCGTTTTTATGCATCCATGTAACTATATCTGTTAGGCAGATCTCGACACGTTGTACAGCTTCTGCCACTGGAACCTTATCACCAGGTTTGACATCGTCGGACACCCACGACCGATCCATTCTGTTACTCTCCATTCATCGCCCGTGGGATATTTAGTTCACTTTTCGCCATTTCTGGTAATGATATTCATTGGTCGCTTCATAATCCAGTTTCATTGTTTCGACAGACTTCTCGAAATTGCGACCTCATTGTTATACTTCTAGTCTCCACGCTAAAGAGTATGGATTTTGTAAGCAGTATTCTTGTTCTATTCAAATCGTTAAGAAAAAAAAAGAAAATTTACCAATAAACCTACGGTCGACGAATGTAGTAGAACGGAATAGTCGAACTTAGGGTATCCGTTGATGCAGGTTTAAAGGCATGAAAGTGTTTATTATCGTCTACCTGAAAATGATGACGTAGACCGTGGTTTCTACAGATAGAGCCAACGAGCTTTGTATTACATAATATAGTATTTCGGGAACATGGACGCACTGTAATTCATTAAATCTGCCTCTGAAAAGTAGCCACCAATGCACACCGTCTGGTAATATCACTTTAATAAGAAGTTATCTACTTTAGTTACCTTCATACCAAACTTACGTTTCGTACGATTCAAGAGGGTATTATAGTCAAAGGTATTGAACGCACTGGCAGGACAAATAGAGCAGGAATTGTGATATTGTTTTGATCTTTGGTTTGCATGATGTCATTTTGTACTTTCATTTATTTAGTGTTCGTAAAACGGAACTTCTGATAGGTAGTTTGATCTGGTTAATGCAGGTTGTTCAGCGATAGATGACCTTGTAGCTGTGAGCCTACTGCTTTCTTTTAACAACTTTGATATAAATGGTAAATTTGTTAATGGTCTGTAGTTTTAAGCTCATTTTGGTCAAGGCCAAATTGTTTAGTAATGGTTCTCCTCGCGAACATTTACACGCATGATTTATTTGGAGATTTCTGGTTAATACGCTTCTGGTCCTGCTCAGGCACCGGAGACAAATTATCAGTCAGAATTTAAAGATGGCCGAGATGGTTCCAGTGTTTCGCAGTTACCAGCTTTTGCAATGTGTGTCCTTGTATAAACTCTATTGCGCTCAATTCTGTTCGTGAAAAAATCGTTGAAGTCATGTCCTCATTTCTGAGATTATGTAGTAGAGGGTTGAATAATTTCACTTGCCGCACAAAGAATATGATTGGTAATTGTGAAAATGCTTTTCTGATCGCGCATGGAAGGTGTTATTTTGTTTGTATTATGGATATTTTTGGCTTCATTAAGAAGCTTATTTACTAGAACACATCTACCAAGTACTTTAAGTACTATAGTCTTGGTGGAGCACGTTCCTCTAAAAGAGAAAAAAACTTAGCTGTGGACGTATTCAATGGTTCATCAGTATCTGAAGACCATGCTTAAGTATTTTTTAAATCAGATTATACAATGTCCCCATTTAAAGGATTGTATGTTAATGGTACTAACTGTTCTTACAGGAGGTGGCTTTGAAAACTTTGGTTTAAATATGCCGAGATACCTTCTCATATGAGACTGACATTTCGGTATCAGTAAAAACTTTGTAAAAACGAATATGTTGCTGATAACCACAACAAGCGGATGCCCTCCCACATGTGTAGGTTGGTTTACATATGGCCTTATACGACAAGACTTGAAAGCGCTACAAACACACCCTGTGCAGCGACTGTGGGGGATGTCTAAGTGAAAGTTCAAGACACCAACTATACTGACACTTTTATCCAAAGTAGCATGTCTTGAGATGATCATTATCCAATCTTGATCAAGAAATACACTCGTCTAGAAACATTTTGCTTTTGGGGGCGGCGGCGGCCTGTATTTAACAGCAAGTTGGTGGCGGCGGCCTGTATTTAACAGCAAGTTGGTGGCGGCGGCCTGTATTTAACAGCAAGTTGGTGGCGGCGGCCTGTATTTAACAGCAAGCTGGTGGCGGCGGCCTGTATTTGACAGCAAGCTGGTGGCGGCGGCCTGTATTTAACAGCAAGTTGGTGGCGGCGGCCTGTATTTAACAGCAAGTTGGTGGCGGCGGCCTGTATTAAACAGCAACTTGGTGGCGGCGGCGGTCTGTATTTGACAGCAAGTTGGTGGCGGCGGCCTGTATTTAACAGCAAGTTGGTGGCGGCGGTCTGTATTTAAAGCAAGATGGTGGCGGCGGCCTGTATTTAACAGCAAGTTGGTGGCGGCGGCCTGTATTTAACAGCAAGATGGTGGCGGCGGCCTGTATTTAACAGCAAGTTGGTGGCGGCGGCCTGTATTTAACAGCAAGTTGGTGGTGGCGGCCTGTATTTAACAGCAAGTTGGTGGCGGCGGCCTGTATTTAACAGCAAGTTGGTGGCGGCGGCCTGTATTTAACAGCAAGATGGTGGCGGCGGCCTGTATTTAACAGCAAGTTGGTGGCGGCGGCCTGTATTTAACAGCAAGTTGGTGGCGGCGGCCTGTATTTAACAGCAATAAGTACTGAGTAGGTTTTCTTCTTATAATAATAAATTTTAACGTGCAGTATAGATATTTAAAAGTTGGAAAATCGTGGTCAGCATTTGAAGCAATCAAATAAATTTCACTAAATGATTTGAAAATAACAACAGCATTAACTCCACATCTACCATCACTAGGTACATGCTTGATAAGTAGCGAGTCGGAACCAGTTCACCGATACAAATTTTGTCATGTTTGCTTTCGAGCCATGTTTCAGTTATAGCAGCTAAGTCAGTCATTTGATTGTATGAAATCACTAAGTGACGGAACCTTGTTCTACAACATGCTGAGAGAGTTTTACATTTTATTTAAAAATATATGACAAAGTCATATGAGCATTGCAACGTATACCAAAACATGAATAGGCACAATACAAAGGAATTCACATGTTTGGTTATTGTCTTATACACTTTGCAGCCAGAAATATCTGAGTTGTTTGTGATATCTACGGTAGGGATCACCTGTGGTTGTGATATCTACGGGAGGGATCATCTGTGGTTGTGATATCTACAGTAGGGATCACCTGTGGTTGTGATATCTACGGTAGGGATCACCTGTGGTTGTGATATCTACGATAGGGATCACCTGTGGTTATGATATCTACGATAGGTATCACATGTGGTTGGGATTTCTACGGTAGGGATCACCTGTGGTTGTGATATTTACGATAGGGATCACCTGTGGTTGTGATATCTACGATAGGGATCACCTTTGGTTGTGATATCTACGGTAGGGATCATCTGTGGTTGTGATATCTACGGTAGGGATCACATGTGGTTGTGATATCTACGGTAGGGATCACCTGTGGTTGTGATATCTACGGTAGGGATCACCTGTGGTTATGATATCTACGGTAGGGATCACATGTGGTTGGGATTTCTACGGTAGGGATCACCTGTGGTTGTGATATTTACGATAGGGATCACATGTGGTTGTGATATCTACGGAAGGTATCACCTTTGGTTGTGATATCTACGGTAGGGATCACATGTGGTTGTGATATCTACGATAGGGATCACCTTTGGTTGTGATATCTACGGTAGGGATCATCTGTGGTTGTGATATCTACGGTAGGGATCACATGTGGTTGTGATCTACGGTAGGGTTCACCTGTGGTTGTGATATCAACGGTAGGCCTTACCTTTGGTTGTGATATCTACGGTAGGGATCACCTGTGGTTGTGATATCTACGGAAGGTATCACCTTTGGTTGTGATATCTGCGGTAGGGATCACCCGTGGTTGGGATTTCTACGGTAGGGATCACATGTGATTGTGATATCTACGGTAGGGGGTCACCTGTTGCTGTGATATCTACGGTAGGGATCATCTGTGGTTATGAACTAAAGCTGTATACCTAACTGTTTCAATCTAACTTTAAGCTCAGGTCTGTTAGGTTTCTTTGTGCAAGATATACCAATAATGTGTAGCTTATCACTGTCATACAGTTGAATCTTTGACAAGTGATAAGTAATTGTTGTCCCAGGCTCACCATATTGAGATAAAAAAATGTGTTTCAGATACTGGCTTCTAGTTTAAGATTGCCAGAAACACAATAGCATTTCAAATAAATCTCATCTGTTCACTTCACTGTCAAACATGCTCCTGTTAATATACAAGTCTATACACGTCCCACATTTACTAAAGGCAATTCTTCTAGAGCTCACCAAAACGCAGCCGACGCCTAGCGCAAAGTTTTGTGTACATCTTTATGACCTTTTGATACTTTACTGCACTCATTTTGGTGAATCGATTCAGTGGAATATGGGTTTATATTTTTATAATATATTACTTATGGTTGTGCCTCATTGCTTTCGTAATCATCAGTCGAACTGCGATATTTCAATTGGATAAGGCTTTGCATTACATTGTTCACTCTTTGAATATTACTTTCGACGCACTAGCTTTATGTTAACTGTTTGTTCTCGAGGCGAGATTTTATTCACGTCTCACAAACTAATCTTCAAGAATAGCGAGGTTGGGGTCCCATTTGCCAACGGTTCTGAATAATTGCTGATGGTATTCCACAGTTTTTGTAATGTCTCGTCTCGATGTCTCTCTGCCACACAAACAGTTATTGTTGAAAGTTTTAGCTAGATCTACTATTTGTCTATACTGGAATTGACAATCGATTTTTATTATTTTCGATTTTCATTGTCACAAAGTACTTAGAAACTTGCTCTAATGTCCGCAAACAAAGCATGATATATTGGCATGTCTACTGTTTAAAGATATAGAAATCTTTTCAGACGGAATAGTCCGGCAGCTAGGTATGGTTGCACCCGAATCCCCGCCCCTTACACTTTTTCCTGGTTACCAAAATGTTTGTAAGGGTGTCTCTAACAGAATCTCCATTGTACTAAAAATAAACTCATTTGGGCGATATAAAAACTAACGTTTTCCATGGCAACCATCATGAAATTTTGATAGGAGGGTATGTTTAGAAAAATGCTTATAACTTCAAAACTGGTGATAGAAGTATAAAACTGTTACTCAATTAAATGTTATTAAATGGTCATTATGGTTATTAGTCAATTATGTTAACTATAACTTACAAATATTTATAAATTTTAATGAGAATCTAAAATTTGGCTTTATTTTTTAAAAGAGGATTCAATTCTTTATATATATACTAAAGGGGAGGAGGGGTGCGCGGTAATCATACATAGATTCAGGGCTATTCCGTCTGGAAAGATTTCTGTATCTTTAAGAAGTAGACATGCCAATATATCATGCTTTGTTTGCGGACGTTGGAGCAAGTTTCTAAGTACTTTGTGACAATGAAAATTCGAAAATAATAAAAATCGATTGTCAATTCCAGTATAGATAGATCTAGATAAAACTTCAACAGTTTCTACACACCCTATCGGACATTTTAGTACCCATGAAAATTGTTAAGTGGGGTGGGGTGCGAAGTAACCATACATAGCTGCCGGACTATAAACATTCGATGTCAAATGGGATCTAGTTTTTTAAGGATATAGTTTCAAATAAAGTTGAGTCTTTTGTTAGACAAAAGACATTTCGATATGTTCAATATTCTTTCACTCCCCATTCATATTCGAGCACAAAAACATATACATCCGGTTAACCAAGAAAGTTCGATAGACTTTTTTTAAAGCAAAGGAGACTAACAGCAATAAGGGAAGGTACGATCCAATACAAAGTCAACTTATACAGAGAAGTGCACAAACACACATCAGGAGATTGGAAGTGGACTTTTTTGATGTTTTTTAAGGGGTTAATATAATGAAATCAGTCAGTTTCTAACACGAATAACAATGGAAGGTGAGTAAACATTTTATCAGTGTGAAGTCATCCATTTTTTGCAGTATGTATACTTAATTTGAGTTCGGAGTGTTATGTTAAACATCGACATCTTTAGTATTCTAATTTTTACTCAAACGCAAACGCCGATTTCATGGAAAAAGAAAAACTCATAAACGCAAGTTTAGGAAAAATGATTCTTTTGAAGATCTTACTTTGTACAGTTACAAATTTACCTTTTAGATCGTTAGTTATTTTGGACAGTGAGTCAGATAACATATATTTATCCTTTATATAATGTGGCTTCCGTCATTCAAAAGTAAACTACCCGTGCTTTAAGATCGCATAAACAGTCCCACGACAAACGCCATTTTTTATGAAAATCACATACATTAATTAAGGGAAAAATTAGATTGACTAACATAGTTTCTTTCGTGACAAAACATTATCAATAAAATCATCAATTACTTCGAAAACACAATGATTTGTTGTAACTAGTAAAAGCCAATTAGAGGTCTTACTTTTTATTACAATCGAACTGTAGAAGACCTTAACCTCATTGATCCTTCTCAAGATTCTTGTAAGGGTTCAGCTTAACCTTTCTGTTATTTACCTTCTGGTCATATCATTACTGGGGATTTAAACATCATCGATGACAATAAGTTAAGAGAATTACTCTTTAAGGGCCCGAAATATCGCCTGCCAGATCGGACTGATTTTCACCTTTGTTGCTAAAAAATAGCCGATGCAATTAATCTGTTTGCCGAACGCTGGTGTAAGATGTAAAAGAGAAAACATGGATACAGTAGCACTCAATACTTGGAAGAATGCCATTTTAAGATAATTTCTACCTCATCCGTCCTTCTAGTTTACCAAAGAAAGCTATCATCTAAAACACCCACAAAACAATCGTTTAAGACTATCCACGACAAATTTGTACTTGTACCTGCGGGCAAAGCCTCAAATAACTTTTTTTTTTGTCTGACGACTATACTACAAAAATGTATGGAGTGCTCAGTTATCCACCACCAGTTCTTACATAAGCATCAATGTTAATTAACATTCAGACAATCATTGACAAACATTAACAGATATCGCATAAATTCAATATCAAGATCGAATCAAAGCAAGAAAAACTTCATTCACTGTACCTTAATAGCTAAGCTTCACAAAACACCATACAAGTCACGATTCATAGCTAATGCCAGCTCTAGCACCACCACTCACATGTCTAAAGTACTGACTTCTTGCCTTATTGCCGTTCGTAATCACGTTGTTAAATATTGTGAAAAAGTGTATAAAAACTCAGGAATTAACATTTCGGTCTATTAAAAATTCTTCAGAAGTCTTAGACAAGTTTTGTACCTTAAACTTTTATTGCTCTGCAGTAAATACTTACTATTTTCTACGCTGCATAGTTCTCTATCTCATGAATTAATAAAGACCAAACTGATTACTTTTATTGAAAAAAAAAATGTTCGAGAGCAACGTCTATACAGTGCATATCTTGCAAGTAACGGCTTTTTTACGAACACTTGCTTACAAATGTTTGCTATGTTGACTTATTTGGATGTTTGTGAAGCTCTATGTTTCCAGACAATGTTTACATAAAATGCTGTGAAACTTTATTTAGGCAAGTATTCTTACGGTAACCAATTGTGCACCATTAGTTGCAGATTAGCTTTTATACTGCTTTGAACGTGATTTCATGTTAACTTCTACTTCTAACCAAAGCCACATTATAGAGGCTTTCAAACATCATGCTATCTTGACGATATTCTTACTATAGATAACTTTTTTTTCTTTTCTCAAATGACCCATCTGATTTTTCCTATAGAACTTACCCATATTAATGCCTGACATTTAAATGTAACATTTCTATTTCATATTTAAACGTCTCTACAAAAAATCTATGACAACAGAGACGTTTTCAACTTCAGTAATGTGAATTATCCATAACTTGACGGCGATTCACCTCGTACTACCTCCTATGGTATTAACATATCCCAACTAATAAGGTTTGCACGCGTTACCGGCCTAAATTTTTAGGCTTTTGATTTCACAAATTACGGAAGGCGTTTGCAAAAGTCTTTCACCGCTATGATTTTATTGCTTCACAGTGTAATACAGTATGTAAACACTTATGCAGCAAGGCATACGTCATCATGCATGTCAAATGTTTTATACAAGACACAGAAAATCAAGGGTCTCAGTAACTTTTCTGACCTCTTTACAAAACGTATCAGAAATTTTATTACTGACGGTTACCACCCGGAAATCCTATTAAATTGCTTGCAACTGACCCTTTTACAGTCAACAATTTGCTATTATAGGTCATCGGTTAGGCTGTTTTATTTCAAACCACTCTGTCACTTCGAACTTTTAGGTTGCCGAGGTTTTTATCTATTATACACATTGTGCATATGGTTATTTACTTATTTTGTTCCTTTTATCAGTTTTAACTTTTGATGCAGATGCTTACTGTTAGTTGTATCACTTTGATGGGATATTTTATTTACACTATTTTTTTGATAAAAAAAACAACTTCAAGAAGTGCGAGGTTGGAGCGCTTTACCAACAAAGGTTTAAACACTCCAGTCTGTCCTTTAGCAGACTGACCGTTCCAAGGCGGTAACTTTGTTTTCTTTTTTGTTAATGTCTCGTCTGTGTATTTGTCACCTTTACATTTACCCTGTTTGCCTTTGTCTAGAGTTAATTCAGATATAAACATCTGTGATAATTCTTGTAGGACTTGTTCTTATTCTCCTGTTAATTTCTAGACACACAGGCAGTCAAATTTAACCTCAAATGGCAGAAGATAGACACTTGCCGCTCCTGAGCTCAGTTTAATTACTTGAATTCAAGTCAACA
Source organism: Sinonovacula constricta (assembly GCA_007844125.1). Classification (NCBI taxonomy): domain Eukaryota; kingdom Metazoa; phylum Mollusca; class Bivalvia; order Cardiida; family Solecurtidae; genus Sinonovacula; species Sinonovacula constricta. Next base: position 9,999,720 of record CM017572.1, read on the forward strand.
ATTTTTCTCCCGACATAGGCTCATTGGTATTTTTTATTTTTTTAAATTAATTTTGTAACTTTATGACAGAAATATACCATCACAACATATTATGTGTCTACTTCAAATACACTTTTTAATCATAGTCATTTATATGTTTTAGCCAAAATAAAATGTGGAGTGAGTCTGTAAACATAAAATAAGACACGATCTTTACATTTTCAGGTTTATCGGTCCCTCTGCTGTTGACTTTAACATTTTATCTTGCCTACCTTCAAATTATATCACCAGGTAATATTTTTGCTTTCTCTTTTTAGTCGATTTAATTTCTTTCACATTTTTTTCTCTTTCTTTAAATTCCTTCCTCTGGCCTCTGCCTCCCTGTTTATCTTTCCTCTCTTCTGTTTGTCTGTCTGTAGCGTCTGTTTAATATAAAGGTGGAGTCCCGTTTTAAAGCGACCCAAATACAGGTCATTACATGATCGCAATGGATAAAACACACTGTTAACACTTAACATGTAATTAAACAGTTAAGGCATGATCCATATACTTTTGTGAATGTCGAATTCAAACGACATATAGTCCCGAATGCCTTCTTTGAACTTTTCAAGGCAATTCACACTAACCTTAAATTGTCTTTTTTCAAACAGTTATACGTAACACGTCACATTAAAGGAATGCTGTCATTTACAGAAGATCACACTTGAAACAAGAGCTTACTCTTTTTGTGTTATCATCGGAAACAGAAAGTATATCATGGTTATTATACTTAATCTTATATAATTATCAAACAGTTTATCATAACGGTTGTAAACCAATATATGTTTTTCTTATCGCCCTTCTCTCTCTGTCTCTGTCTCTCTCTCCCCCTCTCTTTCTCTCTCTCTCTCTCTCTCTGTCTCTCTCTTTTCTCTCTCTTTGTCTTTTTCTGTCTCTCTCTGTCTGTCTCCCTCTCTGTCTGTCTATCTCTGTCTCTCTGTCTGTCTCTCTCTCTCTCTCTCTGTATCTCTCTATTTGTGTATACTATGTACAATATATTTTACTACTTACCTCCTTATAAAACATTACATGTTTGCCTCTATTACATACCTGTCTTTTATATAGAATGTACATCTACAGTACACACATGTACCAATTGTCGGGCTTCGGAATTATGTGACCCTCCTTTCGCTCAAGTATATAACGTCAGCAACGGAAGATTGTGTGATATAACGTGCAGAAGAAACGTCAATTGTACTTTAGCTGTCTTTGACGTAACGACCAGGCAATGCAAATTCTACAACTGCACCTGGTTGATTCCCGATGTCGACATGTTGGCTTATATTTCGGTAGAGACCTGCACACCGGGTAAGAAGAAATAAAAGGCAGTAAAAAAGTAAGGTCTGTATTGCAAATAAGAATATATGACAAAATCCTTTGAGCCTTGCAACATATACAACAAATTTAAAAAGGCACAGGACTAAGGCATTAACATGCAATCCAAATGTAAAAGTAAGAACATACCTGTCGTGAGTCTTTAAATAAAATGAGCAATCCCGACAGTTATCGCCTTGGAACGGTCAGTCGGCAAAAGGGACAGTCTGGGGTGCTTAAACTGGTTTTACAGAGCTCTAACCTCGCACTGTATAGTTTTTCGAAACCAAGCAATAAGTAATACATTATTGGTTAGACTTGTCAATCTGTTTAGACCTGTCATTTCCTGTTGAAACATCAATTTTTAAGACGTGGATTCTTCTTTGAGTATGCCACAGTAATTCTGCAGTGTGTGGTTTGGCATCTGGTCCCTTTTACTACTTTGGCAGCGCCGAACTATGTAGGCAATAGGCACGGAAGGCATAGAAGAAAGATAGAAGCTTTTATATTGTTAAAAGCAATGTTTCAACAGCTTTCAAATAATAATAATAATAATAATAATAATAATATGTTGTTATTGTTGTTTAAACATTGGAACATCACACCTTCTTCACATGTAGTATAATACAAAAAGATACAGAGACAGAGAGACAGGATTGCATTTTGTTCAATTTTATTTTCTCTTTCAGGTTGTACGATGTTTTTCTTGCAAAGATACGACGACTTTCAGATAAACTGTGATATCTTAGAAACGAGCATTGCTGCTAACCACTTGAGTGCATGCATTTACACCTGTCTTCAGCGGGATTACTGCATGGCTTCTACTTTTGAGTACGTCCCACTTTATGTACTAAGGTCGCACTCTTATTAATTTCCCATGGTTTTAGTTGTAATGTACGAAAACGTGTTGTGTTCTGACTGTATTGTGCAGTCGGGGTTGTTGATCCAATTGTAGACGGTATAAGTTCACTGAGCGGCATACATAAACTGGTTTAGCACATGACATCCTCACTGCAGTACCAGTGTATGTAGTTAAATGTTGAAGAATTCATGTTTGTTTATTTCTTCTGATGCTTTCAAAACAACTCTAAGTCAACGTCTCTTATTTGTACAAAAACTAGATAAACACTGTATAATTTATTTGATAGAAAGGTTTTGAGTTTGTGCGTATATGTTGGAGATGTCTGGTAAGCATTTAAAACAGTGATAGTTGCAAAACTAATTACCAAACTAAATGTTTGGAATCAATACTTAGGAATCCTGCTTCTGACAATTAGTCTAACAGAAGTATTGAGCTAGACAAATTAATTGACCAATTTCATAAAGGGGCAGGATAAATTATGCATAAATCTTTATCGTATTGGGTAATATTTTCATATTTTAAATTCATGCTTTTTAACCAGCAAAGCAAATAATGTTTGTCTAAACAATTTTCGGAGAAATTCCGTAAGATAAAATCAAGTCAATTCGCCCTGGGCCAAATTACGCTTTTCGTGGCTACGGTAAATAAATGGGTCTATTATATAGTTTTATCCAGCGCCTAAGTTTTTAAACCAAATATATTGGTCATTTAATATGACCTTTGCCTGTATGAAAATTGCACTGTTTTAAGTCAGACAGTAATTTAAGTTTTATGCATTATCAAACTACTTTCACCATTACTGAACTCTAATATGTATGTATTAGATATTCTCAGAAAATATATCATTTGAAAACATTTATTTCTTATAAACGCATTTATAAAGTATTTACATCCCATGAAAAAACACTAATGGTTCGAACGTTTAAGTGTTAATTTGAACAAAGCTAAATTTAAACATATATTTTTTTCTTCCTAATTACATTTTTATAGTATTGTAAAACACAAATTACTTGACCCTTCCTCAGGTACTTATATGCCCTTTTAGCCATTAACACAGGTTATTTTTCACAGGTTGCGGGTCCAAAGTTAAACAGTAAATTAAAATAGTTAAAGTAAGACAGATGTCAGGAAAGCGTATTTAAACATGAAGAGCCATTGAGCTAATATTGAAGGATTGTACAGTATTATTTGTTTTGTTGTTTTGTTTTGTATTTGTTTCCTTGTAATCCTCTATATTTGCGGCGTACTGTTTGGTATTAACATCGATTACAAATGACTTTTTCATAGCATTTAGGGTGTCTGTAAATGTATATAATCTCAGATTATATCTATCGATTATTTCTTTACAAATGAATACAAGAGAAATAACAATTGTTTGACACGGGTCAATCTTCTACACGTGAATAAAACCTTACACAAGGCATACCTTAAATCATGGGGTAGCAGTTTTATGACCAGGCCAATAAACGATTATTTTAACTAGAGTCGAATCCTCTAATTGGCTCATTCAGTAAAGTTATCAATAATAACATATAAGCACATACAACAATTGTCCAATGTTGTGTATTCCTATGAGAAACGTAATACAATAAAATATATTGTAGATATAAAAATAATACGTTATGAAATAATTTAGAAAAAAAGCAACAACACAAAGCCTCCCTTTCAATACTTTAATAACTCGCACATCGTAAAATAACTAGCTAATAGCCTAGAAAGCCTCTTGTATCGATAAAAATGTGACACTTAACAAAATACAACATTGACTGTTTTACACGGACTTTAATTCCACAGATGTTAAAGAAACACAAAATAATTTTAATTATTTGATTTAAGATTGAATTATTCGGTTTCTTCACCTTTTTTCATTAAAAAACTTATATTCTTTCACATAAGAACCATTAAGTTTATTACTAAATTACTACACAAGAGTAGTTTTTCGTCCAATATATAAATAAATCCGACTAGACGCATTCATGAAGCTAAAAACCACAGTAACAAGTACAAGTTTTAGTGAAAGCGAGTCAATTTGGGCCCTTGTTTGTCTAACCTAGTTATAGAGGGCCCATTTGAGGAAGGCTAAATTTGACGGGTAGGGGGGTTCGGGGACGGCGGAGAAACTGGTTATAAATTACAATGAAGTTAAAGTTTTACACAGTTATAACAAAATGAATATACATATGTGTAATACAGTTATGTACCATTTCTAATCGTTTTAAATGCAATATTTGAAAAGACAATTATAAATCTCGTAGTGTGTCGTTAAAGACATTATTGCTAATTGTCTTATTTAATAAATAAGATTTTTGTTTAGCAAATATACGCTTTTCTGAAGAGACAAGCACGATTGTTTTTAGTCATCATTTATCAATATAGCGTGATATGGACCATATGGAAAACTTCTTCGAAACACTTCAGCCATTTCTATTATCAGTAAAAGCAAATAAATCAAATGCTATTTAACAATATATCTGATCCTTCATCTTATCTCTACAATGTCTTTATCGCTTTATTCACCAGGTGATGTAAGAAATAAATGTGTTATTGGTCCATTAATCGTAGACCACTTGTCTAAATAGCAATGACCCAGGTTAGATCTCTGACTTCACACTTCGGCACCGAAAGAAAATAAAATCTTGAAAGACATATCGCCTCATTGTATGTAAGTATATTTTTTCTTTAAATGACTTTGATTTTAAACGTTTAGGTCGGGAATACAGAAAAACGTGACATCGTTCTAATACACCACCCACCAAACGTCGCATATGTTAATGTATAAAAACAAAAATACATCAATATGAACTCAAATAAGTTAATTTTGAAATTTTGCAGGATCATAAAATGTGTCATATTTATCAATCGTTTTTGCGAGGCTAGATTCATACTTTATGCACGGCAGCCCTGGCTTGTACTTCGGACTCGTAATTAAATTTATCCTATAAGGATTGTTACGTGTATTTCCTTTGATGGACATTAGACTTTGGTTCTTCAATTCCATCTTCATATGAACAGAATGCTACAACCATTTTTTCGTCTCTGGTTTTCATGATTCAGAAAGTCAATTTTATTTTTAGTCAACCATTTTTGTGTAGTTTTTCAAATCGAAATGATACCATATTCTTTTCTAAACACTATGTGGACACTATTTTTCAATGAACAGAATGCTACAACCATTTTTTCGTCTCTGGTTTTCATGATTCAGAAAGTCAATTTTATTTTTAGTCAACCATTTTTGTGTAGTTTTTCAAATCGAAATGATACCATATTCTTTTCTAAACACTATGTGGACACTATTTTTCAATGACGTCACTACTTTTGTCATAACTTATAGGAAATATCAGCGCTTGGACATTTTGTATTCAAATAGATCGTTTTGCTTTACACTGCTTGCATTTGAGAAACTCGTCAGGAAGTGCGAGATTAGAGCTCTGTAAAACCGGTTTAAGCACCCCAGTCCATATTGCCGACTGACCGTTCCAAGGCGGTAACTGTCGGGTTTGCTCTTTTCGTTAAATGACTCATCACAAATTTGTTCTTACTTTTCAATTGGCTTGCATGTGAAATACCTTTGTTCTGTGCCTTTTCGGAGTTTGGTATATGTAGCAAAACTCAAAGGACTTTGTCATATATTCTTATTCGTAGTAGGACAATAGTGTGAAAAATGGGCTATTAATGTGAAAAGAACAAACTTTGGCACAAAAGTTGTACGGGTAATATTGGCAGAAAACACTGAGAACTCTATATGTATAAAGTTTGTGGCTGAAACCAAGTATAATGAACAAATTTACAATTGGTTTTTAATAGAACGTTACCACTAGATAATGATAAAGGATAATCGTATGATTTTAAAATAGTGATTGTCCGATAATTAATAGCTGAAATTAATTTTATATTCTAGCATTTAAGGACAGGCTATTTGGTTATCATATTGCAAAATAATGTTTTTCTTTACACTTTGGGCTTTGAAATATACGCATATGTCTCTAGCTCTGTAATAAAAGTTCCACACTGACAGAGTGCTCGGCATATCATTTCTGACTTTACACACTTGCACCTTCCACTACATCCTGTTTCAAGCTTGCAATTACATCGCAGGAGTTCTGGATGGCACGATGATGATGCAAGTCCCACTTTGTAGGTGGAGATATGATAGCAAATAGCTTAAGCGACTGTCCCCTGTGAAATCCTGCGTAAAAATGGATCTTTTGGCATTTTCAGACAAAGAAACAAGCATATGTGGACTGGCATGTAATGCACGGCACTTGCATGGAAACAACATCTTTCTTTTGTTTTCATTTAGTACCAAGGACAATGACATCTTGAAAGTAATCTTTAAATAGGTTGCCTTTATCAAGGGAAGCTGAACATATTTTTATCTGTTGTTGAAACTGCTTCTTGTTTGCTTATGGTGGAGGGTAGACGCTTTCGTGTGTCTTCTTTATTCAGTTGTTTTCTCAAAGTCTTTTAAGCAATCAACAACACTTGGGAAATGTCCCTGCAAAAACAAAAACTCTAACAAGAACTGGAACAAACAGAGCATATTTTGGATGATCAAGTGCAAAAAAAAAACAGCATTTAATTAGCAAAGGACTAAATTTACAATGGAAATGTAACTCCTTCCCTTAGTGTCTTGATGAACACTGACAAAGCTACTGAAAATCGCAGTCAAAGACCAGAAATGGAACTGTGGGCACCTCAACTCCCGCTAAGCATGTCATGCCTGCTTATTACCTTCATCATTTCCCCTGTTCTCAGAAAGAATCAAGGCCTGCAGTGCACATGGTGGGATTTGATGAGCATGTCGTGTTTAACTGATGTCGTGTTTAACTGAGTTGGGCAACTTTTAGGAAATAATATGCTGTTTAGATGTTACAATGTTTGCTTGTTCCAGAATATTTGTCCAAGCACTGTTAACCAATTATTTACGGAACTAAATGTAGCCAGTTCGATATAAAGACCTTTAAGCACCGAGACATACCTACCTTCACCAAGGTCTGCAGACCGTTGTTTGTCCACAGTTCAAATATTAAATAGCATTAGCAATGAGTCATTGAGTGTTTTATCATCGATGATGTTTTACCTTGTTCTTCAAACCTTGGAAGTAAGGCACTTCTGTCTGGCGCTTTGATCGCTTTTTCGTATGTGAGAGTAGTTTAACATGATATCCAGAATTTGACTTATGCATACTATTTGACCTTTTCATCCATTTCAAATAGTGTAAGTTGCTGTAGCTGTCCACCATCTTTGCAACAAAAGAACAGCATTGTTGCAGGATAATTTTAGCTGCATGCCCAGTTCTAAGGCAGCTGTCTGTTGCTGGATTCGATTGTGAAATCTTAGTCTCTGCAGATGTTTTTTAATGACCACTGACTTTTCCATTTAGTTATTTTATTTCTGCATAGCTTATGCTGTTTGGCTTTTTTTACTCATAAAACAGAGGCTGTGTTGCCATTCATCAAGCCTTGAAGTGATCATGGTCAGACCCGGTGTTTTTGGTGTACAAAATACTTTTATTTTGTTTGCAAAGACATTTTGTGTATTTCGTGCTGTAGCTGGACACTGCAGAGACACGCTATTTGCCTCTTGGCATACTTACTTCACACTTACTTCAGTCAATTAGACGTTTTGTCATATTGTATCCAAAGAACCATGTGACTTCATTATTTCTGTAAATATGCGAGGACAAACAATACAAATGTAAATCTGCGAGGACAAACAATACAAATGTAAATCTGCTTGGACAAACAATACAAATGTAAATTTGCGAGGACAAACAATACAAATGTAAATCTGCGAGGACAAACAATACAAATGTAAATCTGCAAGGACAAACAATACAAATGTAAAACAGCAAGGACAAACAATACAAATGTAAAACTGCGAGGACAAACAATACAAATGTAAATCTGCAAGGACAAACAATACAAATGTAAATAACTTTTAAAAGCTCATACAAGCATTGACTACTCTTCTTTTTCATTTCATTTCAATAATTGTATTGGCAGTACAGACATTGATCAGGTGCCAATCTCTCTGTAGTCATTTCAAAAATATGATACACCAATGCGTAAAGAAATGCATACACATGTAGAATCAATAAACATTAAGAATGACATATTTTCATTTTAGCTCGCCAAATCGTTCGTGTCTGCTTCACTCATGTGAAAATACCACGGTAACTTTGACTTCTGCATTGAACACTTACCATGCGGTTCAAAGAACTTGTCTTGTGGATGGAGGTGAGTAACAGGTATAAATGTATTTGTGGATGGAGGTGAGTAACAGGTATAAATGTATTTGCCTTTAGGGGAATTGGTATCCATTTGTCCACGTTTGTTATTAAATGTCTACTTTTGCATATGTCATGTTTCACTTCGCTTTCATTACGTTCACAATCCATATCTCTCTTACTGTGGAAATTTTGAGAGGACCCTTTTTACCTATTTCTATTTATCTTTTTTTTTTCTTTTTTTTTTTTTGTTCATCTCTGAATTACCCCCTTTTGCATTTTCATATGTAAATAAGAAAATGACCTATAAGAATTACCACAGATATTTAAATCTAGACTACCTCAAGACAAAAAATGTAAAAGTGACAAAAACACAGAAACGAGACATAACACACAAAAAGAAAAAAAAAACAGCAGTTACCGCCTCGGAACGGTCAGTCGGCAAAAGGACCGACTTGGGTGCTTAAACCTGATTTGTGAAGTGTTCCATTCTCGTACTTCCTGAAGGTTTGTCTATCAAATAAACAGAGTAAAACTAACACCAAGCACTTGCATCGGCAGTTAAAACAGATAAAATGAAATAATATACAGAAAAAATAACTGGTAATGTAGTGATAGAGATGAGTTTATAGGTAATGAGATTCAAATAAATTATTATAGAAAGCCGAGGATTTTTCTGCAGTTGACATTTTATAATAAAGGTACAAAAAATCCCGATGTTATACCTACTGTGCAATCTCACGTAAAGTGCATGTGGACTGCTCAAGTTGTCTCACTTATATAGAGCACGAATGGAGAAGTAAAGAGACAGAAATCTAACAGTGATTGTCCAATTATCGCTTTAAGTCATTGTTTTATATAGTCTCAATTGACATTTATGGCCATCGTGTAATTTAAAAGCAATGCAAGTTCTTGAGTGTAAAAGGGTCAATTGCAAGCAATGCAGTACAACGAAAAATTCTGATCAGTTTTGTAAAAATGTCAGAAAAGTTATTGTGACCCTGGATTTTCTTTATCTTGTGTAAAATTTGGGATATGTAAATACTATGGAAGGTATACGAGATGAATCACCTTCAAGGTATGGATAATTCACAATATTGAAATTGCAACCGTCTTGTCATAGATTTTAGTAGAGACGTTTTCTATTGAAAATAGCGATCTCAATGTCTAGAAATGTTGCATTCAAATTTCAGTTATTTGCTTTATTATAATAAGGTTCTAGAGGAAAAATCAGATGGATCATTTGAGAAAATAAAAGGATGTCTGTAGTAAGAATATCGTAAAGATAGCGTAGCGTTGAATTGAAAGCATCTATAAAATGGCTTTGGTTAGAAGGAGATAAGTTAAAATGAAAACACGTTCAAAGCAGTTTAAAAACAAATCTGCAATTAATGGAGCACAGTTTGTTCCCATAAAATACTAATCTGAATAAAGTATCACTGCTTTTTATATAACTATTGTCTTATGGGAAATCTACAGCATCACAAACATCCTTACAAGTCCACAACCGTACAAGTCATGTTTTACATTACGTTCCGCTGTATATTTAATTCCAACTTTTTCTACGTTTTTAATGTTCCCATTTGTTCAGATCTACTTCCATGTCCCACCTGTCCACGGTTATATGTCTCTTTTTTGCATTTTCTGCATTGTTATTCGATCAATTGACCAACTTTTTATGGTGCTTGCGTTTTTCTGTTAAAGCATTTTAGCGACTCTAAGCTCACAATCTCCAACATTGTATCGTGTCTTATTGGTACTCTATATGCATGTCTCAATTGGCTTTCTCTAAAATAATAATTTCCTCATTGTCATTTTCATGTTCTTATACCTCAGTTTTCCTTTTACATGTCTTACGATATCGCCTTTCTTTTTCGTGTCGCACATCGACTACTTTTACCATTTTAATGTCATCTTTTTCATCTCATTTCTCAGTTCGCCTACTGTTTTTTATTTTACATTACATCACGTTATCCCCTTTTTTAAATGTTCATGTCTAATGCTTACATTTTATGTCTCATTTACAAACGTTTGCCTTATTTTGTCTTATGATAAATATTTTTGTATGTTGTCAATTGTATGTCTACCTTTGCCTTCTTTGATCTTTTCCGTGTCTCATAGTGTCTTCTCTTTAATGGGTTTTGTAAGATTTCTAAACAAACGTATAGTTGTGGCAATATCTTTTGATACATTTTCTGTTTTACACAATAAGATTGCCCCCGTGAGCATGTACAACAATGTGTGAATTGTGCATTGACCAGCCTGTGTCCGACACCGCACATTCTTGTCAACAATGTGAACAACTCCCAGGTCTGTATTAACCTGGCTGAGTGGAGTGACCCGACAGTTAATATGAGCGTGTACAGGGAAGTAGAGCAGAGGTAAATAATCCACTTTTTTGTCTTTATATCATCGCTGTCGCCACCATCATCATTGTACACGCAGTCAATATATTTGTCGTTGTAAAATCATTTAAATTAACAAGAACACAATTATGATAACCTGACTGCGTCACTGTACTGGCCCTCATTTTCCAATAAAAAGCAACCCCGCTTTTAAAAGTACAGTAACTCCTGACATAAATTACAAGTTTTGGGATAAATCTCACAGTGTGAAACATCTTAAAGATAATGACTGGGGTTTCTGTCACGTCATGATATCATAATAAAGTATGAACTATTATATGAACATATGTCCCTTAATCAGAAAGTATTTTACTTGTTACTACCTGCGTTAACAGTGCTCCATTAGTTATGATGCTTTTAGTTCCATAGTTTCATCACCTTAATGAATTATTTATTTACACTGTTTGTATTTTAGAAAACAAATCAGAATGTGACTGGTTAGAGAGCTAAAACACATTTGTTAAGCACTCCAGTCGGTCATACTGACCTTTGCAAAGTGGTAACTGTTGTTTTTCTCTATGTGTAATGTCTGGTCTTAATGCTTTTCTAACTTTTAACTTGTCTAGAAGTAGTTTAAAATTTGTGTGTGGTAAATTATCATTTTTCATATTTTCATGTTCATAGAGACAATTCTCCCTGTTTATATTAGGAATTTCAATGTGATGGAATTATAACATGTCATTACAGATGCGATTTCCATTACTGTGGCCAAATATTGATGTCCAAAGAAACGATTGACGTTCCTCGCATTTTCCGGAAGACATGTCGTAACGGTAAATGTATAACAAACTAGATTTGTCTTGGGCAGCATGGGTATATATATTTTTGAATAGTCTTTTGTGCAAACTATTTTCTCTAAATGTTACTTTTCCTGGACTTCGTGGACTACTTGGAGATACGCCCTAATGTAGGAAAGCGGTGTTTTATGGGTGCGAGGTTTACATTCAAGAACTTCTACTGTATATAAAATATTTATCTTTTTTTCAGATTGCCCCGTGTTCTCGCTTGCAATCCAGTCAAACAAAATAGGCAGTTGTGATCCAGTGGCATACGTTCCGTATCCCCATGGAAATCGGGCCGATTGCATAGAGTTATGTCTGGATACGCCCAGCTGCACGTTTGTGTCTATCTTAGAAAGCGATGGAGATTGTTTTCTGTATAATAAAACGTGCAATACCTTTGCCCGTAATAGTTCATACCTGACAGTAAACGTGACGTGCATTGATGCAGGTAAAATTTATTTGAAGTTCCACTCGATGTTGACGATATTGTTACTACATTTATTTTTATTCCACTACTCCTACAACTAATTTCTACGTTGTTTTCCTTATGTTTATTCCTTTATTGTTCTTTGTCCCCACTTCGCTTCCGATCCCTCTTTCTTTTGTGAGTAAAGCCAACAGGATAATTGAATAAGTTTTTCTTTAAAACTGTGTATGCCAATGTTAAATGGTCGTGAGAACCTTCGTTTCAGACCTTGTAAGACGGTGCTTACGTATTGAATGATCTGTTAAAAGCCACATGTCTGCCATCATGAAGTATACCGTGAATACAGTGGCATGTATATAGTGTATGGGGGTTTTCCTATATAACTGCTACCTGTGACTTTAATAACTTTATTTAAAAGTTTATAATATTGTTCTTATCTTACAATCTCATACATATACGGAGAATAACACTAGCAGAGAGAAAAATGTGTCTTTTATGAAAACTGGTATATAACATATATTTATATATATATATATATATATATATATATATATATATATATATATATATATATATATATATATATATATATATATATATATATATATATATATATAATAGTGGCATTATGTCCCTTCCTTTCCTAAACTTTCCAAAAGCATTGAACACGGCGGCCATTTAATATCCCTGGCAAATGATTTTACCACATGAACATAGCCAACACATATTAATTGCATTTCTGAAATTCTCATTAAGAGTGTCCTCGTGAGCACGTGCAGCAATGTATCAACTGCAACTTGACCAACACGTGTCCAATGCCGCACATACTTGTCAACAACGTGAACAACTCTCAGTTCTGTACAAACTCGGCTGCGTGGACAGACCCGACAGTTTTTTTGAGCTTGTATATGGAACCAGAACAAAGGTAAAAAGTCATCGCCATCCCCATTATCATCATCATCATCGTAATTAATATACTAAACATCACCTTCGTCTTCAGCAGCAGCAGCATATTAACATTAAAACTTTATCATCATTGTTGTCGTCAGCATCACTGTCATGGCTATTCGTCTTCGTCAATAATTTTATCCTTGTATAATCATAAACGTAAATAAAAGGTGTAAAATCCTTGCCAGGGTTTTTCAAACGACCACATTTATTTCATTTTTTGTGTCACGATTTCTTTTTTCTTTTTTTCCCGTTTTCTGACAATTTCTGTAGAGCTAAATTGTCACACAGCGGTCGAGTGCTTGTTAGAACAGAACAAAACATTACCCCTTTGCCACCACGACAACAGTTCATCTCCACGTTAGCGGCCATATGCCTTTCAGATTACAGTAACTGCTGTGACGATATGGACAAAAAAGACATAGGGTTTGACAATCGAGATTTTAACGGGATTATAGTTTTTTTCGGTTTATATTTAAAAAATAATGTACCATTAAACGTTTATTTTGAAGATAATGTCTGAAGAATGACTACATATAAGTATAGTTGTTTAGATTTTTACATTTAAATCGAATGGCAGGGGCGTGCACTTACCCCCCCCCCCCCCCCCCCCCCCCCGAAGATAATGTCTGAAGAATGACTACATATAAGTATAGTTGTTTAGATTTTTACATTTAAATCGAATGGCAGGGGCGTGCACTTACCCCCCCCCCCCCCCCCCCCCCCGGAATAGTGCGTATACTAAAAGGTCGCCTAGGCACGCCCCTGAATGGAAGTATTCACATTTAACCAATATCAGTGTGCAAAAACATTTTCTCTACTATGGCCACTTGCCTTGAACACAGCTAAATGTAACCGGTGTGAGGAGAGTTTTAGGAAGTTTTGCTTAGTGATCCAAGCTGATCCTCAAAAAATTAAGGTGAATGTGACCACGTGTGGTTTCTTGTTTTGTTCTTACATCAAGTCAGCTTTAATTCATCTGCTTTCAGTGAAAACAGTCTCCGGACAGCTTTAAGTGTGGAAGTGTGACGAATTACTAATAAAGCTCAGATGCGCTATTTGGTTGGTGTCAGTTTGAGCCAGTACGCGATTGCAGCTGTGCAATCAATGTTCAAAACTATTCCATAATAATTTAAATGTACAAATGATTGGAAATGGGAAAGTAGGCAAATCTTCAGCTGCAAATAAACCCCTCTTCTAAAATATAGATTATATATTGAACAAAACCTAACTTCTCATATCAGTAACTTGTACTTGACAATGAAACTACAAACAAGGGTTGTTAGTTCTGTTTTCAAGATCTTGCTTCGTCGAAAATGATGTAAAAATAACATTAGATAAAACTTGAACAATGTTGCACGTGTAGTTTTAGTATACTTGTGAAAACTGAATCTTGAAGCCAAACTGCTACACAGTAACAAGCTCAGGTCACAGTCTGAAACATAAAAGAATATTGGTAACACAACGCACAGGTATATTACAAAATTTCTATAAAATCGGAACATTTCTCGATCTTTCCTCTCTAGAACAACGGTGTGGCTATGGAAAATGTTAGGGGTTTTCTACTAATAAAATCATTTAGCCATGCGAGCTTTGAATATAAGTGTTTGTAGGTATAGTTCTCTATTCCAGTGCTTTCGTCGACTTTAGTAATCTTTTGAAGGAATCTTAAACACTGCAATGATTGTTAAAATGGTTTATGCAAAAAACGGTTGAAATGTCCAAAAGCTTTTGCAATTAAAGTTTCAAAACAGAGCTTTCGCAAAAATGAGAGTATTGTTATTAATGACTCAAACAAGGTGGAATCAATGATCTAATTATTGTTAAAATGTATCTGAAAATTTGGATTAGGCCCGGTTCTTAATTGTTTTGCAAATAATTTTGAGCTGTTTCATTACCCCTTCAGATTTGTATGAAAAAGTTATTTTTGCAAAAGCCGTTGGGCATGCCAACAGCCTTTAAAGTAGTCCCAGAATTTGCAACAATTGTTCCCGTGAATATTACAAACGCAGCTGATGCGGTTTAGTGTGTAAGAGGTGATTTTAGTCATGGTGTTTGTTTTTTCAGGTGCGAATTCCATTTTTGTGGTAAAGTATTGGTGTCCAACGCAACTTTTGGAGTACCGCCTTTTTTTCGGAAATCATGTCGACAAGGTAAATTTGAAGCGACAAAGACTGTCAGTTAACAGTCTTGGACAAAGTCGATGTAGTAGTGAATTTTTAATTTTTGTACAAACAATAAGTTTTTGTGAACCAAAATGAACGTTGAATTAAGCCAGTAATCATCCAGTCGCCGCTAAATACTTATTTCTGAGAGATGATGTTTTCTGAAATATAATTTTATGTTTTAGTTTATGGGAATCAAAATTATTTCTTGTAATTTAGAACTTTATTGCGCAAAGTATTAGAAACCCAAAATATACACCGAGGTCTCTATATGTTTTTGTGAACCAAAATGAACGTTGAATTAAGCCAGTAATCAGCCAGTCGCCGCTAAATACTTATTTCTGAGAGATGATGTTTTCTGAAATATAATTTTATGTTTTAGTTTATGGGAATCAAAATTATTTCTTGTAATTTAGAACTTTATTGGGCAAAGTATTAAAAACCCAAAATATACACCGAGGTCTCTATATGTTTTTGTTTTCAGACTGCCCCGTATTCTCGCTTGCAATCCAGTCAAACAAAACTGGCAGTTGTGATCCAATGGCAAACGTTCCCCATGGAAATCAAGTCGACTGCATAGAGTTATGTCTGGATACGCCCAACTGCACGTTTGTGTCTTTTTCTGAAAATGACGGGAACTGCTTTCTGTTTAACCAAACGTGCAATACCTTTGTTGAAAACAGTTCGTATTTGACAGTGGACGTGTCGTGCATTAATCCAAGTAAGAAAATTACTACTACTACTACTACTAATAATAATAATAATAATAATAATAATAATAATAATAATAATAACAATAATAATAACAATAATAATAATAACAATAATAATAATAATAACAACTTCTACTACTACTACTACTACTACTACTACTACTACTACTAATACTAATACTAATACTACTGATTATAATAATAATAATAATAATAATAATAATAATAATAACAATAATAATAATAATAATAATAATAATAACTACTTCTACTACTACTGCTGCTACTACTATCCTAGTTTTGCCGCTCATGATGTCACCCCACTTACTTTCGCCAGACTATCTATTACTGATGTTACTGCTGTTTCTGCCTGCCACGTACTTTTTACTGTTTTTTTTTATTTATAATTGTGGACACCTACTGCTACAAAACATCGACTACAATGAATTCTCAAAACAACTACATTATTAATACTAAGAAATTTATAAACTACCGATTTTATTTCAGAACCCGTTCAGAACTTCACACAGATTTGCCACAACTGCGGTATGAGTGCTGATTGTCCACCGTCTTTCAGCAAGACGAAGAAATATGCTGAATACCAATGCAATGATCTGTGGATTACCTTCCAGTTTGCAACATCTGTCATGTACAACGTTAGTAATCGCAACTGTTATGCATACGATTGCCGGCTGGTGACACAAAGTATTGGCAATACGGTGTACAGACAGACCAATAACAATGGTAACGTTTCGTTTGATCATATTTTGAGTATTACTAAAATGTATAGAATTAAAATAAAATTGCATCTACACATTATAGACATAGGTCTTAGACATTATGGTGAATTATTTTAGCTTTAAAAGGGTGAAAAGAAACTAATGAAAATTATTAGAACTGTAAAAACACCAACAAGCGCAGCTGAGGGACGTTATTTACCGACTGAACCTCGATCCCATACGCTAAGGGACTTGTGAGGGGCAATCCTAACTGCTTGGACAAGAAAACCCCGGTATTAGTAGATTGAACTTATCTATATAGGTCTTATTAGTGTGTAAAGCCGGTAGGGTAGGCTGAAATATCAATGAAACTATCAAACAGTTATGGTGTTTAATCGTCCTTTTGTTAGTGAAACAATAATGTTATATGTCTACGGGTACAATACGTCTTTCAGAACTTCTGTTGTATGCCCCTTGCACTTACAGCTTGGCACTGCCACCGTAGTCCAACATTTATATTCTTTTTTTAATAAAGACATCTAAAAATGTAACATTTAAAAGTGAATGCTTTTCTGTAGATCCAGAATGTTTAGAGCTAGAACTCTTTGTGTACATCCACCACAGACCCTTATCATGTCATGGTGATCTCCAAATGATCGGTGATGTGACGAGTCACGAACAATGTATAGGTCCATGTTTGGATCTGAAAGGCTGTCGAGGTAAATATCCGGATACAACCTACCATTTTCAACTTATTGAACAGTTTTTATTAACCGTCAAATGGATTGGTAGTTTGAAATGAGTATTCTGTTCGGATTCTAGGTCAGTGGTGGGGACAGTTATCTATAACAGAAGTTTTTATATAACATTAAAATAAGTTAATTTTAACCAGTGATTTAGATCAATCCTTTAATATAAAAATGAATAACAAAAAGTCAAATATTATAAGATTTAAGAACTAACATTGTGTTTTTCTTCTTTCAGGTGTAACGTTTTACAATGGAACGTGCACACTGCATGGACTATGTACGAATCCAGTCCCTGAAAATGATACCGTGTATGTCAAGGTAGCCTGTCAAGGTATAGGTTATATTCTTAAAAAAATAAAGTATTTTTCTTAAATCTAAACAAAATGCAGGTGTATAAACACAACACATTTTATTTTGTATATCCTAGCTATTATGTTATACGTCCAAAGTTTATTTTAATTGTTCTTTATAACTAAACTTTTGGACTAAGATCCTGTAAGTGACCTTTATAAAGGCCTTACCTAGTGATTAGATTTGCGACTTTTGTGTTCTTTGCTCGTTTTATCTTCAAGAACCCCCCCCCCCCCCCAAAGAACTTTGAGGTTAAAACTCTGTAATCCGGATTTAGCACCGCAGTTGAACCTTTTTGCTGACTACCCGTTCTAAGGCGTTGGCTTTTGGGTTTTCTATTTTATGTTATTTTTTATCACTTTCACATTTCATTGGCAAGATAATACTTTTGTTTTAACTTTTTAAAACTAAAATAAACGTGTATGTTGCAATTATTATTATATGACTTTGTCATATTTTCGCGTTGTAACTTCCTACTCCATCACCGCATAAGCGGATAATTTCATGTCTTCCACGTCTGCCGTCTGACCGTTCTAAGGCGGTTACTGCTGGTTTTTCTTTTTGTCTGTAATGTTTAGTCTCTGGTGTTTTTGACACATTTACAGTTACTCTGTATGCTTTTTTCTGGCAGTAGTTCAGATTTCAATATCTGTGGAATTTCTTATAGAACCTTGTCATATTATCCTGTACTTAATTCTAACCTTCTGTAAGAAACATGGCTGCATGACACAATAAGTAATATGCACCACCTGCTAGGGTTTATCTGTCATCATGCTGTTTGCTTCAGTCCCGTTTCCTATTTAAAATAAACGTTCGGAATATTCTGGTTGGTTATCTCATACAATTTCTGAACTATATTTAAAGCGTTTTAAAATACAACATGATTTGTTCTTATTTCCTTCAGAATACACACCGTTGACGTGCAATCGGTCGGCTTTGCAGAGATGTGAACATTGTGTCAACGATTTCAGATGTGGTAGTGGAGAGTTTGTGAGAGCTATGTACAACTTTGACGATATAGACATGGATTTGTTTACAAACTACTCTCATGCTTTCATGATAAGGTATTTGTCTATTGTTTATCTGTTTATTTAATTTGTTTATATCAGTATTTGAAATGCATATTCAAAACACATCCAAGCGATATAATTGTAGACATTTTAGCGAATGTCAGCTTACATTTGGAGACTTGTTGGTTTGGATGTGATCAGATACACACTGGATCTCTACACATGAACGTTTCTTCCCGATTGGCACTATAACCCCCTATAAATGAGATTCAGATTTTTGAGATGCCAAGACTAACTGTTTTGTCACCAATGTAAAGATGTACTTATTGCGTTGTTCAAAAGAGAGCGCATGTAAGCTCAGGTAAATATTACTGCTTACAGTTAGTTTATACAATGGACATATGACATTGGTTTTCACATAACGGCACCAACATTTGGCCAAAATGTATTGACACGACCTGAAGCAGTAAAGGCTTGGCGCTACGAAGCTTTTCTACTGCCCTTGTATTACTTTAGTATTATTATTATCGAATAGCAACAAGATAAAGTACATTTTCAATTTACGCATACGTCTGAACGAATGATTTTTACTTTACTTTCGTGTGTTGTCAATCACATTTCAGCGTAAATTCCTACGGCAAGTTTATCACTAACCCGCGATGTTTAGGGGTGTCCAGATTGTCTGGGAGCGTGGTTTTCCGGCAAAGTTGTACGTCAGGTCAGTAGCAGAAAGTTTAATCAGTCAAGTTGTTAACATCAGTGTTTTCCAAAACAACCAGCTTTGGCACAATAACTTGCTTAAGAAGCAAACATTCCCTAAGCTTCCATCTTGTTTTAAGTTTTAATTAAGTAATTTGTTATTAACGCTCTATATGTCGTAAACAACCATCCATCTTTGGTTAGCCAGCTTGTCTTCAGCAGCCAACGTCCACAGCTTTCTTGTTATAAGCAGCCAGCCTTCTAAGGCAAATGTCCTGTCTAAGTGTCCGTGCTTTGTTTAACACATTAACTAACAACCTAATGTCCTTAGCATCAAAAGTGTTTTAATGACCCTATATGTCTCAAGCCATCGTATTGTCACTAGCAGGCCAGTTTGACGGATCATTCAATGCAACATAAAGTTACATGCTGTAAGTGGAGTGGCAAAATGTGAACAGCTTGCCAAGACAATAAATCCCATATTCATTTTCGAGTCACTACTTAATATGTTACTACAATTTTGTCCGAGTTTCAGTCCTAAGCAGAATTGAGTCAAGTCTCTTTTTGGCTCATACCTGATGAATTATGAAATGCTGAAATATCTTATAGTTCTAGTGTTGTGGAAGGATATTCGTTCATGTCAGATATCTTAACATTATATATTAGTTGTCCACTTGTCCGAAATACTTTTATGTCATTTAAAAGCGGCCACGTTTCCCTATGCTTTCTCTGTAGAATAACCACACAATGGAGAATATGGACTAGGCGGGAGTATCGACAAACCTGTATTAAACAACTAATAAGTATGTTATATTGGCTTAATCTGCAATTTCTCTGTTCACAGACTGCCCACACTACGAGATGTTTGTGATTGGCGGGCTGGTCGGCACCTGTCCTGTGATAGGCAACATGAGTGGAGGAATGACGGCGACCTATTGCTTCCAATTATGTCTAGACATGATTGACTGCAGGGCTATCACATTCGATTTGGCATACCAGAAGTAAGCTAACTCAAAGTGAAGTAATTTTAACAAAAGTACATAATAATACAATTTTATTCAGATATTTTTTAAAAGAAATAAAATTCTGTTTTCAGTTATTTTAATATGTTCACAGAAACCTATAATTAAATAATACAACGATTTTTATTGAATGACAACAATTTTCCAAACAAAAATTGTAATGACAAAGAACCTTTTACTTAGACAGAAATTGCTTTATAATAACAGTAACAATATGTGTTTTAACTCGTTTTCAGTTATTTAATCTTAAACATACATGTATAGAGGCTTTCAAACTTGTAACATTGATTGACAAAACAAACTTTGAAGAATTTCCTATAAAAAGTTTTCTTTCTCCTTTTGAAAATATATTAGGATTTTTAAGACTTAATAGTTTTCCCTTAGCACATACAAATAAAAAGCAAAGGAAATTATTTGTTTTGGAAATCGATGGCTTAACTTTCTATCCCAACAATAAACCATTTGACGTAGCTCTTCCGATAACATTTGTTTCCTTCAATGCTCTGAAAGAACCAAGGTAAAAGATAGATTTTAATGATTTCTTAAACAGCGAATTTCGATGTCACCGGATGTGAAAGAAATCAATGCTTGTTTAGGTCGATTGAGAACGTTTTACGCTCAAACTACCGGAAAGACATAAATCTCACCTCACGTTGGTCCTACTTAGGTTTTCTGAAGCAAGGTCAGCCCGGATGAGTATCAACTCTGTTTGTAGAAATAATATGTTCCACTTTAATACATATCTAAACAAAAACGCTGAATTTGACGAATGGTCTGAGCACACATATTTCGCTGCTAATTCATTCTATTGCATCTTCGTACATGCTGCTTGATAAGCTTAACAGAAGGTTTAGTTTGTTGGGTTATGAGAAGTTGATGGTATTTAGTTGTTCACCTTATTTCAAATGTTTAAATGACAATTCCTTTGGCATTTGGGTGATTCTTTACAAAGAAATTAATAAAAGATAATAACAAAACAACTGGTATCGGCAAACCCTTTTTGTTATATACAAGTGATTTACAAATGTGTATCTATATTTTACTAAAGTAAGTTACTGAAACTCAACCAGTGTCAATATAGTTTTGTTTCAGAAAATGCATACTGTTTTGGTGGTTTGGATCTTACATCTTATTTTCTTCTAAATATAACGATATATAAATAGGCGTTGTTACGTAAAGCCTCGTGATTGCAGAGATGGATACACTGGGTGGGTGGGCGGTGTTGTGGGATGCACCCACCACCAACCAGGTAAAATGTGTAGAGTTGTTATAACACATACATGTAAAAGAAATACCAAGCTTTTAAAATTAATGTTGTCTTTTGACTGCTTAGGTCAAAGAAATGGTCCCTTACTGAGTATATATATCTAGTATTTATAGTATTTACTGATTTACCGATTTACTGCGATAAATTCAAATGATTCATATTCCCCCAAACACCCACCCCGCCCACTTCAAAAAAGTTCTTTGCATTACTGTTGTCATTTAAATAATAATCCTTGTTTATGTTTACAAAACAAAATACGCTAAAAACCGATGATGAATTTATGTCTCGTGTGTGCATGCAAACGTAAATTGATAAGAAGAAGAAAAAAACATACATTCAGAGTAGGGCTAAATCAAGTATAATTTATTATTACCATTTGTGAGTATCTAACAAACAGACATAAAATCAACCGATTTCTTTGAAAATTGTGAATTCGCATCTGAATAGGGCCATCTTTTTCCTTTCTTTGATTTCTCTTTGACTACACTTGCCAGGGTCAAAACGAAAACGTGTCTGATTTATGAAGTTTATTCTCTCAGTAATTTGTCAGTTTAACAATCAACTTGAATATGTGTACCTTTGTTACACAAATTACTTGCACTGTGAATCCTGATCTTGTGTTTGTTTGAACTGTGTTAGGGTTCTTATTGGTCATTGGGCATATTGATTTTTAGTCCCAAAGTGATGTAATCAAACATAATTTTAGAGTTATTTCCCCTTGAAATGCAAAAAACACCCACCTTTTATTATTAGTATTGTAAGAAACCATCTACGCTCCAATGTATTAAGAGTTTTAAAGTTCGAGACAGATAGGATACATTGTTAGTCGATATTATAAATTAATCTGTGTTAAAAAAAAGAAATTTAAATATATTTAAGGAATTACATATCTATGCATTCGAAGTACCTTTTTGCTAACTTTTGTTAATGACACTAGCCAGATTGTTTCGCTTAATACCACTTAAGTGAGAAATTGTGTATATATTTCAGCTGCACATTCCACAACTGTTCTAACAGTACGGCTAGCAATGACAGGTTCACGTTTATCGAGAGGAAATGTTTAACCAGCAAAGATTGTAAGTTTAAACAATTGTAAGATTAAAATATATAAGTGCCTGTATAATTAATTGCCTGTAACTTTATTTAGTAACATTAAGATTATCTTTTTAATATGATTTATGATTAATTTTTAACTACCCACTTACTGCAGGGGTTCTTTTCCGGATCAGGATAAACAGTTGATGGTTTGCCAGCTGACCTGCTTTGAGTCAGTAGTTATTGCTAAAGGTCGATGTAATGAGTCCAACTGCAATGTTTTCATACAACAATTAAGCATCGACACAATTTAAGAAATGATTTAAGAAATGTATATTTTATTGACTTGGGAAATGGTAGTTCCGGGAGTAAATGGTAGTTCCAGAGTTCCGGGAGTAAATGGTAGTTCCGGGAGTAAATGGTAGTTCCGGAGTTCCAGCAGTAAATGGTAGTTCCAAAGTTCCGGGAGTAAATGGTAGTTCTAGAGTTCCGGGAGTAAATGGTAGTTCCAGAGTTCCGGGAGTAAATGGTAGTTCCAGAGTTCCGGGAGTAAATGGTAGTTCCAGAGTTACATGAGTAAATGGTAGTTCCAGAGTTACATGAGTAAATGGTAGTTCCAGAGTTACATGAGTAAATGGTAGTTCCAGAGTTACATGAGTAAATGGTAGTTCCAGAGTTCCGGGAGTAAATGGTAGTTCCAGAGTTCCAGGAGTAAATGGTAGTTCGGGAGTAAATGGTAGTTCCAGAGTTACATGAGTAAATGGTAGTTCCAGAGTTCCAGGAGTAAATGGTAGTTCCGGGAGTAAATGGTAGCTCCAGAGTTCCAGGAGTAAATGGTAGTTCCAGGAGTAAATGGTAGTTCTAGAGTTCCGGGAGTAAATGGAAGTTCCAGAGTTCCAGGAGTAAATGGTAGTTCCAGAGTTCCGGGAGTAAATGGTAGTTCTAGAGTTCCAGGAGTAAATGGTAGTTCCAGAGTTCCGGGAGTAAATGGTAGTTCTAGAGTTCAGGGAGTAAATGGTAGTTCTAGAGTTCCAGGAGTAAATGGTAGTTCCAGAGTTCCGGGAGTAAATGGTAGTTCCGGGAGTAAATGGTAGCTCCAGAGTTCCAGGAGTAAATGGTAGTTCCAGGAGTAAATGGTAGTTCTAGAGTTCCGGGAGTAAATGGTAGTTCCAGAGTTCCAGGAGTAAATGGTAGTTCCAGAGTTCCGGGAGTAAATGGTAGTTCTAGAGTTCCAGGAGTAAATGGTAGTTCTAGAGTTCCAGGAGTAAATGGTAGTTCCAGAGTTTCATGAGTTAATGGTAGTTTCAGAGTTCCAGGAGTAAATGGTAGTTCCGGGAGTAAATGGTAGTTCCGGGAGTAAATGGTAGTTCCGGAGTTCCAGCAGTAAATGGTAGTTCCAAAGTTCCGGGAGTAAATGGTAGTTCTAGAGTTCCAGGAGTAAATGGTAGTTCCAGAGTTCCGGGAGTAAATGGTAGTTCCAGAGTTCCGGGAGTAAATGGTAGTTCCAGAGTTACATGAGTAAATGGTAGTTCCAGAGTTACATGAGTAAATGGTAGTTCCAGAGTTACATGAGTAAATGGTAGTTCCAGAGTTACATGAGTAAATGGTAGTTCAAGAGTTACATGAGTAAATGGTAGTTCCAGAGTTCCGGGAGTAAATGGTAGTTCCAGAGTTCCAGGAGTAAATGGTAGTTCGGGAGTAAATGGTAGTTCCAGAGTTACATGAGTAAATGGTAGTTCCAGAGTTCCAGGAGTAAATGGTAGTTCCGGGAGTAAATGGTAGCTCCAGAGTTCCAGGAGTAAATGGTAGTTCCAGGAGTAAATGGTAGTTCTAGAGTTCCGGGAGTAAATGGAAGTTCCAGAGTTCCAGGAGTAAATGGTAGTTCCAGAGTTCCGGGAGTAAATGGTAGTTCTAGAGTTCCAGGAGTAAATGGTAGTTCCAGAGTTCCGGGAGTAAATGGTAGTTCTAGAGTTCAGGGAGTAAATGGTAGTTCTAGAGTTCCAGGAGAAAATGGTAGTTCCAGAGTTCCGGGAGTAAATGGTAGTTCCAGAGTTACATGAGTAAATGGTAGTTCTAGAGTCCCAGGAGTAAATGGTTGTTCCAGAGTTTCATGAGTTAATGGTAGTTCCAGAGTTCCGGGAGTAAATGGTAGTTCCAGAGTTCCAGCAGTAAATGGTAGTTCCAAAGTTCCGGGAGTAAATGGTAGTTCTAGAGTTCCAGGAGTAAATGGTAGTTCCAGAGTTCCGGGAGTAAATGGTAGTTCCAGAGTTACATGAGTAAATGGTAGTTCCAGAGTTCCGGGAGTAAATGGTAGTTCCAGAGTTCCAGGAGTAAATGGTAGTTCGGGAGTAAATGGTAGTTCCAGAGTTACATGAGTAAATGGTAGTTCCAGAGTTCCAGGAATAAATGGTAGTTCCGGGAGTAAATGGTAGCTCCAGAGTTCCAGGAGTAAATGGTAGTTCCAGGAGTAAATGGTAGTTCTAGAGTTCCGGGAGTAAATGGTAGTTCCAGAGTTCCAGGAGTAAATGGTAGTTCCAGAGTTCCGGTAGTAAATGGTAGTTCTAGAGTTCCAGGAGTAAATGGTAGTTCTAGAGTTCCAGGAGTAAATGGTAGTTCCAGAGTTTCATGAGTTAATGGTAGTTTCAGAGTTCCAGGAGTAAATGGTAGTTCCGGGAGTAAATGGTAGTTCCAGGAGTTAATGGTAGTTCCAGAGTTCCAGGAGTAAATGGTAGTTCCATGAATTCCAGGAGTAAATGGTCGTTCCAGGAGTAAATGGTAGTTCCAGCAGTAAATGGTAGTTTTAGAGTTCCAGGAGTAAATGGTAGTTCCAGAGTTCCAGGAGTAAATGGTAGTTCTAGAGTTCCAGGAGTAAATGGTAGTTCCAGAGTTCCAGGAGTAAATGGTAGTTCTAGAGTTCCGGGAGTAAATGGTAGTTCCAAAGTTCCGGGAGTAAATGGTAGTTTCAGAGTTCCAAGAGTAAATGGTAGTTCCGGGAGTAAATGGTAGTTCCAGGAGTAAATGGTAGTTACAGTAGTATATGGTAGTTCCAGGAGTAAATGGTAGTTCCAGAGTTCCGGGAGTAAATGGTAGTTCCAGAGTTCCGGGAGTAAATGGTAGTTCCAGAGTTCCGGGAGTAAATGGTAGTTCCAGAGTTCCAGGAGTAAATGGTAGTTAAAGGAGTAAATGGTAGTTCCAGAGTTCCGGGAGTGAATGGTAGTTCCAGGAGTAAATGGTAGTTCCGGGAGTAAATGGTAGTTCCAGAGTTCCGGGAGTAAATGGTAGTTCCAGGAGTAAATGGTAGTTCCGGGAGTAAATGGTAGTTCCAGATTTCCAGGAGTCAATGGTAGTTCCAAAGTTCCAGAAGTAAATGGTAGTTCCAGAGTTCCGGGAGTCAATGGTAGTTCGAGGAGTAAATGGTAGTTCCGGGAGTAAATGGTAGTTCCAGATTTCCAGGAGTAAATGGTAGTTCCGGGAGTAAATGGTAGTTCCAGTAGTAAATGGTAGTTCCAAAGTTCCGGGAGTAAATGGTAGTTCCAGAGTTCCAGGAGTAAATGGAAGTTCCAGGAGTTAATGGTAGTTCCAGAGTTCCAGGAGTAAATGGTAGATCCATGAATTCCAGGAGTAAATGGTCGTTTCAGGAGTAAATGGTAGTTTCAGATTTCCGGGAGTAAATGGTTGTTCCAGAGTTCCAGGAGTAAATGGTAGTTTCATGAGTAAATGGTAGTTCCAGAGTTCCAGGAGTAAATGGTAGTTCCAGCGTTCCAGGAGTAAATGGTAGTTCTAGAGTTCCAGCAGTAAATGGTAGCTTCAGAGTTCCGGGAGTAAATGGTAGTTCCAAAGTTCCAGGAGTAAATGGTAGTTCCAGAGTTCCAGGAGTAAATGGTCGTTCCAGGAGTAAATGGTAGTTCCAGCAGTAAATGGTAGTTTCAGAGTTCCAGGAGTAAATGGTAGTTCCAGAGTTCTAGGAGTAAATGGTAGTTCTAGAGTTCCGGGAGTAAATGGTAGTTCCAGAGTTCCGGGAGTAAATGGTAGTTCTAGAGTTCCGGGAGTAATTGGTAGTTCCAGAGTTCCAGGAGTAAATGGTAGTTCTAGAGTTCCGGGAGTAAATGGTAGTTCCAGAGTTCCGGGAGTAATTGGTAGTTCCAAAGTTCCAGGAGTAAATGGTAGTTCTAGAGTTCCGGGAGTAAATGGTAGTTCCAGAGTTCCGGGAGTAAATGGTAGTTCCAAAGTTCCAGGAGTAAATGGTAGTTCTAGAGTTCCGGGAGTAAATGGTAGTTCCAGAGTTCCAGGAGTAAATGGTAGTTCTAGAGTTCCAGGAGTAAATGGTAGTTCCAGAGTTTCATGAGTTAATGGTAGTTTCAGAGTTCCAGGAGTAAATGGTAGTTCCGGGAGTAAATGGTAGTTCCAGGAGTTAATGGTAGTTCCATGAATTCCAGGAGTAAATGGTCGTTCCAGGAGTAAATGGTAGTTCCAGCAGTAAATGGTAGTTTCAGAGTTCCAGGAGTAAATGGTAGTTCCAGAGTTCCAGGAGTAAATGGTAGTTCTAGAGTTCCGGGAGTAAATGGTAGTTCCAGAGTTCCAGGAGTAAATGGTAGTTCTAGAGTTCCAGGAGTAAATGGTAGTTCCAAAGTTCCGGGAGTAAATGGTAGTTTCAGAGTTCCAGGAGTAAATGGTAGTTCTGGGAGTAAATGGTAGTTCCAGGAGTAAATGGTAGTTCCAGGAGTTAATGGTAGTTCCAGAGTTCCAGTAGTATATGGTAGTTTCATGAGTAAATGGTAGTTCCATGAGTTAATGGTAGTCCCGGGTGTAAATGCTTTTTATAGGAGTAGATGGTAGTTCCCTAAGTAAATGGTTGTTCTGGGAGTAAATTGTAGATCCGGATGTAAATGGTAGTTTCGGGTGTAAATGGAAATTGTGGGACTTGTTGTAGGAGTATCAGGACGATATGACTAGGTGTTTTGTATTACCTTCTGATAACTGAAACTTCCATTCGTTTTAAGCACATATTTTTTCTGTTCCTTTTTCCTATTCATTTATGTTTTGTGTCTATTAATCCATTTGATATAAGCCTGTATGTTTTCTTCAGTTTGCAGTCGCAATTACATACAGACGTGTTACAACTGTGGCCAGAGTTCAAACTGCCTTAGGTACTTAGGACAGTTGGGCGATCTTCCACTCGCCGAAAATTGTTCACTTCTGAACAACACAAGTACGTTCATGTTAAAAATATTTGTAGATGTAAGTAGCTTAAATAGATGTTTAAAGGTGCTGCACAAACAGAGGATAACAAATAAATACCAAAGTGAATACAAAAAGCATCTATGATTAAGATTTAATAATTCAAAAAGTAGAATATATGTTAAATGTAATTAAACTATTGTTAAAGCATTACAATAATGAAACCCAATAAAAACGGCAAATAAATAATGTATTCATCTTTAAAATATCCAAAGGGATATAAACATTAAACGGGACTTGAACCCATAATAAATAATGTATTGTTAACAATATGACATAATAGCCATAGTAAAATCGACATATTTCACTACATAATGGACAAAATATGTTTTTATCTAAGAAAGCTATTAATAACAACATCAGCAAATCCATATTCTCGTAATATGGCATTATAATAAAGGTGTTTTAGTGTGTCTTAAAAAAAGATTGAGTTAAAGTCTACTATTCATAATCTCACAGTTGTTGAGCTTTTTTTTATTTAAAGTACAACACTTGAACAAAGTTTAATCACTTCCTCATTCAAAACATACATCCGCACCTGAGACTTGAGCCCATCAGCCCATCAGTTTCGCATATGAGACATGACCCCATCCGTCTCGCGCGTGAGATTTCAACCCATCCATTTCGCACCTGGGACTTTAACCCATCCGTTTTGCACATGGGGCTTGAACCCATCAGTTTAGCACATGGGGCTTGAACCCATCCGTTTAGCACATGGGGCTTGAACCCATTCGTTTAGCACATGGGACCTGAACCTATCCGTTTAGCACATGGGGCTTGAACCCATCCGTTTAGCACATGGGGTTTGAACCCCATCCGTTTAGCACATCGGACTTGAACACATCTGTTTAGCACATGGGACCTGAACCCATCCGTTTTGCACATGGGACCTGAACCCATCCGTTTAGCACATGGGCCTTGAACACATCCGTTTCGCACCTGGGACTTGAACCCATCTGTTTTGCACATGGGACCTGAACCCATCTGTTTAGCACATGGGTCTTGAACCCCCTCCGTTTAGCACATGGGACCTGAACCCCCTCCGTTTAGCACATGGGACCTGAACCCATCCGTTTCGCACCTGGGACCTGAACCCATCCGTTTCGCACCTGGGACTTGAACACATCCGTTTCGCACCTGGGACTTGAACCCATCCGTTTAGCACATGGGACCTGAACCCATCCGTTTCGCACCTGGGACTTCATCCCATCCGTTTCGCACCTGGGACTTGAACCCATCCGTTTAGCACATGGTACCTAAACCCATCCGTTTCGCACCTGGGACTTGAACCTATCCGTTTCGCACATGGAACCTGAACACATCCGTTTAGCACATGGGACTTGAACCCATCCGTTTCGCACCTGGGACTTGAACACATCCGTTTCCAACTGGAACTTGAATCCATTCGTTTCGCACCTGGGACCTGAACCCATCCGTTTGGCATATGGGACCTGAACCCATCTGTTTAGCACATGCGTCTTGAACCCCCTCCGTTTAGCACATTGGACCTTAACCCATCCGTTTCGCACCTGGGACCTGAACCCATCCGTTTCGCACCTGGGACTTGAACACATCCGTTTCGCACCTGGGACTTGAACCCATCCGTTTAGCACATGGGACCTGAACCCATCCGTTTCGCACCTGGGACTTCATCCCATCCGTTTCGCACCTGGGACTTGAACCCATCCGTTTAGCACATGGTACCTTAACCCATCCGTTTCGCACCTGGGACTTGAACCTATCCGTTTCGCACATGGTACCTGAACACATCCGTTTAGCACATGGGACTTGAACCCATCCGTTTCGCACCTGGGACTTGAACACATCCGTTTCCAACTGGAACTTGAATCCATTCGTTTCGCACCTGGGACCTGAACCCATCCGTTTGGCATATGAGACCTGAACCCATCTGTTTAGCACATGCGTCTTGAACCCCCTCCGTTTAGCACATGGGACCTGAACCCATCCGTTTCGCACCTGGGACCTGAACCCATCCGTTTAGCACATGGGACTTGAACACATCCGTTTCGCACCTGGGACTGGAACCCATCCGTTTAGCACATGGGACCTGAACCCATCCGTTTCGCACCTGGTACTTGAACCCATCCGTTTAGCACATGGTACCTGAACCCATCCGTTTAGCACATGGGACTTGAACCCATCCGTTTCGCACCTGGGACTTGAACACATCCGTTTCCAACTGGAACTTGAATCCATTCGTTTCGCACCTGGGACCTGAACCCATCCGTTTGGCATATGGGACATGAACCCATCCGTTTAGCACATGGGACTTGAACCCATCCGTTTAGCATATGGGACATGAACCCATCCGTTTAGCACATGGGACCTGAACCCATCCGTTTCGCACATGGGGCTTACACCCATCCGTTTCGCACCTGGGACCTGAACCCATCTGTTTAGCATCTGGGACTTGAACCCATC
The DNA here is from genome assembly GCA_007844125.1 of Sinonovacula constricta. NCBI lineage: Eukaryota > Metazoa > Mollusca > Bivalvia > Cardiida > Solecurtidae > Sinonovacula > Sinonovacula constricta. Next base: position 10,030,115 of record CM017572.1, read on the forward strand.
CGTTTAGCACATGGGACCTGAACCCATCCGTTTGGCATATGAGACCTGAACCCATCTGTTTAGCACATGCGTCTTGAACCCCCTCCGTTTAGCACATGGGACCTGAACCCATCCGTTTCGCACCTGGGACCTGAACCCATCCGTTTAGCACATGGGACTTGAACACATCCGTTTCGCACCTGGGACTTGAACCCATCCGTTTAGCACATGGGACATGAACCCATCCGTTTCGCACCTGGTACTTCATCCCATCCGTTTCGCACCTGGGATTTGAACCCAACCGTTTAGCACATGGTACCTGAACCCATCCGTTTCGCACCTGGTACTTGAACCCATCCGTTTAGCACATGGTACCTGAACCCATCCGTTTAGCACATGGGACTTGAACCCATCCGTTTCGCACCTGGGACTTGAACACATCCGTTTCAAACTGGAACTTGAATCCATTCGTTTCGCACCTGGGACCTGAACCCATCCGTTTAGCATCTGGGACTTGAACCCATCCGTTTAGCACATGGGACTTGAACCCATCCGTTTAGCATTTGGGACATGAACCCATCCGTTTAGCACATGGGACCTGAACCCATCCGTTTCGCACATGGGGCTTACACCCATCCGTTTCGCACCTGGGACCTGAACCCATCTGTTTAGCATCTGGGACTTGAACCCATCCGTTTAGCACATGGGACCTGAACCCATCCGTTTCGCACATAGGGCTTACACCCATCCGTTTCGCACCTGGGACCTGAACCCATCCGTTTAGCACATGGGACCTGAACCCATCCGTTTCGCACCTGGGACCTGAACCCATCCGTTTCGCACCTGGGACCTGAATCCATCAGTTTAGCACATGGGACCTGAACCCATCCGTTTCGCACATAGGGCTTACACCCATCCGTTTCGCACCTGGGACCTGAACCCATCCGTTTTTCATCTGGGACTTGAACCCATCCGTTTAGCACATGGGACCTGAACCCATCCGTTTCGCACCTGGGACCTGAATCCATCAGTTTAGCACATGGGACCTGAACCCATCCGTTTCGCACATGGGGCTTACACCCATCCGTTTCGCACCTGGGACCTGAACCCATCTGTTTAGCATCTGGGACTTGAACCCATCCGTTTAGCACATGGGACCTGAACCCATCCGTTTCGCACCTGGGACCTGAATCCATCAGTTTAGCACATGGGACCTGAACCCATCCGTTTCGCACCTGGGACCTGAATCCATCAGTTTAGCACATGGGACCTGAACCCATCCGTTTCGCACATGGGGCTTACACCCATCCGTTTCGCACCTGGGACCTGAACCCATCCGTTTTTCATCTGGGACTTGAACCCATCCGTTTAGCACATGGGACCTGAACCCATCCGTTTCGCACCTGGGACCTGAATCCATCAGTTTAGCACATGGGACCTGAACCCATCCGTTTCGCACATGGGGCTTACACCCATCCGTTTCGCACCTGGGACCTGAACCCATCTGTTTAGCATCTGGGACTTGAACCCATCCGTTTAGCACATGGGACCTGAACCCATCCGTTTCGCACATAGGGCTTACACCCATCCGTTTCGCACCTGGGACCTGAACCCATCCGTTTAGCACATGGGACCTGAACCCATCCGTTTCGCACCTGGGACCTGAACCCATCCGTTTCGCACCTGGGACCTGAATCCATCAGTTTAGCACATGGGACCTGAACCCATCCGTTTCGCACATAGGGCTTACACCCATCCGTTTCGCACCTGGGACCTGAACCCATCCGTTTTTCATCTGGGACTTGAACCCATCCGTTTCGCACATGGGACCTGAACCCATCCGTTTCGCACCTGGGACCTGAATCCATCAGTTTAGCACATGGGACCTGAACCCATCCGTTTCGCACATAGGGCTTACACCCATCCGTTTCGCACCTGGGACCTGAACCCATCCGTTTTTCATCTGGGACTTGAACCCATCCGTTTAGCACATGGGACCTGAACCCATCCGTTTCGCATCTGGGACTTGAACCCATCCGTTTCGCACATGGGACCTGAACCCATCCGTTTAGCACATGGGACCTGAACCCATCCGTTTAGCACCTGGGACTTGAACCCATCCGTTTAGCACCTGGGACTTGAACCCATCCGTTTTGCACCTGGGACTTGAACCCATCCGTTTCGCATCTGGGACCTGAACCCATCCGTTTAGCACATGGGACCTGAACCCATCCGTTTTGCACCTGGGACTTGAACCCATCCGTTTCGCATCTGGGACTTGATCCCATCCGTTTAGCACATGGGACCTGAACCCATCCGTTTTGCACCTGGGACTTGAACCCATCCGTTTCGCATCTGGGACTTGATCCCATCCGTTTAGCACCTGGGACTTGAACACATCCGTTTCGCATCTGGGACTTGAACCCATCCGTTTCGCATCTGGGACCTGAACTCAACCGTTTAGCACATGGGACCTGAACCCATCAGTTTAGCACCTGGGACCTGAACCCATCCGTTTAGCACATGGGCTTGAACCCATCCGCTTAGCACATGGGACAGGAACCCATCCGTTTAGCACATGGGACCTGACCCCCATCAGTTTAGCACATGGGGCTTGAACCCATCCGTTTAGCACATGGGACATGAACCCATCCGTTTAGCACATGGGGCTTGAACCCATCCGTTTCGCACGTGGAACTTGAACCCATCCGCTCAGGTTTTGCGCATTTTATGCTAACCACCTATATGTTTTTATCACTTACTTAACATAGAGGTGGACAGGTGGCGCATGTTTTCATTTATAATACACAAATAAACATGAGCATAACACACGAATATCCAAGTTACACAAATATGCGATTCCGAAAGCAATTTTCAACACACAATTACACAAAGTACAGACGATTTCTAATTCGCACTAAAGCGTGAAACTGGTACCAAATTAATTACGAAATACTCAATTTGTTTCCTAATACAAGGCGATACATTCCAAAAAGGATCACGAAATAAAAGAAATAGTTACTTTTATTTTAAGTATCATCATATTGAAATGAGGAAATAAATTATAAATAATGAATAAGTAAATACTAGTTTAGCTTATAAAACTTAATTGTATCACGAAGAAGCCTTCATACAAATTATCAGACTTTACTTAATTGGTGTTTTATCATCGTCGACAACCACAGTTCTTTCTTTCGTTACACTCCATACATACCGTGGGAAATTTCAAATCTCGTTTTCATGAATATGCATGAGGCAGGGGAGACCAATCGTCTTCCAATAAAATCGCATGTTACAATAAAATACTCTTCAATCTCAATGACGTCATACTGGGATTTTCTCACTAAAAACAGAAACCAACGCACATGTTTACTCATGAAGGTCGCCATTTTGAACGGTAAACCGAACCTTAAATATATAACTTAACTTCATTGGCTAGTTATCCATGGTGGTTTCCTTATGGCACCAATGAAACTGCCTCATTTATTATTCATGACTACGAGATTTTCCTAGTCAATTGTCCCACGGGTACATAACACAGCATAGCGGAGTAATTTAACGGGAGATAACCGACGATGGTGTTTTATAAGTTAAGTATAGTTCCGTAGTGTGTTAACTTCTGATAAAGATTGCCCTTGTATAATCCCTATTTAGGCAAGGCCTTAGTCTTAAAAGTTTGACACGCTAACACTCTCTCTAACGTTATAAATAGAATTTCAAATGAACCTTTTTCTGTTTTAAATTACCAAAAATCACCTTTAAAAGTTGCAGTATAGTTGTCAATAAACATATTTCTAGATCTAGCAGCTTGAAAGCTTTAAGTAAAACTATATATAGGAATTTTGTTGACCCAAGATCTTATTTATATCTATAAGTAGTGTAATGAGTTCATTTTTTTGTAAATCACAGTAAAAGCTACTTGGAAGTGATTGTAACCTAAACCTACTCTCACTTATCATTGTCCAGTGTTTATTTCAAATACTAAACCTAATCTCGGTGAGTAGGTGTTCTGGCCACAACTGATGTCACATATCACCTTTGCGCATGCGTAGTTTGCTGATGTAGCTTCGTAGTCTAGAGTAGATTAAACTCCATTTTAACACTCGATGTTCCCATCAATCAGATATAACAACGATTTAAATATGTGTTCACATGAAACAAATAGTCAGCAATTTTTATTCAATTCAGCATTTAATATTTCTCCGTGTATGTGTGTGCGTGCGTATTTTAGTGTAAAAGTTTATGCTTATTGGGTTTATCTCCCACCAACAGTATTTCAGTTATCTGGAGACGGTGTCCACTTGAAGCAGATGTAGTGCTGCCTTTAATGTGTATAGCATGCCGTAAACACCTGGCATGATACCACACCCAGTCAAATTTTCCTGACACCGGGTCAACCAGTCATGGGACTTTCTTTATATTTGCTGGAGCGTTAGCAAGGGAGCTATACCACTACCATTATAACGACTTTGGTAAGTCGCGGTCTGGGATCGAACCCGGGGCCTCCCGTACCTGGAACCGACGCTGTACCAAGTGCGCTACTAGGTTCAGTGTAAAAGTTTAAATATGTTTTTACTTATAACAATCGTCTCATCTCTATCCTTATTGTTGTAAATGAATTAAATAAATATTCATTTTTATTAATTTCAGCGGCTGGCTTAAAATCCTATATCAGAGAATACTCGCGCTGTTTTAAGTTCAACTGTTCCCTTGTGACAAATTCCTTCGGTCGTGTAACATCAAGAAGGGCCTGCAGACCAGGTAGTCAACATTTTGTATATAATATTTACAGTTTGGGTTCTATGTATCCGCGCCGGTACTGTGAATTATAATAAAACTATTGGTTTTATGTATCCTTGCCTTTTGTTTCTCTAGAGTAAGAAAGCTAGTGTATGTATACGTGCAATTTACTTTAGTTTTAAACTCAAGGAAGTGCTAGCTGGGAGCTTGGTTAACCGGTTAAAGCAACCAAGTCGGTATTTTTGCCAACTTTCCAACCTACCGTTCCAAGACGGCAACAGTTTGTTTATGTTTAATTATGTTATGTATCGTCTCGGTGTTTTGGTCACGTGTTTATCTTGCATGTTTATACCTTTATTTAGTGGTTGTTCAGTTTTGATACGTCCTGTTATTATCACAGGACCTTGTCTTATCTTTGTAATAATTGCCTTTTAGTTTGATCGCTAAACTGATATTTGTGTTTTTTATCTTAAAATTTGACATTAGTTATGTTTTGTCTTTTATTGTGCACTTGTGTGTCATTATACAGCAATGTTATTTTTTACCATCGCAATTAGCAGTAGAATATTATATTACATTGATTTAAATTTCTCCGTTCTGTCTTCTATCCCAGATTGTCCACGCCATCGTGTGTTTAGGATAGAGGCACACGAGGGAACGTGTGAAGTCATAAGTCAGATAGCCGGTGTGGACAATTATGATTATTGTCTGTCCCAATGTCTGGACATGCCAGGATGTCTGGGTATAAGTACATTCCAAGGGTCTTGCCGCTTCCATTCGTGCAACAATCATACGGCGCATATCATGTCTTACAGTTACATGTCTAACGGATATAACTTCACGTATTACAACTACTTCTACAAAATTGAGTGCTACACATCTGGTAGGTTTTAATAATCATCATCATCAGCAGCAGCAGCAGCAGCAGCAGCATTCATCATCATCATCATCAACATCATCATCATCATCATCATCATTACTGTCAATATTATCGTCGTCGTCATCATCGTTATCATCATCGTTATCATCATCGTTATCATCATCGTTATCATCATCATCATCATCATCATCATCATCATCATCATCATCACAATCAGCATCCATCTACATCATCATCATCATCACCATCTTCATCACTGTCAATATAATCGTCGTCGTCATCATTGTTATCATCATCGTTATCATCACCATTATCATCATTGTCATCATCACCATCATCATCATCATCATCATCATCATCAATATCACTACCATCATTATCATCATTATTATTATCATCATCGTTGTCGTTATCATACATTTAATTTATTAATTCTGACAAAACCTCTTTCAGTTTAAAATAAAATGTTGATATAAACTAAGTACTGTAGTTGAATCCTTACTTGTGATTCTACCATTGGTGTGTGAGGGGGTGTACATTTGTTATTTAGAGACAAGACGTAGAGACGTAGAGTTTTCTACGTTTGATGCCTGTCGCGACTTAAGCTAGGCATTGCCTTTGTAGTCTCGAAGTGTTGCTTTTGCTAAAAATGACTTGCTTACACAAACACAATTCTCTCTTACAGACACACACGAACAATATTTGTTTAACTTTCATGTCAGTGTCATAAAAGATTAATATAATTAGGACAAAACATTCGTTAATTAAGAAATAATAAAAAAGAACTTTAGATGTCAATATTTTGTCTAATGTCTCAAGTTGATTGTTAAAGTGTCTATTGTCTCCAATAACGGTAACATGTTTACTGTCTTCAATAACTGTTACATGTCTATTGTCTCCAATAACTGTAACATGTCTATTGTCTCCAATACCTGTAACATGTCTATTGTATCCAATACCTGTAACATGTCTATTGTCTCCAATACCTGTAACATGTCTATTGTCTCCAATACCTGTAACATGTCTATTGTCTCCAATACCTGTAACATATCTTTTGTCTCCTATAACTGTAGCATGTCCATTGTCTCCAATACCTGTAACATGTCTATTGTCTCCAATTACTTAACATGTCTATTGTCTCTAATAGCTGTAGCTTGTCTATTGTCTCTAATAACTGTAGCATGTCTGTTGTCTCCAATAACTGTAACATGTCTATTGTCTCCAATAACTGTAACATGTCTACTGTCTCCAATAACTGTATCATGTCTACTGTCTCCGATAACTGTAACATGTCTATTGTCTTTAATTACTTTACATGTCTATTGTCTCTTATAACTGTAGAATGTCTGCTGTCTTCAATAACTGTAGCATGTCTATTGTCTCCAATAACTGTAACATGTCTACTGTCTCCAATAACTGTAGCATGTCTATTGTCTCCAATAACTGTAACATGTCTATTGTCTCCAATAACTGTAGCATGTCTATTGTCTCTAATAACTGTAGAATGTTTGCTGTCTCTAATAACTGTAGCATGTCTATTGTCTCCAATAACTGTAACATGTCTACTGTCTCCAATAACTTTAGCATGTCTATTGTCTCCAATAACTGTAACATGTCTGCTGTCTCCAATAACTGTAACATGTCTATTGTCTCTAATAACTGTAACATGTCTACTGTCTCCAATAACTGTAGAATGTCTGCTGTCTCTAATAACTGTAGCATGTCTATTGTCTCCAATAACTGTAACATGTCTACTGTCTTCAATAACTGTAGCATGTCTGCTGTCTCTAATAACTGTAGCATGTCTGCTGTCTCCAATTACTGTAACCTATCTGCTGTCTCCAAAAATTGTAACATGTCTACTGTCTCAAATAACCGTAGCATGTCTATTGTCTCCAATAACTGTAACATGTCTACTGTCTCCAATAACTGTAGCATGTCTATTGTCTCCAATACCTGTAACATGTCTGCTGTCTGCAATAACTGTAACCTATCTGCTGTCTCCAAAAATTGTAACATGTCTACTGTCTCAAATAACTGAGACATGTCTGCTGTCTTCCAAACTGTTACATGTCTATTGTCTCCAATAACGGTAACATGTTTACTGTCTTCAAAAACTGTTACATGTCTTTTGTCTCCAATAACTGTAGCATGTCTGCTATCTCCAATAACTGTAACATGTCTGCTATCTCCAATAACTGTAGCATGTCTGCTATCTCCAATAACTGTAGCATGTCTGCTGTCTCCAATAACTGTAACATGTCTATTGTCTCCAATAACTGTTTCATGTCTATTGTCTCCAATAACTGTTACATGTCTATTGTCTCCAATAACTGTAGCATGTCTATTGTCTCCAATAACTGTAACATGTCTACTGTCTCCAATAACTGTAACATGTCTTCTGTCTCCAATAAATGTAGCATGTCTGCTATCTCAATAACTGAAACATGTCTGCTATCTCCAATAACTGTAACATGTCTACTGTCTCCAATAACTGTAACATGTCTACTGTCTCCAATAACTGTAGCATGTCTGCTATCTCAATAACTGAAACATGTCTGCTATCTCCAATAACTGTAACATGTCTACTGTCTCCAATTACTGTAACATGTCTACTGTCTCCAATAACTGTAGCATGTCTGCTATCTCCAATAACTGTAACATGTCTGCTATCTCCAATAACTGTAGCATGTCTGCTATCTCCAATAACTGTAACATGTCTGCTATCTCCAATAACTGTAGCATGTCTACTGTCTCCAATTACTGTAACATGTCTATTGTCTCTAATACCTGTAACATGTCTACTGTCTCTAAAACCTGTAACATGTCTACTGTCTCCAATAACTGTAGCATGTCTACTGTCTACAATACCTTTAACATGTCTACTGTTTCCAATAACTGTAGCATGTCTGCTGTCTCTAATACATGTAACATGTCTGCTGTCTCCAATAACTGTAGCATGTCTATTGTCTCTAATGCCAGTAACATGTCTACTGTCTCTAATAACTGTAACATGTCTACTGTCTCTAATACCTGTAACATGTCTACTGTCTCCAAAAACTGTAGCATGTCTATTGTCTCTAATACCAGTAACATGTCTACTGTCTCTAATAACTGTAACATGTCTACTGTCTCCAATACCTGTAACATGTCTACTGTTTCCAATAACTGTAGCATGTCTGCTGTCTCCAATACCTGTAACATGTCTTCTGTCTCCAATAACTGTAACATGTCAACTGTCTCCAAAAATTGTAACATGTCTCTTGTCTCTAATAACTGAAGCATGTCTACTGCCTTCAATACCTGTAACATGTCTATTGTCTCCAAAAATTGTAACATGTCTCTTGTCTCCAATAACTGTAGCATGTGTTCTGTCTTCAATACCTGTAACATGTCTACTGTCTCCAATAACTGTAACATGCCTATTGTCTTCAATACCTGTAACATGTCTATTGTATCCAATACCTGTAACATGTCTACTGTCTCTAATAACTGTAACATGTCTACTGTATCCAATACCTGTTATATGTCTATTGTCTCCAATAACTGTAGCATGTCTAATGTCTCCAATAACTGTAGCATGTCTATTGTCTCCAATAACTGTAGCATGTCTATTGTCTCCAATAACTGTAGCATGTCTATTGCCTTCAATAACTGTAGCATGTCTATTGTCTCCAATAACTATTACATGTCTATTGTCTCCAATAACGGTAGCATGTGTATTGTCTCCAATAACTGTTACATGTCTATTGTCTCCAATACCTGTAGCATGTCTATTGTCTCCAATACCTGTAGCATGTCTATTGTTTCCGATAACTGTAGCATGTCTTTTGTCTCCAATAACTGTAGCATGTCTGTGTTTTGTCATTTAAGATTTATCCTAGAAGGACAAAGCTATGATCTTGTCATGGGTATTAAAGATTGCAGCTACAAAGATTAAGCTATGATCTTATCATATATTTTAAAGATTACGACAGCAAAGGCAAAGCTTTAATCTTGTCTTGTCTTTTAAAACATCTGCAAGCATGACATCATCTGCCTGGACAAATCAAGTGTACCGCTTCGGTCATACAGTTATGTGCCATGTTATAGTTATATAAGAAAATGGTTTGCCCTTCCCGCTATATATTACACAGTACTTTTTTCCAGATTATGGCTGCGACAATCTTTATACCCAGACGTGTAGAAATTGTAAACTCAGCACCAACTGTCAACAGGCCATCAACACTAACAATACACAAAACAAGACTGAATGTAGTCCTGATGTCGTTACAAACCTCCTTCCTAACAGTCTGGAATATAATATAACATCCGCTAGCTGCTCCTTGGCAAACTGCTCGTTTGTCCAGCAAGACATGTTTACTGAGTTACACAGACCATCTTGCTCCTCAGGTACGTTAATTGCGGATTTATTCAACTTTGATGAGGTTGGTATTGTTTGCATGGTTTTAATTTTTTTCTTCTAAGTGATTTTCATAATGAACTTAAAATCTCCTTTGGTAATTTGTTGTTGGTAGTGTTGTTGTTTTTATACAAATCCGAGGAATGCTCTAGTTACTTAATACATAATATGAATGCACGTGGGCACATTAAACGTTATGATATATACGTCAGTCATAAAATGTGCACAGATTTGCCTGAATGTGCTCATACAACATTAAACGTTATGATATATACGTCAGTCATAAAATGTACACAGATCTGCCTGAATGTGCTCATACAACATTAAACGTTATAATATATACGTCAGTCATAAAATGTACACAGATCTGCCTGAATGTGCTCATACAACATTAAACGTTATGATATATACGTCAGTCATAAAATGTACACAGATCTGCCTGATAGTGCTCATACAACATTAAACGTTATGATATATACGTCAGTCATAAAATGTACACAGATCTGCCTGAAAGTGCTCATACAACATTAAACGTTATGATATATACGTCAGTCATAAAATGTACACAGATCTGCCTGATAGTGCTCATACAACATTAAACGTTATAATATATACGTCAGTCATAAAATGTACACAGATCTGCCTGATAGTGCTCATACAACATTAAACGTTATGATATATACGTCAGTCATAAAATGTACACAGATCTGCCTGATAGTGCTCATACAACATTAAACGTTATGATATATACGTCAGTCATAAAATGTACACAGATCTGCCTGATAGTGCTCATACAACATTAAACGTTATGATATATACGTCAGTCATAAAATGTACACAGATCTGCCTGATAGTGCTGATACAACATTAAACGTTATGATATATACGTCAGTCATAAAATGTACACAGATCTGTCTGATAGTGCTCATACAACATTAAACGTTATGATAAATACGTCAGTCATAAAATGTACACAGATCTGTCTGATAGTGCTCAAACAACATTAAACGTTATAATATATACGTCAGTCATAAAATGTACACAGATCTGCCTGATAGTGTCGAATACAAACATTAAACCGTTATAAGATAGTACGGTCAGTCATAAAATGTACACAGAGTCTGCCTGATAGTGCTCATACAACATTAAACGTTATAATATATACGTCAGTCATAAAATGTACACAGATCTGCCTGATAGTGCTCATACAACATTAAACGTATAATATATACGTCAGTCATAAAATGTACTACAGATCTGTGCCTGATAGTGCTCATACAACATTAAACGTTATTAATATATCACGTCAGTCCATAAAATGGTACACAGATCGGCCTGATAGTGCTCATACAACATTAAACGTTATGAATATATACGTCAGTCATAAAAATGTACACAGATCTGCCGGATAGTGCGGCATACAATCATTGAAACGTTATGAATATATACGTCAGTCATAACATGTACACAGCATTTGCCCTGAAGTGCTCTACAACATTAAACCGTTATGAATATATACGTCAGGTCCATAAAATGTACACAGATCTGCCTGATGTGCGGATACAACATTAAACGTTATGAATATATACGTCAGTCATAAAATGTACACAGATCTGCCTGATAGTGCTCATACAACATTAAACGTTATGATATATACGTCAGTCATAAAATGTACACAGATTTGCCTGATAGTGCTCATACAACATTAAACGTTATGATATATACGTCAGTCATAAAATGTACACAGATCTGCCTGATAGTGCTCATACAACATTAACGTTATGATAAATACGTCAGTCATAAAATGTACACAGATCTGCCTGATAGTGCGGATACAACATTTAACGTCATGATATATACGTCAGTCATAAAATGTACACAGATTTGCCTGATACAACATTAAACGTTATGATATATACGTCAGTCATAAAATGTACACAGATCTGCCTGATAGTGCGGATACCAACATTAACGTTATGATATATACGTCAGTCCCTAAATGTACACAGATTTGCTGAAGTGCCGATACATTAACGTTATGATATATACGTCAGATCATAAATGTACCACAGATTTGCCTGAAAGTGATGATACATTAAACGTTATAATATATACGTCAGTCATAAAATGTACACAGATCTGCCTGATAGTGCTCATACAACATTAAACGTTATAATATATACGTCAGTCATAAAATGTACACAGATTTGCTTGAAAGTGCCGATACATTAAACGTTATGATATATACGTCAGTCATAAAATGTACACAGATCTGCCTGATAGTGCTCATACAACATTAAACGTTATAATATATACGTCAGTCATAAAATGTACACAGATCTGCCTGAGTGTGCCCATACATTAAACGTTAATATATAGTCAGTCATAAAATGTACACAGATTGCCTGATAGTGCTCATACATTAAACGTTATAATATATACGTCAGTCATAAAATGTACACAGATCTGCCAGTGATACAACATTAAACGTTGATGATATACGTCAGTCATAAAATGTACACAGATCTGCCTGAAAGTGCCCATACATTAAACGTTATGATATATACGTCAGTCATAAAATGTACACAGATTGCCTGAAAGTGCTGATACATTAAACGTTATGATATATACGTCAGTCATAAAATGTACACAGATTTGCCTGAAAGTGCTGATACATTAAACGTTATGATATATACGTCAGTCATAAAATGTACACAGATTTGCCTGATAGTGCTGATACAACATTAAAAGCACTGTGGCATTGAACGCTTCGGCAAAAAGCAGTTTTTGCACTTTCACTCTGACATTGTGGACTCTATTATAGCGGAAATGAAGTTAATGACTACATGAGATATAGTCTTGTATTACAACTGCAACATTTGGTGCCATCGACAAAATTGAAGATTGTTAGAGAGGTTTATTCAGGCACACAACGTGCCCCGGGGTATGAAAGTTAATTGCTCATATCGTTTTATTCAGGCTTATTCTACGAACATACTTTCCAGAATGTCTCTGGTTATTCTGTCTAAACGACAATCACCTCAAAGATGCATCTCGTTAAAGGATGTGCACGAAGTTTCAATTTTATGTTCGCCGGGATGATAATATGTTATAAGAAACATCTCTAAGATGCAACGAAGTAAGTGCTTATGTTACAGCCTAAACATTGACATTCGCCTCTAGAAATGTCATGCTTTGATAGTACTCATCTTTTTATGAAATTGGGTAAAGAAACATTTTCTGTTTACTGAATTTGTTGAAACATCATGTATTTTATCATGGAAGCTTGCTTCATACAATCGCTGCTTGTGATGCATTCTCCGATTAATGCTTTCGAATCTAACATTACTTTTTGTTTCAGACTGTCCCTTCTATCGAATATATTTGCTTACCGGCTACATTGGAACTTGTGATAACATTGAAGTCGATGAAGGCGGAATGGAACTTGATTTCTGTGTCGAAAGATGCCTTAACATGACTTACTGTCGGGCAGTTACTATCTTCAGTGAAGGTGGTAAATGTACTTATCACAACTGCTCCAACAGAAGCTTCATAGGTGATGGCCTTATACAATTTGTGAAGAGAGTTTGCGAAAGTGCCACAGGTAAATACTTAACTGTACGTTAGTGTTGTTATACTATATGTGTATAACCCTAAAAATCCCTGGTTTACACGGATTACATGTAACACGCAAGTGTAAACAGATGTAATATAATGTATACAGCAATATTATGCAGTCTTTATTATACTGGTTATCGGATTCTACAGCAATTTAATTTATATTATAGACCCCCCCCCTTTGTTTCGATAGCTCGGATGACGTTACTAAGATTGATAATAAATACCATCACCCCATGGACTGTGATACTTCCATGTGACACATTACATCACCCCATGGACTGTGATACTTCCATGTGACACATTACATCACCCCATGGACTGTGATACTTCCATGTGACACATTACATCACCCCATGGACTGTGATACTTCCATGTGACACATTACATCACCCCATGGACTGTGATACTTCCATGTGACATATTATCAGAGACAGACCCCAGCCAGCTCTTAAACTATTATGAACATCATTTTACTTTGCTTACCGAACATATACATCCTGGTTTCAACTATTTTACGGTGTTGTTAATTTACTTTCCTCATTAAGTTTAGCTCTATGATAGTTTTACTTTCCTCATTAAGTTTAGCTCTATGATAGTTTAGCTCTATGATAGTTTAGCTCTATGATAGTTTAGCTCTTTGATAGTTTAGCTCCATGATAATTTTACTTTCCTCATTAAGTTTAGCTCTATGATAGTTTAGCTCTATGATAATTAGCTCTATGATAGTTTTCCTTTCGCTTTTCCTGTTAACTCCCTGAAAATGTATATCGCGTTGTTCACTTCATTTCCATACACGTCCCGATTTTCATTCTTTCTGCAGGGCAATTAACAAACTCTGTTTTCAGGTTAACTCTGCTACGACTCAAATCCTGCTTTCCTGTTTAACGTCAGACAATTTCAGCATCGTTTTCAGGTTAACACCGTGACAGGTCCTCGCTTAACTGTTGTCTCCATTACATTTCCCATACCACTTTTCAGTTCGCTCAATTTCAATTCCTTTATCACTTTTCCAGATAGCCCCAGGACACAAAACTCACCCACCCGCCTTTCCGTTCACTGTGACATTTCGCATGTTGCAGAATTTATCCCTACAATTTTTATTTGTTTATCTCTGGAATTAAGTTTCGAATTTTCTGTATTGCTTCGCGGTAAATCCCGTACCTCTTTCTCTGGTCAGCGCAGCGACAAATTTATACAACTAACATTTTAATATTGATATTAAACCGTTCCGTTTTTCTGATTGACTTCCCTAACCAATTTTCTGTGTAGCTGTTGGACAAGTCCCATACCCGTTGTTATCTACATACAATACACGTCGAATTCTAAAAACTGCTGTTGTTTTTTCTTTCTGGAAAATATAACTTTCGATTTAAAAAATGACACTCGATTTATTAACATCAAACTTGACATTCATTTCCGCCTCATTTTCTGTTTAACTTCCAAACTCTGTTTAATGTTATTTCTAATGTAAATTTCCTTTTATGATATTCATGGCTTAATTAATTGCCAGAGGAAGACGGACCCTTTCTTCAGACGTGTATAAACTGCCAAGCGATTTGTGCCAATATATCAGCTACACTGGTGCAAACCACGTTGAACGTGAAAAAACACTCAGAGTGCGAGTTGACGGATTATCCAAACAATGTCGTTTACGATCCCCAACTCATGGCTTGCCTTTATTACTCATGTGACACGCCTGTCTTTAATGGTCCTGGTACGTCACTCATACGGAAGACGCTTTCTGATGGTAATTTTCTAATTTATCATTAATGGTTATTATTTAACCGACTTGTTTATAATATTAAACACCTATAGATATGTGTGTATGTGTGTGTGTTATGTGTGTGTGCGCGTGTGTGTGTGTGTTGTGAGTGTGCGTGCGCGTGTGTGTACGCGTGTGTGTGCGCGCGCGCGCGAGCGCGTGTGTGTGTTGTGCGTGTTGTGTGTGTATGTGTGTATGTATCTGTGTATGTATGTATGTGTGTATAATTTATTTATATTTATATTATATCTATAGATTTATAATAAATTATTTTATGTATATTTATATGTAAATTTAAGTGCTGCATTTACTGTGATATACCGACCGAGAATATGTGACATGATAACACAACATCATAAAACTACCCTTATATTTGTTTGAGTCTTAACTTTGAGCCTTTTACGACTTATGTGTCATTTAAAAGGTGTTATACATGAAATTGCCGTTATGGTTGTCTGCTTATTTTTTTTTTAAATCAGATCTTTTGTAGAAACCGTTGTTGATTTGACCTTAGAGCGTTTGTTTTTTGCAAATATTGTATATGCATATATTTCTCTTTCTTGTTTTAAACACAGATTGTCCCAAATTCCATATGGCCTACGTGCGCGTTAGTACAGTGTCATGTGACGTACTGTCCTATGTGGAGGGTTTTACAAGTGAACACTACTGTGCAAGACTCTGTATGGATACACCGCTCTGCCGGCTGGCCGTCTTACCTACCCTTTATGACACGAACTGTACACTGTATTCATGTTCACGCTTCACTTCCGGAACTAGACTAGCACTATGGCGTCAGTGCGAAATGTGTATGTTTATTATTTTCCTAAAATTATTAGTAAGTAACAATGTCTCTTCATCATAATAAGGTTTATAAAATAATACCCATTAACAAAAGTAAAAATCACGTATTTTATAGTCAGTTATTTATGTGTTTTTCTCGTTCACTTATATTAGAAATATTTATAATTAATATTATTTGTTTTATAATAATAATAATAATAATAACAATAATAATAATAATAATAATAATAATAATAATAATAATAATAAAGAAAAAAGTTTTAACAGCATAAACACTTAATAAACAAACGAATACGTTCCATTTATATGTCCATTTATTTCCATCTTCAGCCTGCGCTCATACAACTATGCAAACTTGTCACAACTGTGAGGCTGGGCCAGAATGCCAAGAGCCCTTCCATCTCGCAGGGACCTTCGAGTCTGCTGAGACTAAGCCAGGGGGCGAGGGTTTCACGCAGACTGGAGCTAAGTATCCCGTTTACCAATGTAACGAAGTCATGCAGAACAATACATCAACGTTCTGGAGACATACCTGTAGTACAGGTGCGTTTTTTATGGATAGTATTTGGTAATTAGGTGTAGTGCTGCAAAAATGTTTCAGGCGTAAACACGTTTGATGTTATCATGTTAGGTTGTTGTTTGTTTTTTTCATTTGTTAAACTTATAACTGCTATTAGGGATAATTCTGTCTTGTGTAAATTTATGTAGACGTGCGTTTGTGTACATGTACACTCGTTAAAAAAAACTCGGAAAGATATTAAACGAACCATTTTCTAAAGTTTAATTTCGGCGTTTTGCATAATAATGTAATGGTGGAAAGGACTTTTCGCTATGCCTGTATGTGTTCATATCTGATTATGTCTTATTTGTATTTTATGTGAGGTAAAGTTGTTTGATGCAAAATCAGATTTACACGTGTTTGAAATTCGAAAAGATCTTTTGTTCAAAAAGAAAGATACAATGCTTCACATATCTGTTAAATAATGATTAACACAGTTGTTAAACAATGCTTCACACAGTTGTTATACAATGCTTCACACAGCTGCTAAACAATGCTTCACACAGTTGTTATACAATGCTTCACACAGCTGCTAAACAATGCTTCTCATAGCTGTTAAACAATGCTTCACACAGCTGTTAAAACGATGTTTAACTCAACTCTTAATCAATGCTTCACACAGCTGTTAAACAATGCTTCACACAGCTGTTAAACAATGTTTCACACAGCTGTTAAACAATGTTTCACACAGCTGTTAAACAAGGCTTCACTCAGCTGTTAAACAATGCTTCACACAGCTGTTCAAAAATGCTTCATACAGCTGTTAAACAATGTTTCACACAGCCGTTCAACAATGCTTCACACAGTCGTTAAACAACGCTTCACACAGCTGTTAAACAATGTTTCACACAGCCGTTAAACAATGCTTCACACATCTGTTAAACAAGGTTTCACACAGCTGTCAAACAATGCTTCACACAGCTGTTAAACAACGCTTCACACAGCTGTTAAACAGTGCTTCACTCAGCTGTTAAACAATGCTTCACTCAGCTGTTAAACAATGCTTCACACAGCCGTTAAACAATGCTTCACACATCCGTTAAACAATGCTGCACACAGCAGTTAAACAGTGCTTCACACAGCTGTTCAACAATGCTTCACACACTGTTACATATGTTACGGTCATTTATTCGACTGTATGATTTTCACATGTGTACGATATTTTACACCCGGGCTCGAATGTTAAGTAGTTTTTGCGCTTCCATTGTTAAATTCTTTTCCATATATTGTATAATTTTTCACATATATTAGAAAATACTATACATGTGATTTTACAGACTGCCCACAATACATGATGTATACTCTGGCCAATTATGACGGAATGTGTGAAGTCATGCGAGTTGAACACAATGTGTATTATCCATATCTTTGTTTCGACAAGTGCCTCGACTTATCTGGGTGCAGAGCTGTCACCTACAAGAATAAGTAATTCTACTACATTGTTTTCCATCGATCAACATAGCTGGTTAATTATTATTCATTTTCCAATGTATTTATAATCATTACGCAACTAATCTACCCTCTATTGAACTCATTGATCAATCACCAAACATCATATCCATTTATCCGTTCATTTGCCTATCCAATTGTCCTTCGTTTACCCAGTCTTCATTCTATCTGTATGTCCATTCATCCACCATCAATTCATCTGTCTATCCGCCTGCTATCCCAGTAATAGATTTTTTCATTCGTCCGTTCGACCGAGCGGCCGAAAATCCATCAATCCATTCATCAATCCCTTAATATAAAACTTTTATTCATTATCTGTGATTTGAATGATTTACCCTAGTTGATTATACTTCGTTGCATTTTTCTTAGAATGGTTTTCTTTCTTGTTAACATTGTACACCACAGACGAAAAAGTATATTGTACAAAAGTATATTGTATAAAAGTATATTGTATAAAAGTGTATTGTATATACAATTTTAAAGGTGTTTTATAAAACTGCTCACTTCAGTCAATGCCATTACCATACCTGTGACTGTGCCTTGCCACTCTCTGTGCCTTACAGTGCAAGCCAATCAACATTTCTTTGGAGATACTGCTTAAATGGTAAGAGTGCTTTTCGCTTTTAACGTTGTTAAAGTAACTTAAAATAGTTTCAACCAAACCTTATTCAACTTTGCAACTTTGTGGATTCTTCCGGTGTTTAAGCTTGAACATAATACAATCTATCATACGATACGATGTAAGATCTGAAGATCCCAGCTCGAACGTGATTCCTTTTAATGGAAACTTTCCTTGGCTATAATTGATTTTTCTTTTCATCGACCAACGATCTTAAACATATTTGCTACGGATTATTGTAGAGTTATATATCGGATTATCTTAGAACTTATATATCAAAAACGATAATCATACCACAACAATAACTTTGAATTTAGCTCACGCGAATTATACAAGCACACGCCAATTGATTTAACGTTGTATAAAAATGTAATCAATATTCAAGTATTGAAAGGAAAAAATACTTGCTTGCCAATTAAGCCTAGCCTGACGGCAAATGTTGTTTAATGGCTGAATGATATTGTATGTAACCGTCTCTTTAAATGGTTTCTTATCTTCGTCTTGTTTAGGATAAATACTCTAACTACTGGTAGCAAGAACGACATTGGTTGCTTTAAAAGTGCACGATTAAGAAAATACTTTCTACATCAATATCTCGGTCAATGCATGATATATATACGGTGTGTTCAGTAAGTGAGTAGAAATACAATTTTTAAATGTCCTACCCAGTAAAACAAGCCATATGAGATTTTCTAACATGCCGTTTCCTTTAGGCCACGAGGTCGTTACCGGTCTCGGCTCAATTATCAGAGCTCGATACACCTCTACCCGCGTATCAGACACATAGCATTTAATATATTTTGTCTTTATGGGACACACAATCCTTGATGGCAGAATCTAACCTTATTAAGAGAAACTCTCAAAGGACTGGGCGTAAGCACCCAACTCGGCCTCCGACTCACCTTTGTAAAGTCGTAACTGTTGGGTTTGCCTGTATAATCGGTTTAATCACCCCAGTCAGCCCCCGACTCACCTTTCCGAAGCCGTAACTGTTGGGTTTGGCTGTATAACTGGTTTAAGCACCCCAGTCAGCCCCCGACTCACCTTTCTGAAGACGTAACTGTTGGGTTTGGCTGTATAACTGATTTAAGCACCCCAGTCGACCCCCGACTCACCTTTCTAAAGCCGTAACTGTTGGGTTTGCCTGTATAACTGGTTTAAGCACCCCAGTCAACCACCGACTCACCTTTCTTAAGCTTTAACTGTTTGGTTTGCCTGTATAACTGGTTTAAGCACCCCAGTCAACCACCGACTCACCTTTCTTAAGCTTTAACTGTTTGGTTTACCTGTATAACTGGTTTAAGCACCCCAGTTAGCCCCCGACTCACCTTTCTGAAGCCGTAACTGTTGGGTTTGCCTGTATAACTGGTTTAAGCACCCAAGTCGACCCCAGACTCACCTTTCTAAAGCTTAACTGTTAGGTTTGCCTGTATAACTGAATTAAGCACCCCAGTCGGCCCCCGACTCACCTTTCTGAAGACGTAACTGTTGGGTTTGGCTGTATTACCTGTTTAAGCACACCAGTCAGCCCCCGACTCACCTTTCTAAAGCTGTACGAGTATAACCGGTTTACGCACCCCAGTCGGACCCCGACGCACCTTTCTAAAGCCGTAACTGTTGGGTTTGCCTGTATAACCGGTTTAAGCACCCCAGTAAACCCCCGACTCACCTTTCTAAAGCTTTTACTGTTGGGTTTACCTATATAACTGGTTTAAGCACCCCAGTTGGCCCCCGACTCACCTTTCTGAAGCCGTAACTGTTGTGTTTGCCTGTAAAACTGGTTTAAGCACCCCAGTCGACCCCCGACTAACCTTTCTGAAGACGTAACTGTTGGGTTTGGCTGTTTAACCGGTTTAAGCACCCAAGTCGACCCCCGACTCACCTTTCTGAAGACGTAACTGTTGGGTTTGGCTGTATAACTGGTTTAAGCACCCCAGTCAGCCCCCGAATCACCTTTCTGAAGCCGTAACTGTTGAGTTTGCCTGTATAACTGGTTTAAGCACCCCAGTCAGCCCCTGACTCACTGTTATAAAGCCGTAACTGTTGGGTTTGCCTGTATAACCGGTTTAAGCACCACAGTCGGCCCCGACTCACCTTTCTAAAGCTGTACGAGTATAACCGGTTTAAGCACCCGAGTCGGCTCCCGACGCACCTTTCTAAAGCCGTAACTGTTGGGTTTGCCTGTATAACCGGTTTAAGCACCCCAGTCAACCCCCAACTCACCTTTCTAAAGCTTTTACTGTTGGGTTTACCAATATAACTGGTTTAAGCACCCCAGTCGGCCCCCGACTCACTTTTCTGAAGCCGTAACTGTTGTGTTTGCCTGTATAACTGGTTTAAGCACCCCAGTCGGTCCCCGACTCACCTTTCTGAAGCCGTAACTGTTGAGTTTGTCTGTATAACTGGTTTAAGCACCCCAGTCGACCCCCGACTCACCTTTCTAAAGACGTAACTGTTGGGTTTGGCTGTATAACTGGTTTAAGCACACCAGTCGACCCCCGACTCACCTTTCTAAAGACGTAACTGTTGTGTTTGCCTGTATAACTGGTTTAAGCACCCCAGTCGACCCCCGACTCACCTTTCTGAAGCCGTAACTGTTGAGTTTGCCTGTATAACTGGTTTAAGCACCCCAGTCGGCCTTGACTCACTGTTATAAAGCTGTAACTGTTGGGTTTGCCTGTATAACCGGTTTAAGCACCACAGTCGGCCCCCGACTCACCTTTCTGAAGCCGTAACTGTTGGGTTTGCCTGTATAACTGGTTTAAGCACCCCAGTCAGCCCCCGACTCACCTTTCTGAAGCCGTAACTGTTGAGTTGGCCTGTATAACTGGTTTAAGCACCCCAGTCGGCCCCTGACTCACCGTTATAAAGCCGTAACTGTTGGGTTTGCCTGTATAACCGGTTTAAGCACCACAGTCGGCCCCGACTCACCTTTCTAAAGCTGTACGAGTATAACCGGTTTAAGCACCCGAGTCGGCTCCCGACGCACCTTTCTAAAGCCGTAACTGTTGGGTTTGCCTGTATAACCGGTTTAAGCACGCCAGTCAACCCCGACTCACCTTTCTAAAGCTTTAACTGTTGGGTTTACCTATATAACTGGTTTAAGCACCCCAGTCGGCCCCCGACTCACTTTTCTGAAGCCGTAACTGTTGGGTTTGGCTGTTTAACCGGTTTAAGCACCCAAGTCGACCCCCGACTCACCTTTCTGAAGACGTAACTGTTGGGTTTGGCTGTATAACTGGTTTAAGCACCCCAGTCAGCCCCCGAATCACCTTTCTGAAGCCGTAACTGTTGAGTTTGCCTGTATAACTGGTTTAAGCACCCCAGTCAGCCCCTGACTCACTGTTATAAAGCCGTAACTGTTGGGTTTGCCTGTATAACCGGTTTAAGCACCACAGTCGGCCCCGACTCACCTTTCTAAAGCTGTACGAGTATAACCGGTTTAAGCACCCGAGTCGGCTCCCGACGCACCTTTCTAAAGCCGTAACTGTTGGGTTTGGCTGTATAACTGGTTTAAGCACCCCAGTCAGCCCCCGAATCACCTTTCTGAAGCCGTAACTGTTGAGTTTGCCTGTATAACTGGTTTAAGCACCCCAGTCAGCCCCTGACTCACTGTTATAAAGCCGTAACTGTTGGGTTTGCCTGTATAACCGGTTTAAGCACCACAGTCGGCCCCGACTCACCTTTCTAAAGCTGTACGAGTATAACCGGTTTAAGCACCCGAGTCGGCTCCCGACGCACCTTTCTAAAGCCGTAACTGTTGGGTTTGCCTGTATAACCGGTTTAAGCACCCCAGTCAACCCCCAACTCACCTTTCTAAAGCTTTTACTGTTGGGTTTACCAATATAACTGGTTTAAGCACCCCAGTCGGCCCCCGACTCACTTTTCTGAAGCCGTAACTGTTGTGTTTGCCTGTATAACTGGTTTAAGCACCCCAGTCGGTCCCCGACTCACCTTTCTGAAGCCGTAACTGTTGAGTTTGTCTGTATAACTGGTTTAAGCACCCCAGTCGACCCCCGACTCACCTTTCTAAAGACGTAACTGTTGGGTTTGGCTGTATAACTGGTTTAAGCACCCCAGTCGACCCCCGACTCACCTTTCTAAAGACGTAACTGTTGTGTTTGCCTGTATAACTGGTTTAAGCACCCCAGTCGACCCCCGACTCACCTTTCTGAAGCCGTAACTGTTGAGTTTGCCTGTATAACTGGTTTAAGCACCCCAGTCGGCCTTGACTCACTGTTATAAAGCTGTAACTGTTGGGTTTGCCTGTATAACCGGTTTAAGCACCACAGTCGGCCCCCGACTCACCTTTCTGAAGCCGTAACTGTTGGGTTTGCCTGTATAACTGGTTTAAGCACCCCAGTCAGCCCCCGACTCACCTTTCTGAAGCCGTAACTGTTGAGTTGGCCTGTATAACTGGTTTAAGCACCCCAGTCGGCCCCTGACTCACCGTTATAAAGCCGTAACTGTTGGGTTTGCCTGTATAACCGGTTTAAGCACCACAGTCGGCCCCGACTCACCTTTCTAAAGCTGTACGAGTATAACCGGTTTAAGCACCCGAGTCGGCTCCCGACGCACCTTTCTAAAGCCGTAACTGTTGGGTTTGCCTGTATAACCGGTTTAAGCACGCCAGTCAACCCCGACTCACCTTTCTAAAGCTTTAACTGTTGGGTTTACCTATATAACTGGTTTAAGCACCCCAGTCGGCCCCCGACTCACTTTTCTGAAGCCGTAACTGTTGGGTTTGGCTGTTTAACCGGTTTAAGCACCCAAGTCGACCCCCGACTCACCTTTCTGAAGACGTAACTGTTGGGTTTGGCTGTATAACTGGTTTAAGCACCCCAGTCAGCCCCCGAATCACCTTTCTGAAGCCGTAACTGTTGAGTTTGCCTGTATAACTGGTTTAAGCACCCCAGTCAGCCCCTGACTCACTGTTATAAAGCCGTAACTGTTGGGTTTGCCTGTATAACCGGTTTAAGCACCACAGTCGGCCCCGACTCACCTTTCTAAAGCTGTACGAGTATAACCGGTTTAAGCACCCGAGTCGGCTCCCGACGCACCTTTCTAAAGCCGTAACTGTTGGGTTTGCCTGTATAACCGGTTTAAGCACCCCAGTCAACCCCCGACTCACCTTTCTAAAGCTTTTACTGTTGGGTTTACCAATATAACTGGTTTAAGCACCCCAGTCGGCCCCCGACTCACTTTTCTGAAGCCGTAACTGTAGTGTTTGCCTGTATAACTGGTTTAAGCACCCCAGTCGGTCCCCGACTCACCTTTCTGAAGCCGTAACTGTTGTGTTTGACTGTATAACTGGTTTAAGCACCCCAGTCGGTCCCCGACTCACCTTTCTAAAGACGTAACTGTTGTGTTTGCCTGTATAACTGGTTTAAGCACCCCAGTCGACCCCCGACTCACCTTTCTGAAGACGTAACCGTTGGGTTTGGCTGTATAACTGGTTTAAGCACCCCAGTCGACCCCCGACTCACCTTTCTAAAGACGTAACTGTTGTGTTTGCCTGTATAACTGGTTTAAGCACCCCAGTCGACCCCCGACTCACCTTTCTGAAGCCGTAACTGTTGTGTTTGCCTGTATAACTGGTTTAAGCACCCCAGTCGGCCTTGACTCACTGTTATAAAGCTGTAACTGTTGGGTTTGCCTGTATAACTGGTTTAAGCACCACAGTCGGCCCCCGACTCACCTTTCTGAAGCCGTAACTGTTGGGTTTGCCTGTATAACTGGTTTAAGCACCCCAGTCAGCCCCCGACTCACCTTTCTGAAGCCGTAACTGTTGGGTTTGCCTGTATAACTGGTTTAAGCACCCCAGTCGGCCCCTGACTCACCGTTATAAAGCCGTAACTGTTGGGTTTGCCTGTATAACCGGTTTAAGCACCACAGTCGGCCCCGACTCACCTTTCTAAAGCTGTACGAGTATAACCGGTTTAAGCACCCGAGTCGGCTCCCGACGCACCTTTCTAAAGCCGTAACTGTTGGGTTTGCCTGTATAACCGGTTTAAGCACGCCAGTCAACCCCCGACTCACCTTTCTAAAGCTTTAACTGTTGGGTTTACCTATATAACTGGTTTAAGCACCCCAGTCGGCCCCCGACTCTCTTTTCTGAAGCCGTAACTGTTGGGTTTGGCTGTTTAACCGGTTTAAGCACCCAAGTCGACCCCCGACTCACCTTTCTGAAGACGTAACTGTTGGGTTTGGCTGTATAACTGGTTTAAGCACCCCAGTCGACCCCCGACTCACCTTTCTGAAGACGTAACTGTTGGGTTTGGCTGTATAACTGGTTTAAGCACCCCAGTCGACCCCCGACTAACCTTTCAGAAGACGTAACTGTTGGGTTTGGCTGTATAACTGGTTTAAGCACCCCAGTCAGCCCCGACTCACCTTTCTGAAGCCGTAACTGTTGTGTTTCCCTGTATAACTGGTTTAAGCACCCCAGTCGACCCCCGACTCACCTTTCTGAAGACGTAACAGTTGGGTTTGGCTGTATAACCGGTTTAAGCACCCCAGTGAATCCCCGACTCACCTTTCTGAAGCCGTAACTGTTGAGTTTGCCTGTATAACTGGCTTAAGCACC
Organism: Sinonovacula constricta; assembly: GCA_007844125.1. NCBI lineage: Eukaryota > Metazoa > Mollusca > Bivalvia > Cardiida > Solecurtidae > Sinonovacula > Sinonovacula constricta. The sequence goes on from CM017572.1 coordinate 10,055,513, forward strand.
CCAGTCAGCCCCTGTCTCACTGTTATAAAGCCGTAACTGTTGGTTTGCCTGTATAACCGGTTTAAGCACCACAGTCGGCCCCGACTCACCTTTCTAAAGCTGTACGAGTATAACCGGTTTAAGCACCCGAGTCGGCTCCCGACGCACCTTTCTAAAGCCGCAACTGTTGGGTTTGCCTGTATAACCGGTTTAAGCACCCCAGTCAGCCCCCGACTCACCTTTCTAAAGCTTTAACTGTTGGGTTTACCAATATAACTGGTTTAAGCACCCCAGTCGGCCCCCGACTCACTTTTCTGAAGCCGTAACTGTTGTGTTTGCCTGTATAACTGGTTTAAGCACCCCAGTCGGTCCCCGACTCACCTTTCTGAAGCCGTAACTGTTGTGTTTGCCTGTATAACGGGTTTAAGCACCCCAGTCGACCCCCGACTCACCTTTCTGAAGACGTAACTGTTGGGTTTGGCTGTATAACCGGTTTAAGCACCACAGTCGACCCCCGACTCACTTTTCTGAAGCCGTAACTGTTGTGTTTGCCTGTATAACTGGTTTAAGCACCCCAGTCGGTCCCCGACTCACTTTTCTGAAGACGTAACCGTTGGGTTTGGCTGTATAACCGGTTTAAGCACCCCAGTCGAACCCCGACTTACCTTTCTGAAGACGTGACTGTTGGGTTTGGCTGTATAACTGGTTTAAGCACCCCAGTCAGCCCCGACTCACCTTTCTGAAGCCGTAACTGTTGGGTTTGCCTGTTTAACTGGTTTAAGCATCCCAGTCGGCCCCTGACTCACCGTTATAAAGCCGTAACTGTCAGGTTTGCCTGTATAACCGGTTTAAGCACCACAGTCGGCCCCGACTCACCTTTCTAAAGCTGTACGAGTATAACCGGTTTAAGCACCCGAGTCGGCTCCCGACGCACCTTTCTAAAGCCGTAACTGTTGGGTTTGCCTGTATAACCGGTTTAAGCACGCCAGTCAACCCCCGACTCACCTTTCTAAAGCTTTAACTGTTGGGTTTACCTATATAACTGGTTTAAGCACCCCAGTCGTCCCCCGACTCACTTTTCTGAAGCCGTTACTGTTGTGTTTGCCTGTGTAACTGGTTTAAGTACCCCAGTCGGTCTCCGACTCACCTTTCTAAAGCTGTACGAGTATAACCGGTTTAAGCACCCGAGTCGGCTCCCGACGCACCTTTCTAAAGCCGTAACTGTTGTGTTTGCCTGTATAACTGGTTTAAGCACCCCAGTCGACCCCCGACTCACCTTTCTGAAGACGTAACTGTTGGGTTTGGCTGTATAACCGGTTTAAGCACCACAGTCGACCCCCGACTCACTTTTCTGAAGCCGTAACTGTTGTGTTTGCCTGTATAACTGGTTTAAGCACCCCTGTCGGTCCCCGACTCACTTTTCTGAAGACGTAACCGTTGGGTTTTGGGTGTATAACCGGTTTAAGCACCCCAGTCGACCCCCGACTCACCTTTCTGAAGCCGTAACTGTTGTGTTTGCCTGTATAACTGGTTTGAGCACCCCAGTCGACCCCCGACTCACCTTTCTGAAGACGTAACTGTTGGGTTTGGCTGTATAACTGGTTTAAGCACCCCAGTCGACCCCCGACTCACCTTTCAGAAGACGTAACTATTGGGTTTGGCTGTATAACTGGTTTAAGCACCACAGTCAGCCCCGACTCACCTTTCTGAAGCCGTAACTGTTGGGTTAGCCTGTATAACTGGTTTAAGCATCCCAGTCGGCCCTTGACTCACTGTTATAAACCTGTAATTGTTGTTTGCCTGTATAACCGGTTTAAGCACCACAGTCGGCCCCCCGACTCACCTTTCTGAAGCCGTAACTGTTGGGTTTGCCTGTATAACTGGTTTAAACACCCCAGTCGACCCCCGACTCACCTTTCTGAAGACGTAACTGTTGGGTTTGGCTGTATAACCGGTTTAAGCAACCCGGTCGACCCCCGACTCACCTTTCTGAAGACGTAACTGTTGGGTTTGGCTGTATAACTGGTTTAAGCACCCCAGTCAGCCCCCGAATCACCTTTCTGAAGACGTAACTGTTGTGTTTGGCTGTATAACCGGTTTAAGCACCACAGTCGACCCCCGACTCACTTTTCTGAAGCCGTAACTGTTGAATTTGCCTGTATAACTGGTTTAAGCAGCCCAGTCAGCCGCCGACTCACCTTTCTGAAGCCGTAACTGTTGAGTTTGCCTGTATAACTGGTTTAGGCACCCCAGTCGGCCCCCGACTCACCTTTCTGAAACCGTAAATGTTGTGTTTGCCTGTATAACCGGTTTAAGCACCCCAGTCGACCCCCGACTCACCTTTTTGAAGACGTGACTGTTGGGTTGGGCTGTATAACTGGTTTAAGTACCCCAGTCGACCCCCGACTCACCTTTCTGAAGACGTCACTGTTGGGTTTGGCTGTATAACTGGTTTAAGCACCCCAGGCAGCCCCCGGCTCACCTTTCTGAAGCCGTAACTGTTGGGTTTGCCTGTATAACCGGTTTAAGCACCACAGTCGGCCCCCGACTCACCTTTCTGAAGCCGTAACTGTTGGATTTGCCTGTATAACTGGTTTAAGCAGCCCAGTCAGCCGCCGACTCACCTTTCTGAAGCCGTAACTGTTGAGTTTGCCTGTATAACTGGTTTAAACAGCCCAGTCGAACCCCGACTCACCTTTCTGAAGACGTAACTGTTGAGTTTGCCTGTATAACCGGTTTAAGCACCCCAATCGGCGCCCGACGCTTCTTTCTAAAGCCGTAACTGTTGGGTTTGCCTGTATAACCGGTTAAAGCACCAAGGTCCCCGACTCATTTTTCTAAAGCCGTAACTCTTGGGATTGCCTGTATAACTGGTTTAAGCACCCCAATCGGCCCCCGACTCACCTTTCTAAAGCCGTAACTGTTGGGTTTGCCTGTAAAACCGGATAAAGCACCCCAGTCAACCCCCGACTCACCTTTCTAAAGCTTTAGCTGTTGGGTTTGCCTGTATAACTGGTTTAAGCACCTCAATCGGCAACCGACTCACCGTTATAAAGACGTAACTGTTGGGTCTGCCTGTATAACCGGTTTAAGCATCACAGTCGGCCCCCGACTCACCGTTATAAAGCCGTAATTGTTTGGTTTGCCTGTATAACCTGTTTAAGCACCCCCAGTCGGCCCCCGACTCACCGTTGTAAAGCCGTAATTGTTTGGTTTGCCTGTATAACCTGTTTAAGCACCCCCAGTCGGCCCCCGACTCACCGTTGTAAAGCCGTAATTGTTTGGTTTGCCTGTATAACCGGTTTAAGCACCCCAGTTGGCCCCTGACTCACCGTTATAAAGCCGTAATTGTTTGGTTTGCCTGTATAACCGGTTTAAGCATCACAGTCGGCCCCCGACTCACCGTTATAAAGCCTTAATTGTTTGGTTTGCCTGTATAACCGGTTTAAGCATCACAGTCGGCCCCCGACTCACCGTTATAAAGCCGTAATTGTTTGGTTTGCCTGTATAACCTGTTTAAGCACCCCCAGTCGGCCCCCGACTCACCGTTGTAAAGCCGTAATTGTTTGGTTTGCCTGTATAACCGGTTTAAGCACCCCAGTTGGCCCCTGACTCACCGTTATAAAGACGTTACTCTTGGGTTTGCCTGTATAACCGGTTTAAGCACCCCAGTCGGCCCCCGACTCACCGTTATAAAGCCGTTACTGTTGGATTTGTGCTGTTTTGTACAATGTCTTGTTACAGATGCCTCATAACTTTTACATTTGACTACTGTTGTGTAAATACATTTGTCTAGTGTATTTTCAAATTTGTCTGTATGATGCAACAGCCATAGTCATATGTCCTTACTAGTAATAACTACTAACTTTCCCTATGCGTTTAAATAAATTGATTTGCAATATTTCTTTACAAGCAGAGGTAGGATTTGATTGTTGCAACGCGCAACTTCTGAATTGCGAGCTCTGTAGTGCCGGAGATTATTGTAGTTACTTCAAAGACGTGTATAGAGTACACATTCTGCTGCTTTGTAACGTATAGTTACACAAACAAGAAAGATCACGTATACCCGAACGATATCGCCAAAGACAACAAATAAAATGCAAGAATTTATTTTGCAAGTATTTAAATTCACTTATTAAAGTACGTATAGATACTTGTAGAAAATGTCGTTCGAAAGATATTTCGATGTCCTTCATTTTTTAAAGTTACCGTTTACGTGTAAGTCCGCAGTTATTTTCGAAATACACAGCTGCGAATATCTGCTATTGCCGTCTGCTTATGTTCGCTCATCTGTTGACTTAAGGTGAGAATTCATACATAGTTGCGACTGGTCTAACGTATTGATAAAAATAGCAATGCCTTCATTTACAGATAATATACCTGGGGACCCGTTTAATACGTATATGGCAACAAATTTCTGCTTTCCAACGACAACTACTTCAACAACAACTACAACAACCACAAGTACGACGACAACTCTACCAATCTCGACAGTGAGAGGTATAACACTAGTTTTGCTGTTGTTCTCTACTTTTCGGTGCTGATATTGTCCGTTTATATCCCTGCCTCAGTTACTGTTACTATTGTCCAAAATGACTATGCCTTTTCCTTTTAAAACTGCATTATCTACTAAGCAATATGTTAAGTATGTTTTACTTGTTTAAAATCAATAATTAGACATCATGGATTTATTTCTATATCTCGCTTCTAATTAAAAGTAAACGTACTAATAAGCATACAATCTTACACTCACAGCATGTATTGCCAATTATACGGTTTCTTTATCCAAATAGATACAACTTTTAAATTGGTTTTGATTAAAGGGCTACTCGGTTAAATAAGGCTTGCACAAAATAATTACAGCTAAAGTTCTAAAAATACTTATCAAATCTAGCCTTTAGAAAGAACGTGGAGTTGTTGTCTTTTATAAGAGCGCTCATTTGTTGTAGGGTATGACACTATACAAAAGAACGTTTCCTGTGGTTTTTATTTGTTTAGTTTTAATTTTCTTTTTCCAGCTCCCACCAAAGCCGCCAAGCCGATTTATTTACGTCCATGCAACTGCAGTACTGGGATTTTTAAGAATTTCACTTCGGAAGAAATCGCTAAACAGTTTGAGCGAAATTTAACGATTAATGCTCAAAAGCTTTCGTCAGGTCATAGAAAGCTAACGAGCGCTGAGGACGACCGAGTTTCTTCCACTCGTATCGGTACCGTAGGTGCAGCCATCATTGGAGCAATCTGTGGGATATTCTTTTTACTAGATGTGCGGCAAATTTTCCGTCATTTATTATTTCTACCTTACTAGATGTTTTAATTAACTAACCTCGTTTTTTCTTCCTTACTCATTTAATTTTTTTGCGGGTATATGGAAAGTTTCCCGCCAATTTGTCAATTTTCTTTGATTAATGAGTTTTCTCTTTGTTTTGTGTTGTTGTTTTTTATTATCATCTATTTATCGTTTCTTTTATTTTATAAGTGTTGTCTTTCATTTAAAGGTAAGCTATCTTGTATTTATCTTTTACTGCATTAAGTTTTTGTTCTCTTTAGAACTTACTTCAAGATTGCAAATCAACCTATCTTTTTCTCTTACTTTAAGGGGTGTGGCAAATTTCCACCATCTTTTCTTTTTCTTACAAATTACGTTTTTGGACAGCAAATATGTTCAAAAGGCGGGGATACAAACTAAATACAGACAGGTTCATGATGACCATTTAATAACACACATTGCATACACAAGAAAATGTAGAAGGAGGATGTTTATAATGTAAAAAAAAAGCACAAAACATCTTAGACTTTGGTTTACATGGATAGTTTACAACTTTACTACATGTAGTGCCGTCGAATTTGACAAGTCGTTTATAATATCATTAAGACAATGCAATATGTTACGCTTTGAATTAATTTTCCAAAAGATGTATACGACTTTATATTGCTATGTGTTGGCTTGTTGTGTATGAGTCTTTGCGAATGTGTGTTGACTCGCATGCGTGTTTGCGTGCATGTGTGTTTGCGTGCATGTTTACATTTTGGGCGTGTCTTATACAACGATATGTTTGTGTTTCGTGTGTATGTTTTAGCACTTAAGCTTAAGATTGTTAATTTACACATGTATGTGGGGAGTTTTGTGTGTATGCGTATGCGTTACCTATTTATGATGATAGATTCAATGTTTATTAGTTGCACTATTTGTAAGCTTTAATGGAACACATTTCTTACTCTGAGCCGTGTTTACATTTGTGTGTTTTACATAACAGAATCAATTTCCGTGATCCGCCACAACTAAATAAGTGCTAACGCAGGGCGCGTGATTTTCCCAAAAATTACAAGTTAATTGCGGCTCAGAGTCGTGTAATACTTTTTATTTCTTTACAAAAAAGTTCGTTGTTGAAAGTACACGTATATCCTGTAAACAGATCATCAATGGCTTAAACTTAATTAAAGATGCGGTTTTACGTCTGATAGAATATATAAATATGATTTTCTATTTGTATAAAGTTCTTTACAAAAAAAAAACTAATTGTGCCATGCATACAATTAACTATTCGGCATATTTTTGAAACTTAAATAAATGTATGGATTTATTATAAATTAATGAATGTTATTATGAAAAGAAACTTTGATAGTTTCAATCAATAAAATGTCTCTGTTTTCACTAACTGGAAGGAAAACAAGACCTAACTTAACCGATATATTGTCTGGCCAGAGTTATATCCCTCGTGCTGTTTTCGCACAATTATGTTTGCTCTGTGCCAATAGGTTCTTATTATATATTTTGACAGAAGCCTATTGGATGTTGGATGTTTTGAAGGTATTCATGTAGAAAGATTTTGCATAATTTGTTATACTTAAACAGTAAATGTGAGGAAAACGGCTGTCTGGTCATTTATGCATACATTACACAAAATATGTTAAAATTGCCCACGGAATTGACGGTCAACAACGAACTATCGGTACTTGTATTTTCATAGATGTTTAAATGCAACCATTTTACTTATTGTCTCCATGTCAAACATATTATTCACGATTATTGTAACATACTGATGTTTATTCCGATTGTTCTGTCTAAAATGTATTATGTGTTGTACCTGTTGTGTTATTACTGTGTCACTGTGGTTGTATTATGTGTTGTACCTGTTGTGTTATTACTGTGTCACTGTGGTTGTATTATGTGTTGTATCTGTTGTGTTATTACTGTGTCACTGTGGTTGTATTATGTGTTGTACCTGTTGTGTTGTACCTTGGTCACTGTGGTTGTATTATGTGTTGTACCTGTTGTGTTATTACTGTGTCACTGTGGTTGTATTATGTGTTGTACCTGTTGTGTTATTACTGTGTCACTGTGGTTGTATTATGTGTTGTACCTGTTGTGTTATTACTGTGTCACTGTGGTTGTATTATGTGTTGTACCTGTTGTGTTATTACTGTGTCACTATGGTTGTATTATGTGTTGTACCTGTTGTGTTATTACTGTGTCACTGTGGTTGTATTATGTGTTGTACCTGTTGTGTTATTACTGTGTCACTATGGTTGTATTATGTGTTGTACCTGTTGTGTTATTACTGTGTCACTGTGGTTGTATTATGTGTTGTACCTGTTGTGTTATTACTGTGTCACTGTGGTTGTATTATGTATTGTACCTGTTGTGTTATTACTGGGTCACTGTGGTTGTATTATGTGTTGTACCTGTTGTGTTATTACTGTGTCACTGTGGTTGTATTATGTGTTGTACCTGTTGTGTTATTACTGTGTCACTGTGGTTGTATTATGTGTTGTACCTGTTGTGTTATTACTGTGTCACTGTGGTTGTATTATGTATTGTACCTGTTGTGTTATTACTGGGTCACTGTGGTTGTATTATGTGTTGTACCTGTTGTGTTATTACTGTGTCACTGTGGTTGCACATTGATTCAAATCATATATGCCTCACTTGGACAAAAATAAGTTAATATGTTTAACAAACAGCAGTCATAAATGATTTTGTTATATCTATATAGTCTGATCTTACAAAGTCTCTGCACATTTATGAAGTTTTTCTTTTGTATAAGGATTCGTTCTTTTTTACAGGCCATGTACAAAAACTAATATTTCTTAATCATATGAGATTTTTAGCAATTACGGAAATTAAAATATTCAACATATTCTACATACTTTATAATTGATAATGAAATGTATTGTCTCGTTCACTTGTTGGTTCAATGATAAATATTTTAAGTACGATTCTTATAACTGACAGCTGCCCCTTATTGATAACTCCATCTAACATGGCTCTTACAGTAACTGACAGCTGTCCCTTACTGATCACTCCATCTAACACGGTTCTTACAGTAACTGACAGCTGTCCCTTATTGATCACTCCATCTAACATGGCTCTTACGGTAACTGACAGCTGTCCCTTACTGATCACTCCATCTAACACGGATCTTACAGTAACTGACAGCTGTACCTTGCTGATCACTCCATCTAACATGGCTCTTACAGTAACTGACAGCTGTCCCTTACTGATCACTCCATCTAACACGGATCTTACAGTAACTGACAGCTGTCCCGTACTGATCACTCCATCTAACATGACTCTTACAGTAACTGACAGCTGTCCCTTATTAATCACTCCATCTAACATGGCTCTTACAGTAACTGACAGCTGTCCCTTGCTGATCACTCCATCCAACATGGATCTTACAGTAACTGACAGCTGTCCCTTACTGATCACTCCATCTAACATGGTTCTTACAGTAACTGACAGCTGTCCCTTATTGATCACTCCATCTAACATGGCTCTTGGAGTAACTGACAGTTGTCCCTTACTGATCACTCCATCTAACATGGATCTTACAGTAACTGACAGTTGTCCCTTACTGATCACTCCATCTAACATGGTTCTTACAGTAACTGACAGCTGTCCCTTACTGATCACTCCATCTAACACGGATCTTACAGTAACTGACAGCTGTCCCGTACTGATCACTCCATCTAACATGACTCTTACAGTAACTGACAGCTGTCCCTTATTAATCACTCCATCTAACATGGCTCTTACAGTAACTGACAGCTGTCCCTTGCTGATCACTCCATCCAACATGGATCTTACAGTAACTGACAGCTGTCCCTTACTGATCACTCCATCTAACATGGTTCTTACAGTAACTGACAGCTGTCCCTTATTGATCACTCCATCTAACATGGCTCTTGGAGTAACTGACAGTTGTCCCTTACTGATCACTCCATCTAACATGGATCTTACAGTAACTGACAGTTGTCCCTTACTGATCACTCCATCTAACATGGTTCTTACAGTAACTGACAGCTGTCCCTTACTGATCACTTAATCTAACATGGCTCTTACAGTAATTGACAGCTGTCCCTTATTGATCACTCCATCTAACATGGCTCTTACAGTAACTGACAGCTGTCCCTTACTGATCACTTAATCTAACATGGCTCTTACAGTAATTGACAGCTGTTCCTTATTGATCACTCCATCTAACATGGATTTTACAGTAACTAACAGCTGTCCCTTACTGATCACTCCATCTAACATGGATCTTACAGTAACTGACAGTTGTCCCTTACTGATCACTCCATCTAACATGGTTCTTACAGTAACTGACAGCTGTCCCTTACTGATCACTTAATCTAACATGGCTCTTACAGTAATTGACAGCTGTCCCTTATTGATCACTCCATCTAACATGGTTCTTACAGTAATTGACAGCTGTCCCTTACTGATCACTCCATCTAACATGGCTCTTACAGTAACTGACAGCTGTCCCTTACTGATCACTCCATCTAACATGGTTCTTACAGTAATTGACAGCTGTCCCTTACTGATCACTCCATCTAACATGGTTCTTACAGTAACTGACAGCTGTCCCTTACTGATCACTCCATCTAACATGGTTCTTACAGTAACTGACAGCTGTCCCTTACTGATCACTCCATCTAACATGGTTCTTACAGTAATTGACAGCTGTCCCTTATTGATCACTCCATCTAACATGGCTCTTACAGTAACTGACAGCTGTCCCTTACTGATCACTCCATCTAACATGGCTCTTACAGTAATTGACAGCTGTCCCGTACTGATCAGTCCATCTAACATGGATCTTACAGTAACTAACAGCTGTCCCTTATTGATCACTCCATCTAACATGGTCCTTACAGTAACTGACATCTCTTTATTTTATGCAATTATAAAAAAAATATGCATTATTGTTCTTGTATTTGTTGTTTGTGTCTTTTTATGGTGTTTGTTGTTGCGTACATACCCAAATTATTTATTGTTTGTTTAAAATAATCACGAGTGACCAGTATAAATCACAATGTATGCTCATGTAATTATCGTAGATCTGAAAAAATGTTAACAATAAGAAAACTGAGAGAAATTTTATGAATATGTTTTAGTATCATTATGAACAGCTGCAGAGGACAAGGACTGGGTAAATAAGTTTAAGCACCACTAATTAAAGTGGCCCTTAAAATACTCAACATAAACTTTACAATTCTTCACTTAAATTAATGTCCATCAACTTTGTACGTCTCTCACCTTATGTCTTGACAATATTTTGTATTTTCTCAATTAATGTCAATGTCTTTATTGACATACAGATCATAAGGTTCTGCTTTCTTTTCGAAAGTTTTATGACATGTGTTGTATCGTAGGACATTTTTAATATTGGGTGTGAAATGTGACGACAAACTTTTGTAGTTTGAATCAATAAAATGTAAATCGTGTGTGTTTCGTTCTGTTTTATCTAATTGGCAGGCCATCTTAAAATATATAATAAGTCGGTGAGCCAGTTATTTTTCGTACTGACGATTTGATGAATAGGTGTATGTTCGAAATAGAAAATAATTTTGCACAAACATTTCTCATAAAATATTGTGCATGAACTGTTTAATAAGTCCTGACTTTGATCTATTATATTAACCGACGAATACTAATTACAACAACAGTAACAATAATACACATAAATACCACATGTAACTATCTCCCCATCATCTCCCGATCATCTCCGCAACATCTCCGCAACATCTTCCCGACATCTCCCCAACATCTCCGCACCTTTTACGCATCATCTCCCCACCATCTGCGCAACAACTCCCCACCATCTCCGAAATATCTCCGCAACATCTTCGAAACATCTCCGCAACATTTCCGCACCATCTCTGCAACATCTTCGCAATATATCCCCACCATCTCCGCACCATCTTCGCAGCATCTCCCCAAAATATGCGCAACATCTCCGCACCATCTCCGGACTATATCCCCACCATCTCCCCACCATCTCCGCAACAACTCCCAACCATCTGCGCAACATCTTCCCACCATCTTCGCAACAACTCCCCACCATATCCGCAACATCTCCCCAACATCTCCGCACCATTTGCGCAACATCTCCCCAACATCTGCGCAACATCTTCCCATCATCTCTGCAACATCTCCGAAACATCTCCGAAACATCTCCGAAACATCTCCGCACCATATTCGCACCATCCTCCACCATCCTCGCAGCATCTCCCCACAATCTCCGCAACATTACTTAACATCTCCACACAATCTCCGCACCACCTTTGCAACATCTCGGCACCATATCCGCAACAGTCTCCGTTAAAGTATACCTGTTCGTACTTCCATAAAGTCGTACACGTTCATAGTCTCCGTTAAAGTATACCTGCTCGTACTGCTATAAAGTCGTACCTGTTCATAGTCACCTTTAAGGTATACCTGTTCATACTGCCATAAAGTCGTACAAGTTCATAGTCACCGCTAAAGTATACTTGTTCATACTGCCATAAAGTCGTACAAGTTCATAGTCACCTTTAAAGTATTCCTTTCATACTGCCATAAATCTTACACGTTCATAGTCACCGTTAAAGTATACCTGTCCATACTTCCATAAAGACGTACACGTTCATAGTCACCGTTAAAGTATACCTGTCCATACTGTCATAAAGTCGTACACGTTCATGGTCACCGCTAAAGTATACCTGTCCATACTGCCATAAAATCTATAAACCTGTTTATAGTCTACCTCAGGAGCACATTAAATCTACCTTAGGGATACACTGAATCTACCTAAGGGGTACATACATTGAATCTACCTAAGGGGCAAATACACTGAATCTACCTAAGGGGTACATACATTGAATCTACCTAAGGCGTACATACATTGAATCTACCTAAGGGGTACATACATCGAATCTACCTAAGGGGTACATACATTGAATCTACCTAAGGGGTACATACATCGAATCTCCCTATGGGATACATACATTGAATCTACCTAAGGGGTACATACATTGAATCACCCTATGGGATACATACATCGAATCTACCTCAGGGGTACATACATTGAATCTACCTAATGGGTACATTGAATCTACCTAAGGGGTACATACATCGAATCTACCTTAGGGGTACATACATTGAATCTACCTAAGGGGTACATACATTGAATCTACCTAATGGGTACATCGAATCTACCTAAGGGGTACATACATCGAATCTACCTAAGGGGTACATACATTGAATCTACCTAATGGGTACATCGAATCTACCTAAGGGGTACATACATCGAATCTACCTAAGGGGTACATACATTGAATCTACCTAAGGGGTACATACATTGAATCTACCTAAGGGGTACATACATCGAATCTACCTAAGGGGTACATACATTGAATCTACCTAAGGGGTACATACATCGAATCTACCTAAGGGGTACATACATTGAATCTACCTAATGGGTACATCGAATCTACCTAAGGGGTACATACATCGAATCTACCTAAGGGGTACATACATTGAATCTACCTAAGGGGTACATACATCGAATCTACCTAAGGGGTACATACATCGAATCTACCAAAGGGGTACATACATTGAATCTACCTAAGGGGTACATACATCGAATCTACCTAAGGGGTACATACATCGAATCTACCTATGGGATACATACATTGAATCTACCTAAGGGGTACATACATCGAATCTCCCTAAGGGGTACATACACTGAATCTACGTAATGGGTACATCGAATCTACCTAAGGGGTACATTGAATCTACCTAAGGGGTACATACATTGAATCTACGTAAGGGGTACATACATTGAATCTACCTAAGGGTACATACATTGAATCTACTTATGGGGTACATCGAATCTACCTCAGGGGTACATACATTGAATTCAACCTAATGGGTACATCGAATCTACCTAAGGGGTACATTGAATCTACCTAAGGGGTACATACATCGAATCTACCTAAGGGGTACATACATTGAATCTACCTAAGGGGTACTTACATTGAATCTACCTAATGGGTACATTGAATCTACCTAAGGGGTACATACATTGAATCTACGTAAGGGGTACATACATTGAATCTACCTAAGGGGTACATACATTGAATCTACCTAATGGGTACATCGAATCTATCTAAGGAGTACATTGAATCTATTTAACGGATACATTGAATCTACATAAGGGGTAAATTTAATCAACCTAAGGAATACATTGAATCTACATAAGGGGTACATTGAATCTACGTAAGGGATACATTGAATCTACCTTATGGATACAATGAATCTACGTTAGGTATACATTGAATCTACCTGAGGGATACATTGAATCTACCCTAAGGATACATTGAATCTACGTAAGGGATACATTGAATCTACGTAAGGGATACATTGAATCTATATAAGGGATACATTTAATCTACGTAAGGGATACATTGAATCTACGTAAGGGATACATTGAATCTACGTAAGGGATACATTGAATCTATATAAGGGATACATTTAATCTACGTAAGGGATACATTGAATCTACCTTATGGATACAATGAATCTACGTTAGGTATACATTGAATCTACCTGAGGGATACATTGAATCTACCTTAGGGATACATTGAATCTACGTAAGGGATACATTGAATCTACTTAAGGGATACATTGAATCTACATAAGGGATACATTTAATCTACGTAAGGGATATATTGAATCTACGCAAGGGATACATTGAATCTACATAAGGGTTACCTTGAATCTACCTAATGAGTACAAATAAATGAATACCAATATAAATTTCAAGAGAATATCATAGTTATATGCATTATTGTAAAGATTTTAAAGATTTTCATTGTTTTTTACAACCATGAGAATTGTGATAATAAAATAGAAAATTAAAAAATGCATTGTAAACCGTACAGTTTGTTGTTATGTTTTGTTTGTTGTTTTTCTCTTTGTTGTGTTTATTGTCCCACAAACATAGATTTATTGCAGGAAAGAAATTGCATGCAAGAGAAATTAAAATATGCCACTTATTACGACATTTTTAAGGTTAAAATTTGTTTTTAGGTTTTATCATAAAATGCCTTTTATAAAGTTAATTAAGGAGCGAAAATCGTGATGTGATTAATTGCTAAAAGAATAACGGGATGACGTCAAACCCCACTTCAGAACCACATTACGAGTAAATACGCCCGCGTGACTCCAATGACATAAATAACCACTTGAGTTGACGTCATTTATCACTTGAAAACCACTTAAGCCATTTTCTGTTTTGATTTCAAACTGACCAAACATGTAGTTCTAACAAGGGAGACAATTTCCTTATCACACGTGTATCCCATTGTTGCCATGACGCTGTGGAAGAAATTGTTTAATGACCGAAATACTTGCAACTTAAAAATGTCTGAAATAACATATTCCCTTGGTCACTAAATAAATAAATTTATTTACGAGTAGTAGTGCATCGACAGTAAGTTTGAATTCAAATAAGCTCTTTACGGACCTCGATTTTAAAGATCTGACTGATTTAACAACTCCTACCGACAATTAAATTAATAACCAAGAATGTAATTTGTTTTGTTTTTATTGTCAAACGACTGACAGCTGTTAATTTTATTTCGAGTGCTTAATATACAAGTACACGTACATGAAAATGCACACACAAAAAAAAAGAAAAAATATACATTATTATTACAGCATATGCAGAACAACGTCAGACAGCGCTTGTGTTTGCATGGAAGTTTGTACAATCAACAACAGCCAATGTTGCCTCTTATTATGCTTTGATTGATGCTGGTGTATTTGTTATGCCAAGACGGTTTGAGTGTCTTTAAAAAACTTTATTAACACGGACTAATACAAATAAATAAAATAAGTAAAATGGAATTCATATTATTAATATATTACTTGGTAAATACGTGAAAGTAAATATTGTAGTTAAGGAAATTATATATTACATGTGTTTGAAAGGATATGTATGATCAGCCAACAATCAGCCCGGGGTATATACGGTTGTTTATGGTTGACAGATCGCTGGTCAACAATCAGCCCAGGATATATACGGTTGTTTATGGTCGACAGATCGTTGGTCAACAATCAGCCCGGGGTATATACGGTTGTTTATGGTCGACAGATCGTTGGTCAACAATCAGCCCGGGGTATATACGGTTGTTTATGGTCGACAGATCGTTGGTCAACAATCAGCCCAGGATATATACGGTTGTTTATGGTCGACAGATCGTTGGTCAACAATCAGCCCAGGATATATACGGTTGTTTATGGTCGACAGATCGTTGGTCAACAATCAGCCCGGGGTATATACGGTTGTTTATGGTTGACAGATCGTTGGTCAACAATCAGCCCAGGATATATACGGTTGTTTATGGTCAACAGATCGTTGGTCAACAATCAGCCCAGGATATATACGGTTGTTTATGGTCGACAGATCGTTGGTCAACAATCAGCCCGGGGTATATACGGTTGTTTATGGTCGACAGATTGTTGGTCAACAATCAGTCCAGGATATATACGGTTGTTTATGGTCGACAGATCGTTGGTCAACAATCAGCCCGGGGTATATACGGTTGTTTATGGTCGACAGATTTTTGGTCAACAATCAGCCCAGGATATATACGGTTGTTTATGGTCGACAGATCGTTGGTCAACAATCAGCCCAGGGTATATACGGTTGTTTATGGTCGACAGATCGTTGGTCAACAATCAGCCCGGGCTATATACGGTTGTTTATGGTCGACAGATCGTTGGCCAACAATCAGCCCAGGATATATACGGTTGTTTATTGTCGACAGATCGTTGGTCAACAATCAGCCCAGGGTATATACAGTTGTTTATGGTCGACAGATCGTTGGCCAACAATCAGCCCAGGGTATATACGGTTGTTTATGGTCGACAGATCGTTGGTCAACAATTAGCCCGAGGTTTATACGGTTGATTATGGTCGACAGATCGTTGGTCAACAATCAGCCCGGGTATATACGGTTGTTTATGGTCGACAGATCGTTGGCCAACAATCAGCCCGGGGTATATACGGTTGTTTATGGTCGACAGATCGTTGGTCAACAATCAGCCCAGGATATATACGGTTGTTTATGGTCGACAGATCGTTGGTCAACAATCAGCCCGGGTATATACGGTTGTTTATGGTCGACAGATCGTTGGCCAACAATCAGCCCGGGGTATATACGGTTGTTTATGGTCGACAGATCGTTGGTCAACAATCAGCCCAGGATATATACGGTTGTTTATGGTCGACAGATCGTTGGTCAACAATCAGCCCAGGATATATACGGTTGTTTATTGTCGACAGATCGTTGGTCAACAATCAGCCCAGGATATATACGGTTGTTTATGGTTGACAGATCGTTGGCAAACAATCAGCCCGGGGTTTATACGGTTGTTTATGGTCGACAGATCGTTGGTAAACATTCAGCCCGGGGTATATACGGTTGTTTATGGTCGACAGATCGTTGGTCAACAATCAGCCCGGGTATATACGGTTGTTTATGGTCGACAGATCGTTGGCCAACAATCAGCCCGGGGTATATACGGTTGTTTATGGTCGACAGATTGTTGGCCAACAATCAGCCCGGGGTATATACGGTTGTTTATGGTCGACAGATCGTTGGCCAACAATCAGCCCGGGGTATATACGGTTGTTTATGGTCGACAGATCGTTGGCCAACAATCAGCCCGGGGTATATACGGTTGTTTATGGTTGACAGATCGTTGGCCAACAATCAGCTCGGGGTATATGCGGTTGTTTATGGTCGACAGATCGTTGGTCAACAATCGGCCCGGGGTATATACGGTTGTTTATGGTCAACATATCTAGGCACATTACTTTTAATACATCCTTTTGCACCATTAGGCTGTCTAGGCGCATTCTTTTTTGAATTTGTTCATCAGTTCAATAAAGTCACGTGGCAACACCAAGTGAGGATAACAATCTCAAAAGTTGATTGGTTTAGAATTAAGACATTTTATAACAATATTTTGATTGGCTGATTGTAAAGTCTCGGTGTTTAAACCGGTGTTTATAAGAGCATGTGTCCTTCGGTTTCAAACCTTGGAAAATAAAATTACTAAAGGGCACAACTTTTGTCTTTAATAGTTATGAACTTTTCGTTATTATTTGTAACTTTTCATAAGTTGGTTATGTTTTACGAACTTGTACCTGCAATATGAATCACAACTGACCATTCATACGTATTATTATACTGCATGTTTAATCTTAGCTAGAAACGTGAAAATTAGATTTTCGTAACAAGAAGACTATACATGATGTGTGACACACCTAAAATTTAAAATGGTAAAAAATCCTGTGTCGCTGACTCTCAAAGTTGTATTTTATTTTTATGTATGACTTGAGCACAATATTTATGTTTTAATTTTTTTCTAAATATTGTATCATTTATTTGGTTATACTGTAGAGTACTTTGAACGTGTTAATGTACACGAAAAAAGTGCTTAAGAAGCATATATATTTCAAAAAATCATGTCAACTCTTTCGGCTTTACGAATTGATTTAAACTTCACCAGTGTGTAGTCCTTGGTAAACCATACATTTCATCCACTAGTACTCTAGCTAGCAGAATAACGGTTTAGCCACAGTCTACAATTAAGTGATGCTTATAGTTGTGTTCAAAGAGCTGTGCATGCATTTTCTGCCACATGCTGTAAATAAGTGCTGCTGCATGAGGTGATTCGGTCTAAGGAAGACAACTCTGTTAACCAATGTTCGAGAGTAGTTTGAGGAATTACATCCCTTGGTGATTAAAAGTGTACTCTTAACACATGGCTTGGTCATAGCTTACATCGAATATACAGCTAAAAGATTAATTGGTCCATGTTTAATATAACAACCTTGTATATATAGCAGAGTGTGTTTAAGCTTGGATTGTATGTGTTTATTATTCAATGTACACACATAGTATATATAGCAGAGGGTGTTTAAGCTAGGATTGTATGTATTTATTATTCAATGTACACACATAGTATATATAGCAGAGGGTGTTTAAACTTAGATTGTATTTGTTTATTATTCAATGTACACACATAGTATATATAGCAGAGTGTGTTTAAACTTAGATTGTATGTGTTTATTATTCAATGTACACACATAGTATATATAGCAGAGTGTGTTTAAACTTAGATTGTATGTGTTTATTATTCAATGTACACACATAGTATATATAGCAGAGTGTGTTTAAACTTAGATTGTATTTGTTTATTATTCAATGTACACACATAGTATATATAGCAGGGGGTGTTTAAACGTAGATTGTATGTGTTTATTATTCAATGTACACACATAGTATATATAGCAGGGGGTGTTTAAACTTAGATTGTATGTGTTTATTATTCAATGTACACACATAGTATATATAGCAGGGGTGTTTAAACTTAGATTGTATGTGTTTATTATTCAATGTACACACATAGTATGTATAGCCGAGTATGGTTAAACTTAGATTGTACGTGTTTATTATTCAATGTACACACATAGTATATATAGCAGAGTGTGTTTAAACTTAGATTGTATGTGTTTATTATTCAATGTACACACAAAGTATGTATAGCAGAGTATGGTTAAACTTAGATTGTACGTGTTTATTATTCAGTGTACACAGTGTCCACCTTCACTAACTTTAAAGGAACAGTTTTACCGATTCGCCGCCTGTTTAACAATTGGTTTACTTCCACGCTTTTTCTGTTGTGGCCTAACTTTCATTACTGTTCCAACGAAATCAACAGGCGCTGTTTTCAGGCATCATCAAAATCCTGCTTAAAAATAATCGAACTTTCGCCTTTCAGCAAAAAAGCATCTTTTATGTTGAAGTTTTTCATCTTGTATATGTTTATTTTGGGCCTGAGGTCTTATTTTCAGGCATAAATCATTTGAATTTAGAGAAGTGTTTTTTTTTTTTTTGTTAAGCGACTAACATTGATCCGATTATTAGAAGAGAGATTTTAATGATAGAAGATTTTGACTAGCATCCGGTACAACGTGGGCAAAACCAACAAAAACAAAGTTATATTCAAAAAGTTGTATTTGAAAAGTTTTCAATACAAACAATTTTGTAGTGTTACACAAACCACTTGGTTGTTCCGTAAGGAAAGCATGATCCTGCATACAAAATCATATGACCAAAAATGTCTATCTTTTCCCAAGTAGGCCATCAACAAAGACTGGGCCATCAACGCAGTTGTAAACGTATGGATCGTAGTAGGGGTTGTTTGAAGGACAATCTCTTAGGTACATCCGTCCATTGAGGTCGCACTGGATGTACTGCTTATTGCTGTACCGGTAGGGGAAATACAGTTGGTTGGCTAAGATATTTTCTTTGGTGCACGGGGTAGACCAAAGCGTTGAGAAATCGTAATAATGAGAACTGTGGGAAGTATGGGCTTGCGTGAATCCGATCGTAGCGCCGGATTGCGTCGTGGCCCTTAGAACAGTTCCGCCGTTACAGGTGTTGACGAGGTTTTCCGAGCCAGGGAAACCCGGATAGACACAGGTCTGAGAGATGGGCAGGAAGACATAGTCCAGTTGACATGATTGGATAAATGATTGGTCGTTCGTGTCACAGTGGATGTATTGGTGGGGGTCGCACTGATGTGGATACAGGTAGGGGGTACCAGGTACGTGATGCAAGCACGGGTTGTACGTGCTCTCTTTGACACAGGTGAGTAGATTCTGCTCCCAACTCATGCCGGCTCTACAGTCGTTCTCCCATGGGTGGCCCCAGACGTCGCAGTGGATGTACTTGGTATGATCCCCAGGAAACTCGAAGAACATGTTGCCTGTATGTAATAAACAGCAACAAATTATTAACTTATTTCGTACATGGGCTGGTGTGTGTATGTGTGATGTGCATGAGTGTGCATAAAATTGTGCATGTATGTTTTTGTGTTCGCATGTCAAGGTGTTAGTCTGTGCTCGAGTGAGCGTATATATGTGCATTTGTGTGTATAAGTTCGTAAGTCTAGGAACGTCTGTCGATGCGTGTATGCGCGAGTGTGTGCGTTTATGTGTGTGCGCGCGCATGAGTGCGTGCGTGAATGTGTGTGTTGAGCTTGTTCAGATAGGAAAGCGTGCGCTGTCTCTTAATTTGTCATTTAAAATCCCTGTGAGAAGTTGTTGTTGTTGTCGGTTGGCGAAGTGGTGGTAGATGTGATGGTGGTGGTTGTGGTGTTTTAGATACATCTCAGCAACACAATAATGGTCCTGTGTACACGTACATTATTTGCCGAGGAATGTTCATAAACATATAGGTCCGATTACCTACAGGTCGGTGACTCTACTCACAAGGTCACCCACCCCATCGCGAAGTTTTCGCGTGTTTGGTAAAATATAGTTTGAAATAATAAACACGTGCTGTAAAGTATGAGTTTTGGTTTGATAAATCGTTAGAAGAATTATTTCACCGCGGCCTGATTGGCCTTCTTTACATACACGCGCAATCAACATGTATTCAGTACACCGTTTAGGATAATCCATCTACTTTTATAATTCACATGTCCACCGCACACACCTCATCGACGATCGTGTGTTGGTGGATACCTTGTATTGAAATGAGAAGGTTTATTTCTTTTTCCCACCACGAGTTAACTAAGTTACAAAACACATTAATTACAAATTAATAAATCGCAAAAAAGCAAAGTGATGTGTTATTTGCAATTTTAAAATATGTCGCTCTTAACAACAGTATATGATCCTAGTATGGGGTTACATATACAACAGTATATGATCCTAGTATGGGAATACATATACAACAGTATATGGTCCCAGTATGGGGTTACATATACAACAGTATATGATCCTAGTATGGGGTTACATATACAACAGTATATGATGCTAGTATGGGAATACATATACAACAGTATATGGTCCCAGTATGGGGTTACATATACAACAGTATATGATCCTAGTATGGGAGTACATATACAACAGCATATGATCCTAGTATGGGGTTACATAAACAACAGTATATAATCCTAGTATGGGGTTACATATACAACAGTATATGATCCTAGTATGGGGTTACATATACAACAGTATATGATCCTAGTATGGGAGTACATGTACAACAGTATATGATCCTAGTATGAGGTACATATACAACAGTATATGATCCTAGTATGGGAGTACATGTACAACAGTGTATGATCTTAGTATGAGGTACATATACAACAGTATATGATCCTAGTATGGGAGTACATGTACAACAGTGTATGATCCTAGTATGGGGTTACATATACAACAGTATATGATCCTAGTATGAGGTACATATACAACAGTATATGATCCTAGTATGGGGTTACATATACAACAGTGTATGATCTTAGTATGAGGTACATATACAACAGTATATGATCCTAGTATGGGAGTACATGTACAACAGTATATGATCCTAGTATGAGGTACATATACAACAGTATATGATCCTAGTATGGGAGTACATGTACAACAGTATATGATCCTAGTATGAGGTACATATACAACAGTATATGATCCTAGTATGGGAGTACATGTACAACAGTGTATGATCTTAGTATGAGGTACATATACAACAGTATATGATCCTAGTATGGGAGTACATGTACAACAGTGTATGATCCTAGTATGGGGTTACATATACAACAGTATATGATCCTAGTATGAGGTACATATACAACAGTATATGATCCTAGTATGGGAGTACATGTACAACAGTATATGATCTTAGTATGAGGTACATATACAACAGTATATGATCCTAGTATGGGAGTACATGTACAACAGTGTATGATCC
The DNA here is from genome assembly GCA_007844125.1 of Sinonovacula constricta. NCBI lineage: Eukaryota > Metazoa > Mollusca > Bivalvia > Cardiida > Solecurtidae > Sinonovacula > Sinonovacula constricta. The sequence goes on from CM017572.1 coordinate 10,077,602, forward strand.
TAGTATGGGGTTACATATACAACAGTATATGATCCTAGTATGGGGTTACATATACAACAGTATATGATCCTAGTATGGGAGTGCATATACAACAGTATATGATCCTAGTATGGGGTTACATATACAACAGTATATGATCCTAGTATGGGAGTACATGTACAACAGTATATGATCCTAGTATGGGAGTGCATATACAACAGTATATGATCCTAGTATGGGGTTACATATACAACAGAATATGATCCTAGTATGGGAGTACATGTACAACAGATACATGTTTGTGTTTGGGGAACTATCAATCTGTCGAATCAAAGACGTAGTTCTACGTCTCTGGTAACATACGTTTATGAGTGATCAGTAAGGGTCAGGTTAGCTGGAGTGATCAGTAAGGGACAGGTTAGCTGGAGTAATCAGTAAGGGACAGGTTAGCTGGAGTGATCAGTAAGGGCCGGGTTATATGGAGTGACCAGTAAGGGTCAGGTTAGCTGGAGTGGTCAGTAAGGGCCGGGTTAGCTAGAGTGATCAATAAAGATCAGGTTAGCTGGAGTAATCAGTAAGGGTCAGGTTAGCTTGAGTGATCAGTAAGGACCGGGTTAGCTGGAGTGATCAATAAGGGTCAGGTTAGCTGGAGTGATCAGTAAGGGTCGGGTTAGCTTGAGTGATCAGTAAGGACCGGGTTAGCTGGAGTGATCAATAAGGGCCAGGTTAGCTGGAGTGATCAGTAAGGGTCAGGTTAGCTGGAGTCATCAGTAAGGGCCGGGTTAGCTGGAGTGATCAGTAAGGGCCGAGTTAGCTGGAGTGATCAGTAAGGGACAGGTTAGCTGGAGTGATCAGTAAGGACCGGGTTAGCTGGAGTGATCAATAAGGGTCAGGTTAGCTGGAGTGATCAGTAAGGGTCAGGTTAGCTGGAGTGATCAGTAAGGGACAGGTTAGCTGGAGTGATCAGTAAGGATCAGGTTAGCTGGAGTGATCAATAAGGGTCAGGTTAGCTGGAGTGATCAGTAAGGGCCGGTTAGCTGGAGTGATCAGTAAGTACCGGGTTAGTTGGAGTGATCAATAAGGGTCAGGTTAGCTGGAGTGATCAGTAAGGGACAGGTTAGCTGGAGTGATCAGTAAGGAACAGGTTAGCTGGAGTGATCAGTAAGGGTCAGGTTTCCTGGAGTGATCAGTAAGGGTCAGTTTAGCTGGAGTGACCAGTAAGGGACAGGTTAGCTGGAGTGATCAGTAAGGGACAGGTTAGCTGGAGTGATCAGTAAAGGCCAGGTTAGCTGGAATGATCAGCAAGGGTCAGGTTAGCTGGAGTGATCAGTAAGGGACGGGTTAGCTGGAGTGATCAGTAAGGGACAGGTTAGCTAGAGTGATCAGTACGGGACAGGTTAGCTGGAGTGATCAGTAAGGGCCAGGTTAGCTGGAGTGATCAGTAAGGGACAGGTTAGCTGGAGTGATCAGTAAGGGTCAGGTTAGCTAGAGTGATCATAAAGGGCCAGGTTAGCTGGAGTGATCAATAAGGGTCAGGTTAGCGGGAGTGACCAGTAAGGGCCGGGTTAGCTGAAGTGACAGTAAGGTCAGGTTAGCTGGAGTGATAAGTAAGGGTCAGGTTAGCTGGAGTGATCAGTAAGGGTCAGGTTAGCTTGAGTGACCAGTAAGGGCCGGGTTAGCTGGATTGATCAGTAAGGTCAGGTTAGCTTGATGGACCAGCAAGGTCCAGGTTAGCTGAAGTGACCGGTAAGAGCCATGTTAGCTTGAGTGACCAGTAAGGGCCATGTTAGTTGGAGTGATCAGAAAGGGTCAAATTAGCTGGATTGATCAGTAAGGGCCAGGTTAGCTGGAGTGATCAGTAAAGGCCAGGTTAGCTGGATTGACCAGTAAGATCCGGGTTAGCTGGAGTGATCAGTAAGGGCCAGGTTAGCTGGAGTGATCAGTAAGGGACAGGTTAGCTGGAGTGATCAGTAAGGGTCAGGTTAGCTAGAGTGATCATAAAGGGCCAGGTTAGCTGGAGTGACCAGTAAGTGCCGGGTTAGCTGAAGTGACAGTAAGGTCAGGTTAGCTGGAGTGATAAGTAAGGGTCAGGTTAGCTGGAGTGATCAGTAAGGGTCAGGTTAGCTTGAGTGACCAGTAAGGGCCGGGTTAGATGGATTGATCAGTAAGGTCAGGTTAGCTTGATGGACCAGCAAGGTCAAGGTTAGCTGAAGTGACCGGTAAGAGCCATGTTAGCTTGAGTGACCAGTAAGGGCCATGTTAGTTGGAGTGATCAGGAAGGGTCAAATTAGCTGGATTGATCAGTAAGGGCCAGGTTAGCTGGAGTGATCAGTAAAGGCCAGGTTAGCTGGAGTGACCAGTAAGATCCGGGTTAGCTGGAGTGACCAGTAAGGGCCGGGTTAGATGGAGTGACCAGTAAGGGCCGTGTTAGCTGGAGTGATCAGTAAGGGGCAGGTTAGCTGGAGTGATCAGTGAGTGACAGGTTAGCTGGAGTGATCAGTTAGGGTCAGGTTAGCTGGAGTGATCAGTAAGGGCCGGGTAAGCTGGAGTGATCAGTAGCGGCCATGTTAGCTGGAGTGACCAGTAAGGGCCGGGTTAGCTGGAGTGACCAGTAAAGGCCAGGTTAGCTGGAGTGACCAGTAAAGGCCAGGTTAGCTGGAGTGACCAGTAAGGGCCAGGTTAGCTGGAGTGACCAGTAAGGTCGCGTAGGCTGGAGTGATCAGTAAGGGCCAGGTTAGCTGGAGTGACCAGTAAGGGCCAGGTTAGCTGGAGTGACCAGTAAGGGCCAGGTTAGCTTGAGTAACCAGTAAGGGCCGGGTAAGCTTGAGTGACCAATAAGGGCCGGGTAAGCTGAAGTGACCAGTAAGGGCCGGGTTAGTTGGAGTGACCAGTAAGGGCCAGGTTAGCTTGAGTAACCAGTAAGGGCCGGGTAAGCTTGAGTGACCAATAAGGGCCGGGTAAGCTGAAGTGACCAGTAAGGACCAGGTTAGGTGGAGAGACCAGTAAGGGCCATGTTAGCTGGAGTGACCAGTAAGGGCCAGGTTAGCTGGAGTGACCAGTAAGGGCCATGTTAGCTGGAGTGACCAGAATGGGCCAGGTAAGCTTCAGTGACCAGTAAGGGCCAGGTTAGCTTGAGTGACCAGTAAGGGCCAGGTTAGCTTCAGTGACCAGTAAGGGCCAGGTTAGCTTGAGTGACCAGTAAGGGCCAGGATAGCTTGAGTGACCAGTAAGAGCCAGGTTAGCTGGAGCGACCAGTAACGGCCAGGTTAGCTGGATTGACCTGTAAGGGCCAAGTTAGCTAAAGTGACCAGTAAGGGCTAAGTAAGCTGGAGTGACCAGTAAGGGCCAGGTTAGCTTGAGTGACCAGTAAGGGCCAGGTAAGCTTGAGTGACCAGTAAGAGCCAGGTGAGCTGGAGCGACCAGTAACGGCCAGGTTAGCTGGAGTGACCTGTAAGGGCCAGGTTAGCTAGAGTGACCAGTAAGGGCTGGGTAAGCTGGAGTGACCAGTAACGGCCAGGTTAGCTGGAGTGATCAGTAAGGACCGGGTTAGCTGGAGTGATCAATAAGGGTTAGGTTAGCTGGAGTGATTAGTAAGGGCCGGGTTAGCTGAAGTGATCAGTATGGGTCAGGTTAGCTGAAGTGATCAGTAAGGGTCGGGTTAGCTGGAGTGACCAGTAAGGGTCAAGTTAGCTGGAGGGCCCAGTAAGGGTCATGTTAGCTTGAGTGACCAGTAAGGACCAGGTTAGGTGGAGAGACCAGTAAGGGCCATGTTAGCTGGAGTGACCAGTAAGGGCCATGTTAGCTGGAGTGACCAGTAAGGGCCATGTTAGCTGGAGTGACCAGTAAGGGTCAGGTTAGCTGGAGTGACCAGTAAGGGCCATGTAAGCTGGAGCGACCGAAGGGCCATGTTAGCTGGAGTGACCAGTAAGGGCCAGGTTAGCTGGAGTGACCAGTAAGGGCCAGGTTAGCTGGAGTAACCAGTAAGGGCCTGGTAAGCTTGAGTGACCAATAAGGGCCGGGTAAGCTGAAGTGACCAGTAAGGGCAGGGTTAGTTGGAGTGACCAGTAAGGGCCAGGTTAGCTGGAGTGACCAGTAAGGGCCAGGTTAGCTGGAGTGGCCAGTAAGGGCCAGGTTAGCTGGAGTGACCAGTAAGGGCCAGGTTAGCTTGAGTAATAAGTAAAGGCCGGGTAAGCTTGAGTGACCAATAAGGGCAGGGTAAGCTGAAGTGACCAGTAAGGGCCGGGTTAGTTGGAGTGACCAGTAAGGGCCAGGTTAGCTGGAGTGACCAGTAAGGGCCAGGTTAGCTGGAGTGACCAGTAAGGGCCATGTTAGCTGGAGTGACCAGAATGGGCCATGTTAGCTGGAGTGACCAGAATGGGCCAGGTTAGCTTGAGTGACCAGTAAGGGCCAGGTTAGCTTGAGTGACCAGTAAGGGCCAGGTTAGCTTCAGTGACCAGTAAGGGCCAGGTTAGCTTCAGTGACCAGTAAGGGCCAGGTTAGCTTGAGTGACCAGTAAGAGCCAGGTTAGCTGGAGCGACCAGTAACGGCCAGGTTAGCTGGATTGACCTGTAAGGGCCAGGTTAGCTAAAGTGACCAGTAAGGCCTGGGTAAGCTGGAGTGACCAGTAAGGGCCAGGTTAGCTTGAATGACCAGTAAGGGCCAGGTTAGCTTGAGTGACCAGTAAGAGCCAGGTTAGCTGGAGCGACTAGTAACGGCCAGGTTAGCTGGAGTGACCTGTAAGGGCCAGGTTAGCTAGAGTGACCAGTAAGAGCTGGGTAAGCTGGAGTGACCAGTAAGGGCCAGGTTAGCTGGAGTGATCAGCAAGGGCCGGGTAAGCTGGAGTGAACAGTAAGGGTCAAATTAGCTGGAGGGCCCAGTAAGGGTCATGTTAGCTTGAGTGACCAGTAAGGACCAGGTTAGCTGGAGAGACCGGTAAGGGCCATGTTAGCTGGAGTGACCAGTAAGGGTCATGTTAGCTGGAGTGACCAGTAAGGGCCAGGTTAGCTAGCTGGAGTGACCAGTAAGGGCCATGTTAGCTGGAGTGACCAGTAAGGGCCAGGTTAGCTGGAGTGACCAGTAAGGGCCATGTAAGCTGGAGCAACCAGTAAGGGCCATGTTAGCTGGAGTGACCAGTAAGGTCCATGTTAGCTGGAGTGACCAGTAAGGGCCATGTTAGCTGGAGTGACCAGTAAGGGCCAGGTAAGCTGGAGTGACCAGTAAGGTCCATGTTAGCTGGAGTGACCAGTAAGGGCCATGTTAGCTGGAGTGACCAGTAAGGGCCATGTCAGCTGGAGTGACTAGTAAGGGCCATGTTAGCTGGAGTGACCAGTAAGGGCCATGTGAGCTGGAGTGACCAGTAAGGGCCATGTTAGCTGGAGTGACCAGTAAGGTGCATGTTAGCTGGAGTGACTAGTAAGGGCCATGTTAGCTGGAGTGACCAGTAAGGGCCATGTTAGCTGGAGTGACCAGTAAGGACCATGTTAGCTGGAGTGACCAGTAAGGGTTAGGTTAGCTGGAGTGACCAGTAAGGTCCAGGTTAGCTTGAGTGACCAGTAAGGGTCATGTTAGCTGGAGTGACCAGTAAGGGTCATGTTAACTGGAGTGACCAGTAAGTGCCATGTTAGCTGGAGTGACCAGTAAGGACCATGTAAGTTGGAGTGACCTGTAAGGGCCATGTTAGCTGGAGTGACCAGTAAGGATTATGTTAGCTGGAAAGATCAGTAAGTATCAGGTTAGCTGGAGTGACCAGTAAGGGATATTTTGGAAGGAGTGTCTTGTAATGGTCATGTTAGCTGGAGAGATCAGTAAGGGCCAGGTTAGCTGCAGTGACGAGTAAGGGCCATGTTAGCTTGAGTGACCAGTAAGGGCCAAGTTGGCTGGAGTGACCTGTAAGGTCCAGGTTAACCGGAGTGACTAGTAAGGGCCATGTTAGATGTAGTGACCAGTTAGGGCCCTGCTAGCTGGCTTGATCAGTAAGGTTCATGTAAGCTGGAGTGACCAGTAAGGGACAATTTAGTTAGGGCCTTGTTCACCAAGGTACGAATATTCTTGCCATTGCTTATGTCCTACCTGCCAGTATGTTCTGTCTAGTGCATGGGTTGGCGATGTTAGATGATGTTGACGGCTGGGTCCCACAGTTGCTGGTGTAGGCGGAGTTACCCACGCACTGTTGGCAAACTCGTTCGTAGTACTGAAGGAAAACAAAAACATTTCTCCGGAGTGTCACTACTTTGATAGCGTTGACTGTAGTGTCATTTTATTGTGATTTTAGACACATTGCACCGACACAACGATGGTTAAATTGACGATGTCCAGCTGAACTAGGTGCAGGAAGACAAATGTCTGGACAACTTATTTTCACTGATTTGATTTCCAGATGTTTATATATTGTCTCAATTATAAACAGTATTTTTATATGCTGAAAAGCGGAAAACAATATTTCTAGAAACTAAATACCAAATACCTGGCCAAAAGGGAGACAACACAATGAATTCGAATAGCTAGAGTAATCTCTCCTTATAAACGAAAAGCGGGAATTACCTCCCCTGGTGGACAAAGTACGATGTAGAGTTTCTTCGATAAATCACACATCAGGAACTTGCTGCTTTCATACGGATGTGGAAACTTGAGAATACCTGCCAGAATGTTGGCGTCTGTGCAGGGGTTAGGGAAGTTCCATTTCTCTGAAAGCATAACGGAAATAACTTTAGGCGTCTGTGCAGGGGTTAGGGAAGTTCCATTTCTCTGAAAGCATAACGGAAATAACTTTAGGCGTCTGTGCAGGGGTTAGGGAAGTTCCATTTCTCTGAAAGCATAACGGAAGTAACTTTAGGTGGTTATTTATAGTTTGAATTTTTTAAAAAAAGTGTTTGTCAGTAATTAATTGAAATTGAATGTAATTAGAACCCCAACAACAATGCCATTGGGAAGTGATTAATCAAATTTTGAGACAGACGGGCACAATTTTGTAATAAGTAAATTATAATTTACATATTTACTAGTTTATAGTATATAACATTCATTCCGTGTAATTGTTCTTAAAAAAACACATATACTTGGTGGCGGTTGTGAGGGTGTGGGTATGTTGGTGGAGATGGTTGTGAGTGGTGGGTGGTGGCGGTTGTGAGGGTGGTGGGAATGGTGGTGGTAGGGTGGTGAAGATGTTTGTGGGTGGTGGGTAAGGGTGGTGAGAATGGTGGTGGTGATGGTGGTGGTTGAGAAGGTGGTGGTTGTAGTAAATACACTACCAGAACAGTTGAAGAAGGACTGGTCACACTCTACTTCACGATTGTCCTCGTAACACCTAACAGACTTGCCTGGAAGGAAATAAAAGTTATAACTTGTTGGTTGTACAAAAGTTAAATTTAGTTATTACGTTATATATTGTACTATCTAATAGTAATAGCAATCCAGCTAACATGACAATTACTGGTCTCTCCAGTTAACATGGCCCTTTATAGCGACATTCTTTGTCTTGTAACACCTACTGCATGCGAAAATTGAGCATTGTACGACAAATTATTTCCGTTCCGTTTGTGGTCGATGTAAATCAAATATTTTGTTTGTGCTGGGAACCTTCTGACATTCAGCACTCACATTGTTGACGCCGCCCTGCAGAGTGGTGCCTTTTATGAAATACAGTGCTTTTGTCACTATAACAATGAACTGACAGTTTTTGTCTGTGTCTAGTTCAGATTTTATAAGATGCTAAAAAGGGAAAAAGAACCTTGTCTGTTTTTTGTATGGAATTAAACAGGCTATTTTGCGCCCTTACATTAGTAACGGTCGTTTGACAAAAAACATCGTCTCTTCCGAATCCTCTGAGTTTGTGTAACGTTACAGAGTGATATAATTGTAAATTATCAAGGAAAAATCTTAAATATTGTTGTTTTTTTCTATTTAACTCATTCGACTCGGTTATGTTGCTTATAATAACTCGCTGCTGTCAGTAAAGAGACCCTTTAAAGAAGGATCAGATCACTAGTAACTTCACTATTTTGTCCCATAAATGAAGAATGTGTTCTGTCATGTTCTGTTCTGTACTTACTGTGTACTGTATGGTCTCCTTTCAGTGGTGATATGGTAGCTATGCAACCGGCGCTTCCGTGGAAGTATCCCTGGTAACCTTGGTTGTCTTGGAGATTTATGTACAGATTTTTATCTGAAACATTACACATAAAATTATCTCAGTACGAGATACACAATGCATATGGTAAAATTGCATCCAATAGCTCTGGTCATTTTTTGTTCTTATACAACCAAATAAATCATTATTACTTAAAATATTCTGCAAAATGATGTTTACTGGTATTCTACATTTATGTGAAAAGTAAAGCATAACACCCCGCTTGTCATTACAAAAACGTGTTACTATCCGAGCCACGCTGCAAAACGTGAAATCCACGTAACCACTAACTCTTGAAATCGCGTTACATGATCATCCGGGCAATCAGTTGTAGCGTCGATATCTTTACTTAGCCGAAATCCCCATTGTGGTAATTGATAGATGTGGAAAATACAATCGACATTTAAAGCGATATAATTAACAATTACCCGCTTAAAATTGAGGTAATGTTATAAACAGAATTTACTCAATGTAAAGTACAAGTTTATTGGGCAATTATGCACACATCCACCAGCGATGCAGTAAAATGAAGAACCAAACTGTCGGATATCATTTTTAAATAATGTAAAAATATAAATTCAGTCTTTTTCAGCCCGGAATCTTCTGGCAACCGGTCATTTAGTCTAGAGAGAATTCCAGAATACGAAGTTTCACGTTGTTAAGAACATAATATCGGCCTACGTTTTGTCAAAAGATAACGCTATAATAGACATAATTATTTAATAATGAACAAAACGTTCACCTGCTGCTTAACTTGTAAATAAAACAGAAAATATCTTACTGGAGACATTGAAGAAATGTTCGCTCCAGATAGCGTTGTTTCCAAGCACAACCTGCATAAGGTCATACTGGGCTGGGGAAGGGTATGGGTTGTTGACAGACGTGTAGACGTTCATTCCTCCGCAGGATATGTTAGTCTGCAAGTCACAATACTTATTGGTTGTTCAATGCAGGTATGCAGGCACTAATAAGTATTCCAAGTAAACATAACACAACTGATTGACTCGCTGTAAGTGCAAAAGGCACCGGTCACAGAATACGCACATCTGTAGGTTATTATAAATTATTCACAGGTCTTTATGTGTTTATGCAAGCGACCATTATAACAACAATGTGTCAACAAAACAATGACGGCGGCGACTCACTTTAGAAAAATAGCAACAACACGTCGCTCAATGCATCTGGATCGTCTTAAAACGACGCAATTACAGCTGTATGCCAGACATTTACAGCTGTATTCCATACATTTACAGCTGTATTCCATACATTTACAGCTGTATGTCAGACAATTACAGCTGCATGCCGGGCGTTAACAGTTGAATGCCAGGCGTTTACAGCTGTATGCCAGACATTTACAGCTGTATGCCAGACGTTTTCAGCTGTCTGTCAGACATTTACAGCTGTATGTCAACCATTTACAGGTGTATGCCAGACATTTACAGCTGTATGCCAGACATTAACAGCTGTACGCCAGACATTTATAGTTGTATGACAGACAGTTACAGCCGTATGCCAGACATTTACAGTTGTATGCCAGATAGCAGCCATTTTCTGTATGTCAGACATTCACAGTCGTATGCCAGACATTTACAGTTGTATGCCAGACATTAACAGCTGTATGCCAGACATTAACAGCTGTACGCCAGACATTTACAGTTGTATGACAGACAGTTACTGTCGTATGCCAGACATTTACGGTTGTATGCCAGATACCAGACATTTCTGTATGTCAGACATTTACAGCTGTATGTCAGACATTTACAGCTGTATGTCAGACATTTATAGCTGTATGCCAGACATTTACAACTGTGTGCCAGACATTTACAGCTGCGTGCCAGACATTTATAGCTGTATGTCAAACATTTATAGCTGTATGCCAGACATTAATAGCAAGATGTATGGCCGCCATTTACAGCTGTATCGAAGCCATCTACAGCTGTATGCTAGACATTTACAGCTGTATGCCAGACATTTATAGCTGTATGCCAGACAGTTATAGCTTTATGCACGACATTAACAGCTGTGTGCCAGACATTTACAGCTGTGTGCCAGACATTTATAGCTGTTTGTCAGACATTTATAGCTGTATGCCAGACATTAATAGCAAGATGTATGGCCGCCATTTACAGCTGTGTGCCAGACATTTACAGCTGTATGCCAGGCATTTATAGCAAGCTGTATGACCGCCATTTACAGCTGTATGCCAGACATTTACAACTGTATGCTAGACATTTACAGCTGTATGCCAGACATTTATAGCAAGCTGTATGACCGCCATTTACAGCTGTATGTCAGACATTTACAGCTGTATGCCAGACATTTATAGCTTTATGCCAGACATTTACAGCTGTATGCCAGACATTTATAGCAAGCTGTATGACAGCCATTTACAGCTGTATGCCAGACATTTACAGCTGTATGCTAGACATTTACAGCTGTATGCCAGACATTTATAGCGAGCTGTATGACCGCCATTTACAGCTGTATGCCAGACATTTATAGCTGTATGCCAGACATTTATAGCTTATGCCAGACATTTACAGCTGTATGGCAGACATTTATAGCAAGCTGTATGGCTGCCATTTACAGCCGTATGCCAGACATTTACAGCTGTATGCCGGATATTTACAGCTGTATGCCAGACATTTACATGCCAGACATTTACATACCAGACATTTACATGCCAGACATTTACATGCCAGACATTTACAGCTGTATGCCAGACATTTTCAGCTGTATGCCAGACATTTACAGCTGTATGCCAGACATTTATAGCAATCTGTATGGCCGCCATTTACAGCTGTATGGCCGCCATTTACAGCTGTATGCCAGACATTTACAGCTATATGCCAGACATTTACAGCTGTATACCAGATATTTACAGCTGTATGCCAGACATTTACAGCTGTATGCCAAACATTTATAGCAAGCTGTATGCCAGACATTTATAGCAAGCTGTATGGCCGCCATTTACAGCTGTATGCCAGACATTTACAGCTGTATGCTAGACATTTACAGCTGTATGCCAGACATTTATAGCAAGCTACATGGCCGCCATTTACAGCTGTATGCCAGACATTTACAGATGTATGCCAGACATTGATAGCTGTATGCCAGACATTTATAGCAAGCTGTATGTCAGCCAATTACAGCTGTATGTCAGACATTTATAGCTGTATGTCAGACATTTACAGCTGTATGCCAGATATTTACAGCTGTATGCCAGATATTTATAGCAAGCTGTATGGCCGCCATTTACAGCTGTATGCCAGCCATTTACAGCTGTATGCCAGACATTTATAGCTGTATGCCAGACATATAAAGCTTTATGCTAGACATTTATAGCAAGCTGTATGGCAGACATTTACAGCTGTATGGCAGACATTTACAGCTGTATGCCAGACATTTACAGCTGTATGCTAGACATTTATAGCAAGCTGTATGGCAGCCATTAACAGCTGTATCGAAGCCATTTACAGCTGTATGCTAGACATTTACAGCTGTATGCCAGACATTAAGAGTAGTATGCCAGACATTTACAGCTGTATGCTAGATATTTATAGCAAGCTGTATGGCAGCCATTTACAGCTGTATGCCAGACATTTACAGCCGTGTGCCAGACATTTACAGCTGTATGCCAGGCATTTACAGTTGTATGGCAGACATTTATAGTTGTATGCCTGACATTTACAGCTGTATGCCTGACATTTACAGCTGTATGCCAGACATTTACAGTTGTATGCCAGACACAAGACATTTTCTGTATGCAAGACATTTACAGCTGTATGCCAGACATTTGCATTTGTATGCCAGACTTCAGGCATGTTCTGTATGCAATGCATTTACAGATGTATGTCAGACATTAACAGTTATATGCCAGACATTTGAAGCTGTATGCCAACCATTTACAGCTGTTTGCCAGACATTGGCAGCTGTATGCCAGACATTTACAGATGTATGCCAGACATTTACAGGTGTATGCCAGATAATGTCTACGTCGCACGCTCATGGTCAACCATTTTATCAAGAGGAAACTCAAACTTGTTGATTCATACAGAGGTCATGAGTACCTGTTTTGTTTTCAGAATGTTATTGATGATGGTAGCCTTTGTTGTTGTTCATGATTTTAGTTGCTTTTTATCTAAGTTGTTAATCTACGTCAACAAATACTTCAAATCAAATAAGCTTTCAAATACGAAGTGTTCTGTTCACAAAACATTAATACAATATTATCCATGAGAAACTACACGGATTATTATGGTGTTGTTTATCTAGTCTACAGCCGCATGTAGCTCTAGCCAAATATATGTCTGAAGTGTTCCACTACCGAGTATAGCTGGATGTCGCTAAAATGATCATAATTGTGCCGAGGCAATGTATCTAAAATGATCATAATTGTGCCGAGGCGATGTTTCTAAAATGATCATAATTGTGCCGAGGCGATGTTTTTAAAATTATCATAATCGTGCCTAGGCGATGTTTCTAAAATGATCATAATTGTGCCTAGGCGATGTTTTTAAAATGATAATAATTGTGCAGAGGCGATGTTTCTAAAATGATCATAATTGTGCCTAGGCGATGTTTCTGAAATGATCATAATTGTGCCTAGGCGATGTTTCTAAAATGATCATAATTGTGCCGAGGCAATGTATCTAAAATGATCATAATTGTGCCGAGGCGATGTTTCTAAAATGATCATAATTGTGCCGAGGCGATGTTTTTAAAATTATCATAATCGTGCCTAGGCGATGTTTCTAAAATGATCATAATTGTGCCTAGGCGATGTTTTTAAAATGATAATAATTGTGCAGAGGCGATGTTTCTAAAATGATCATAATTGTGCCTAGGCGATGTTTCTGAAATGATCATAATTGTGCCTAGGCGATGTTTCTAAAATGATCATAATTGTGCCTAGGCGATGTTTCTAAAATGATCATAATTGTGCCGAGGCGATGTTTTTAAAATGATCATAATTGTGCCTAGGCGATGTTTCTAAAATGATCATAATTGTGCCGAGGCGATGTTTCTAAAATGATCATAATTGTGCCGAGGCGATGTTTCTAAAATGATCATAGTTGTGCCGAGGCGATGTATCTAAAATGATCATAATTATGCCGAGTCGATGTTTCTAAAATGATCAAAATTGTGCCGAGGCGATGTTTCTAAAATGATCATAATTGTGCCGAGGCGATGTTTCTAAAATGATCATAATTGTGCCTAGGCGATGTTTCTAATATTATCATAAATGTGCCGAGGCGATGTTTCTAAAATGATCATAATTGTGCCTAGGCGATGTTTCTAAAATGATCATAATTGTGCCTAGGCGATGTTTCTAAAATGATCATAATTGTGCCTAGGCGATGTTTCTAAAATGATCATAATTGTGCCTAGGCGATGTTTCTAAAATGATCATAAATGTGCCGAGGCGATGTTTCTAAAATGATCATAATTGTGCCGAGGCGATGTTTTTAAAATGCAAATAAATTGAATATTATAATATCTGTACAGGTAGTGTCGCCTCACCTGTATGGTAGTTCCACCGGGTCCAGATACTACAGCCAGAGGTGGACATTTCTCAATGCTGCAACTGTACGTTTGGTTAATAAATAGAGGTGCTGAAAATAACAGAAAGGTTATAATTAAAACGTAATATAAGACAACTTTACATATGCGCATAACATATAATATATATAGTATATAAGATATAGTGTTTGTAAGAATACACCGATAGTTAAGCACGCTTTCGATATCGCTTTCGATATCATTATATTTCGATTATCATTATTATTATTGTTATTATTATTATTATTATTATTATTATTATTATTATCGTCATCATCATCATCATCATCATCATCATTATATTATTATTATTATTATTATTATTATTATTATTATTATTATTATTATTATTATTATTATTATTATTATAATTATTATTATCGTCATCATCATCATCATCATCATCATCATCATCATCATCATCATCATTATATTATTATTATTATTATTATTATTATTATTATTATTATTATTATTATTATTATTATTATTATTATTAGCTGGTTTTGCAGTATGATATAATAGGAATTAATACGTTTTAAGTAAATACTTAATGTGAGTTTGTGTTTTACAACAGGTTCAAACTTGCATCTGTGACAAGTTTTCAAATAAGGTCTTTTGAAAACTTTAACTGAAATTCGCTGACATGTTCACATGCACGACTTCACGTAAACACGTTCACCTTGACGTCGTTCATACAAATGTTACATATGACACAATGTACCCGTACATTGACAATTCTCGAATAACATTCTGGGGAATAAAATGTCCTTTCTGCTAGTTGGTTCATTTCCCCCAAAACACAAAACAGAAGACACTGTACCGTCATGGATTGCTGCGTTAAGTTCCTTTCAACTTTAGGCCTGGTGCACATTTAAACTGGCTCCTCAATTAGATAGCATATCTTTTCACGATAAAATCGAGTGTGACGCGGGAAATTGAAAAAAAAATCTTGGTTATTTGTTTTAACAAAATTGCGGAGGTTTACTTATAAAGTCAAGTCAACTAACAATAGTTAACTAGATTTGATTGCATTTTGCTTATTTTACGAAAATAAAGTATTTTTTGTCAATTTCGATTTTTTAAATTGTTACAAAATGAGGACAAACTGGTTGACACGACCTGAAAGCAAGCATATCACATAAGTCGTTTTTGGTGAGCAGACTGGCACAGCTGTGGCCATAGTGACAACGTCCAGCTTTTAATAGTGTAGAAAGATCCCAGACAAATGTCCGTATAGAACCACCGAGAAACTGATGACATCCTTTCATGAAAGTCCCGACCGAGACGCAGATGACATCCCTTCATTAAAGTCCCGACCGAGACGCTGATGACATCCCTTCATTAAAGTCCCGACCGAGACGCTGATGACATCCCCTACATGAAAGTCCCGACCGAGACGCAGATGACATCCCTTCATTAAAGTCCCGACCGAGACGCTGATAACATCCTTTTATTAAAGTCCCGACCGAGACGCTGATGACATCCCTACATGAAAGTCCCGACCGAGACGCAGATGACATCCCTTCATTAAAGTCCCGACCGAGACGCTGATAACATCCTTTCATTAAAGTCCCGACCGAGACGCTGATGACATCCCTACATGAAAGTCCCGACCGAGACGCTGATGACATCCCTACATGAAAGTCCCGACCGAGACGCTGATGACATCCCTTCATTAAAGTCCCGACCAAGACGCTGATGACATCGCTACATGAAAGTCCAGACCGAAACGCTGATGACATCCCTACATGAAAGTCCAGACCGAAACGCTGATGACATCTCTACATGAAAGTCCAGACCGAAACGCTGACGACATCCCTACATGAAAGTCCAGACCGAGACACTTATGACATTCCTAAATGAAAGTCCAGACCGAGACACTGATGACATCCCTACATGAAAGTCCAGACCGAAACGCTGATGACATCTCTACATGAAAGTCCAGACCGAAACGCTGACGACATCCCTACATGAAAGTCCAGACCGAAACTCTAACCAAATAATGAACCAGCTACACGTACTTATCGTAAGTTATCGTAACTTAATGAGTTACATAGGTGGATAAGATATTTACCATTGCAAGTTGCCTTTTGGATTTCCTCTTTGAGGAATTTGATTTCATCGTAACCGCTGGCCTGTAAACAATCATGAAAAAACATGTTAAACTAAATCTGAAAAAAAAGTGCTCTTATTATCAGAAGCGATAAGTGAATGTTAAAAAGTTTAAGGCTCGGCGGATGCATTGCTTTATTTTCTTCAACTTAAAGGAATACAAAATATCATGGAATAGACATTTTTTCTTTGATCACTAATTAAACACTTTATTCGTACTTCGTTGAAAAAAATAATTTATTAAGTAATATAAATGGAAATATAATTATAAGGTTATGTAAACAATACATTGTTGCTGTTTTCGATATTTTACATAACTATTTGCATATTTCTGCATTTTTGAAATACCAGTTTTATCAACTCATATAGGGCTCTGTAAGCAGATACATGTTATGGCATGGCAGTGGAACATGACATAGTTGCAAGGTGGGTATATTTTATCATATAACAGACAGTTCAAATTCAAACCGTCTTTACTTTCAAATATCGGGCTGATTGATAAACATCATATTCCATTTCAATTCCGTTTTGCTTGTATTCTACATTGTTTTATATTGTAAAACATTTAAAATAAAATATGTTTAGTGTGTTTATTATTAATCAATCGTTACAAAATCAATCTTTGGAAACACGCAAATGTACAATTACCGAACTACGTTTGCAGTGCCTCGATAAAAATACAGCTGTTGCTTTTTCGCGGAGTCGCTTGCTGAGCGCTTTGACTTTCCACAACAACAGATAGCCTAATCAGGTAGCGCTTAAATCTTGCTTTTATTATAAACCTACATGTATTGTGTATGCGTGACTTTGTCTACATCAAATAAATAATATTTATTGTCAAGAAACTGTAAAACAAAAACAGAAAGAAAACATCTTGAATAGCAAATTCATCGCATATTATAGAAATGGTGAGTTTGTTAAATTTGTTAAACCCTGCGTGTGTTAACATGTTAATTTCTTAAAGTGACAGATTTTATTAAAATTGTGTTGTTGTTTTTTCCAGAACACATTTTTTTATTACTTTTGTTATAAATGCATTTCCATTATCAATTGGTCGTTTATGTTCACTAGCCTTAGTGTAAAACTTACCACAAACGTGTGTGTGCAACTTGGAGAAGTGGCAATCTTTTGAAGCTCCTCTCGATCTGCCAGTCTACCAACACCAACTGAGAATGACACGATGCCATGCAAATGCGCGTTATCTGCCGCATGCGCAGTGTTAATGGTATCGTCTGAAGCGCCATCTGTAATAACGATCATTACCTACAAAGGGAAATAAGAAAAGTAACTAATGCGAAGCATCAAACGTGACTCAAAAAGCTGGAACAGGAAAACAGGTTAAGGCAATATGCAAATTGAAAAGTTATGGTTTTATTATAGTTTTCGGTAACTATAAATCACTAGAAAAAAATATGTATAATCTTGAGACCATAGAATGGTTTAAAACAAAATATATAAAAAAAATCCGACACAACTTAATATTTATTTCAATATGTTACAAATGTGGAAGAAAAATGTCTAAATTATTGAAAATAACTATTAAACTTAAGTATACAAGCAGTATTTTCCATGAACATAGTTTGTTTGTTCTTCCTCAGGAGTGTTTATTTTAAAGTTGTTTGTATGGAAGCATTTTTGTATCTGGGTTATGTACACGGAGAACTAAGTTTAGTGGTTCATAATTTTAATCTACTTTACACATTTTAAAAAAGAGTGGATGAGTGAAGACAAAAACTGAGAGAAACAGTAAATAGAACTACTTGGATTGTCATTGATCCCGATCGAAATAATGTTGTTACAATGTAATGTTATTACATAATAATGTGCTAATGCGGTTAATAAGTAACGCCTTGAACATACGTTAGCATTTTATACGTTTATTAATGATCATCCAAATCAAATAAGATCTGTTGGAAAGCTTTGTGGGTCTCGGATTTGAATTTTAAATCCTCCGATCCCAATTCCCTTACCTAAACCTCTTTCCAAAGCACACGATAAGCATATTACAAGCTACTTTGGCTATGGACTGTTTCATTGCAAATTGATAATCTCACTTTGTTAACACGCAGTCTGAACATCGAAGAACGTACCGAGAAGCATTCCTAGCTACTTACGTAGGTATGAACATGTTAGGGTGTACCGATAATACATGTACAATTACGTTCCAGGTTTAGACATTTTAATGATAAAAAGAAATAAACCAATATCCCTCGTTTTCTGTCATGTTTGTGTGAAAGTTACAGGCCCACACAAAAATATAAATATACATACAAATAAATAATCAAAGAGAACGCTGATTACCGAATTAGGACATGTTATTTTATCAGGGTTATGAAATTCCGCAAAACAGACTTCCCCATTTGCAAATTTCAGTGAGCATTCCATATATATGTGTCGTGCTCCGGTGCATCTACAATAAACAACAAAAGTCAATCCACCGAAGATCAATAACAATGGCGATAGAATCCTCTAAAGAATAACATGTTACACAAATTCATTCAATCTTAGGAACGCACAATGTATCAGCATATTGGCACCCTGTTCGTGGAACCAATTACCTCTTTAAATGAAAATACATGATACAAGTCATACATATTCCATACCTTACGGCATTCGGCCGGCCACCGCCGAGAGGGCTGAAGACGTTATTGACAGCCAGGTTGATTCCAGCATCTGTCTGTGTTCCGCCTCCATGGTTTGGCAAACTGTTAATGGCTGCTTCGACAGTGGATTTAGTCCTGAAAGACATTTATTTTTATCTTTTTTGTGGGGACAATGCCATGACTCTGAAATTACATTGTAGTGCATCTAAGGTGTGTATTTGGCCTTTAAATCAGGTTTATGTAGAAATTGAATGTTCCGTTTTTTGTAAGCACATTGAGGATTCAGGGTGAATCATGCTCATAAAAACATATTTTTAAAATAAGATAAGAATTATTAAACGTGCGTGAGCAGTGTACTGACAATTTGGAGGTAGAAAATATTGATGAAAAAATATTTAAAGTACATTGAAAGTGAGAAAGGTGGCAAGCTTCAATGTATACATGTTGAAGATGATGATGAACAAGGATGGGAAAGATGACAAGCTTTCATGTATACATGTTGAAGATGATATGAGAAAGATGGCAAGCTTCCATGTATACATGTTGAGGATGATGGGTCAACAAGGTTGGGAAAGATGGCAAGCTTCCATGTATACATGTTGAGGATGATATGAGAAAGATGGCAAGCTTCCATGTATACATGTTGAGGATGATGGGTCAACAATGTTGAGAAAGATGGCAAGCTTCAATGTATACATGTTGAAGATGATGGGTCAACAAGGATGGGAAAGATGACAAGCTTTCATGTATACATGTTGAAGATGATATGAGAAAGATGGCAAGCTTCCATGTATACATGTTGAGGATGATGGGTCAACAAAATTGGGAAAGATGGCAAGCTTCCATGTATACATGTTGAAGATGATATGAGAAAGATGACAAGCTTTCATGTATACATGTTGAGGATGATGGGTCAACAAGGGAGGGAAAGATGGCAAGCTTCCATGTATACATGTTGAAGATGATATGAGAAAGATGGCAAGCTTCCATGTATACATGTTGAGGATGATGGGTCAACAATCTTAAGAAAGATGGCAAGCCTCCATGTATACATGCTGAGGATGATGAGTCAACAAGAGTAAGAAAAATGGCAAGCTTCCATGTATACATGTTGAAGATGATATGAGAAAAATGGCAAGCTTCCATGTATACATGTTGAGGATGATGGGTCAACAAGGGTGAGAAAGATGGCAAGCTTCCATGTATACATGTTGAGGATGATAGGTCAACAAGGGTGAGAAAGATGGCAAGCTTCCATGTATACATGTTGAGGATGATAGGTCAACAAGGGTGAGAAAGATGGCAAGCTTCTATATATGCATGTTGAGGATGATGGTTCAACAATGTTTAGAAAGATGGCAAGCTTTCATGTATACATGTTGAGGATGATATGAGAAAAATGGCAAGCTTCCATGTATACATGTTGAGGATGATATGAGAAAGATGGCAAGCTTCCATGTATACATGTTGAGGATGATGGGTCAACAAGGGTGAGAAAGATGGCAAGCTTCCATGTATACATGTTGAGGATGATAGGTCAACAAGGGTGAGAAAGATGACAAGCTTCCATGTATACATGTTGAAGATGATATGAGAAAAATGGCAAGCTTCCATGTATACATGTTGAGGATGATGGGTCAACAAGGATGGGAAAGATGACAAGCTTTCATGTATACATGTTGAGGATGATATGAGAAAGATGGCAAGCTTCCATGTATACATGTTGAAGATGATATGAGAAAGATGGCAAGCTTCCATGTATACATGTTGAGGATGATGGGTCAACAAGGGTGAGAAAGATGGCAAGCTTCCATGTATACATGTTGAGGATGATAGGTCAACAAGGGTGAGAAAGATGGCAAGCTTCCATGTATACATGTTGAGGATGATATGAGAAAGATGGCAAGCTTCCATGTATACATGTTGAAGATGATATGAGAAAGATGGCAAGCTTCCATGTATACATGTTGAAGATGATAGGTCAACAAGGGTGAGAAAGATGGCAAGCTTCCATGTATACATGTTGAGGATGATGGGTCAACAAGGGTGAGAAAGATGGCAAGCTTCCATGTATACATGTTGAGGATGATGGGTCAACAAGGGTGAGAAAGATGACAAGCTTCCATGTATACATGTTGAAGATGATATGAGAAAGATGGCAAGCTTCCATGTATACATGTTGAAGATGATAGGTCAACAAGGGTGAGAAAGATGGCAAGCTTCCATGTATACATGTTGAGGATGATGGGTCAACAAGGGTGAGAAAGATGGCAAGCTTCCATGTATACATGTTGAGGATGATGGGTCAACAAGTGTGAGAACGATGGCAAGCTTACATGTATACATGCTGAGGATGATAGGTCAACAAGGGTGAGAAAGATGGCAAGCTTCCATGTATACATGCTGAGGATGATAGGTCAACAAGAGTGAGAAAGATGGCAAGCTTCCATGTATACATGCTGAGGATGATAGGTCAACAAGGGTGAGAAAGATGGCAAGCTTCCATGTATACATGTTGAGGATGATGGGTCAACAAGGGTGAGAAAGATGGCAAGCTTCCATGTATACATGCTGAGGATGATAGGTCAACAAGGGTGAGAAAGATGGCAAGCTTCCATGTATACATGCTGAGGATGATAGGTCAACAAGGGTGAGAAAGATGGCAAGTTTCCATGTATACATGTTGAAGATGATATGAGAAAAATGGCAAGCTTCCATGTATACATGTTGAGGATGATGGGTCAACAATGTTGAGAAAGATGGCAAGCTTCCATGTATACATGTTGAGGATGATGGGTCAACAATGTTGAGAAAGATGGCAAGCTTCCATGTATACATGTTGAGGATGATGGGTCAAAAATGTTGAGAAAGATCACAAGCTTCCATGTATACATGTTGAGGATTATGGGTCAACAATATTGCTTCAAAAACCATGGACATAAAATGTTCCACAGGTCTTTCTATTCTATTTGGCTTTTTGTCCTTATACCGCCGAGTGATAGATAGCATAATGTAAATTTTCAGGGCAGCGTACTGTTTAATTCTGACTTATTACATAAAATATGCGTCGGAAAGGGAAATAGCCAAAGGTTTGACCTACCTATGATCGTTTAGGTCAAATTCTACCCTAGCGTGACTGGAGTAGGTCACCACGCCCACTTGAGTTTTCGATGGACCGATCTCGAAACCATTTACAACCTGTAACATGGAAAGGAAGATGAAATGTGATTAGCTATAAAGGTTTGTACTTTAAAATTTGGTAAATAAGAATGACACAGCAAGTTCATTTGAAGGAATCATCAACGGCTTAAAGACCCCTTTTCGCTGTTAACATTTCTATCATTTTTTTCTGATTGAAATATAACATCTGTTTGGTAAAATTGTGCTTATTTCAGACGATTCATGAAACTTGTTTCGTTAACAAGAATATTATTTTCCGTTTAATTTGAAATCATGTATTAAGAAAGCACAAGTTACCCAGCAAGCCGTAAATAAATGTTGACTATTTTAACTAGGGCTGCTCAGTGTTCCTGAGCTAGTTTTGCTGTAAAATGTTGTAGAAAAAATTATATAAATCATCTTAACAAGTTTTTTAATGTCAGCAAATTGACCAATGGTTCTAAGTATTATTTAAATCACTTTTCAAAAATTGGACATACCTGTCGCATGAAGTTCACTGCCCTCAAAAAGTCGTCGTGAGTCAGCGAGTTGGACTGATCAATTACAAACACAAGGTCTATCTCTTGTGTGACATTGCAGCCTGGAAATGTGGAGAGGACATGGATCAATATTAAACACAAGGTCTATCTCCTGTGTGACATTGCAGCCTAGAAATATGGAGAGGACATGGATCAATAACAAACACAAGGTCTATCTCTTGTGTGACATTGCAGCCTGGAAATATAGGGAGGACATGGATCAATAACAAACACAAGGTCTATCTCTTGTGTGACATTGCAACCTGGAAATATGGAGAGGACATGGATCAGCAACAAACACAAGGTCTATCTCTTGTGTGACATTGCAACCTGGAAATATGGAGAGGACATGGATCAGCAACAAACACAAGGTCTATCTCTTGTGTGACATTGCAACCTGGATATATGGAGAGGACATGGATCAATATCAAACACAAGGTCTATCTCTTGTGTGACATTGCAGCCTGGAAATGTGGAGAGGACATGGATCAATAACAAACACAAGGTCTATCTCTTGTGTGACATTGCAGCCTGGAAATATGGAGAGGACATGGATCAATAACAAACACAAGGTCCATCTCTTGTGTGACATTGCAGCCTGGAAATATGGAGAGGACATGGATCAATAACAAACACAAGGTCTATCTCTTGTGTGACATTGCAGCCTGGAAATATGGAGAAGACATGGATCAATAACAAACACAAGGTCCATCTCTTGTGTGACATTGCAGCCTGGAAATGTGGAGAGGACATGGATCAATAACAAACACAAGGTCTATCTCCTGTGTGACATTGCAGCCTGGAAATGTGGAGAGGACATGGATCAATAACAAACACAAGGTCTATCTCTTGTGTGACATTGCAGCCTGGAAATATGGAGAGGACATGGCTCAATAACAAACACAAGGTTTATCTCCTGTGTAACATTGCAGCCTGGAAATATGGAGAGGACATGGATCAGCAACAAACACAAGGTCTTTCTCTTGTGTGACATTGCAACCTGGAAATATGGAGAGGACATGGATCAATATTAAACACAAGGCCTATCTCCTGTGTGACATTGCAGCCTGGAAATATGGAGAGGACATGGATCAATAACAAACACAAGGTCTATCTCTTGTGTGACATTGCAACCTGGAAATATGGAGAAGACATGGATCAGCAACAAACACAAGGTCTATCTCTTGTGTGACATTGCAACCTGGAAATATGGAGAGGACATGGATCAATATCAAACACAAGGTCTATGTCTTGTGTGACATTGCAGGATGGAAATATGGAGAGGCCATGGATCAGCAACAAACACAAGGTCTATCTCTTGTGTGACATTGCAGCCTGGAAATGTGGAGAGGCCATGGATCAATAACAAACACAAGGTCTATCTCCTGTGTGACATTGCAGCCTGGAAATATGGAGAGGGTATGGATCAGAAACAAACACAAGGTTTATCTCCTGTGTGACATTGCAGCCTGGAAATATGGAGAGGCCATGTTGGTGGCGGGTTACACATCAAAACAATACAAATATGTGATGGCTGACCAGCACATATCACTTTAACCTCTTTATTGCAGTTAAGGAAGTGTAATTGTAAGGCTGCACCTACAATTGAAGGCTGCACCTACAATTGAAGAGTATCAAAATTAGAGCCAAAATGCTTAAACCCTGGGGGTTGAGGGTTCGAATCCTGCTATCGGCATGAATGGTCAACTTTTTTTCTACTTTTTCACTTTGACAGTTATTTCTGCATCACTTTACCAGATTAAGAAGGAAACATATATAGTTTTCAGTTTTAAATAAATTTTTATTGTATGATTTGTGCTAAATTTGATTACACATTCGTTACCTGGAATTTTCAAAGTCTGAAAACATCAAAACCATGTGGTGAAATTATTTTGCAGCATCAACCAACATATTCATAGAACTGTTTGGGCAACTCTGAAATAAAGTGTTTGACTAAGAAGAGCTCGGTTATTTTTAATGAAGCAGTCAGCAGAAAAAAAAATAGGAAAATCAGTCTTAAAACATGTTGTGTTTGTAAACGATTATTTACAAATTTGGGATAGTTTGTTTGACAAGTTTGAGACAAACCAATCAAGAAACACGTTTGGTTGGTTTATCCAATGCTATATTTTGTTACCAAACAATACTAAATAGCAAACCACTTTTCCTAAAGAGGATATCACATTGTATTTAGAGTTTTCTTAATTCTTAAAAACAGACACCTTTCATACATTATTTTAGAAGATAAAAATTCATTAAATTTTTTTAATACAACAATTAATAATGGTAAGTGATGCGGCCAGATGCCTTACTCGTTTCTCACTGAACCAAACAGCTTTCGGTGATCAGGTTGACAGTAACCTTGGAAAGGGCACATTTAAGAGGCTCATAAGAGAAAGAGGGCTAAGTACCAGACGCTAGAGGAGTATTGTCACGGAAATGGGTGGATGACATGGAATCTTCCGGTCGAGGTGACATGTGGAGGATTTGTTGGGCAGTCCATTTGAAAAGCCTTAATTTTATTGGTTTCACAGGCCAAATCCGATGGAAGGTCATATTCATTTTAATTGGCTGTGGGCAAAGCGAGAACAACAATGGGAAGCTAATTAGTTCCGTGCCGAAATGTGTAAAGAAGGAGAGGCCCACCTGACGACGGTTGCTCTGATCCACCATTGCATTTTATGATAATAATAATTACTAATATGCTTGTATGTACATCGCATGGACTCGAGTATGGTCTTAAGCGACGCCCAGCTACTACGGATGGAGGTAAACTTCAGACAAATTGGTACTGTATCGTACGAGTCGCCTACACCCCAATAATGTCTGAAGATAGTCCTATTCGGGGCGAAATACCACTTGACCTCGGCGCACCTGACCAAAATCTTAAACTTCTGGTAGTGAGAATGGATAGTGAACATCAAGCTTATAAGTGTCTTACCAAGATCCAGTAAGTTGGCCAGCTGAGTAAAGTTAGCGGCTGGACTGCTGCCATGGTAATGTTGGCTCCAGAACTGACCCTGCTCCTCTACCTTCCAACTCATACCACCAGACCCGGCCTGTAGTTTGGCATACAGTGCCGCTGCAATTCCAGAATACAACGGGATCGTCAGACTGTGCCATGAGACGCTGTTCCAATTGATGCCCATGACGTCGCGAATGATGTCATATTCATGCGAGAGATCCGGATCATTCTTGGTGCGAAGAAATGCTTGTTCATCGACCTGAATGTAATAAATTGATCAGATGTCAATCAGAAAATTAAATTTAAAATAAAATCGAACCAGCCAGGTCGCGGTGAAAAAAATATGATATGCGCAGTTCTACCAAAAACAATGTTTATGCAATGAATTGTATTCGCATTTTCTCTGTTGCGACAGCGCCTACCGACAGCACAAACAGGCGCTAGTTCAGCTTTGCAAAAATTAAACGTCGGAAGCGCAGAAATTTGCTCGAGGACGTTAAACCGTCGCTTTGCATTTAACATTTAAGTTCCCTTTTAAAGTCTGACAAAATTAAAACAAGACATTGCAGAAATCACCATCCTTCAGCAAACTGTGAAATAAGTTACATAGGTCGTCTTGTTATTTCAAATGCAGTCTATGAATATAGCAAGATAATAAATACGAAACTATTCGAAAATCGGTAAGGTTTGTTTGGATTCTATGTCGTGTACAGGTCAATGACAATATAGGCATGGTAATGGTTTTGAATACAGCGTTCGTATTGTGCGCTTACAGTTTGACCATTCCATTATCTCTGTGATGTCAATGAAGAGAGACTGACGTACAAAACTTATATAAACTATATAAAACTATATATATATTAAATATATTTTGTTTTACACCACTTTTGTAACACTGTTAACACATTTTCACTAAAACACAAAAACCAAACCTATACGAATTGAAAGAAAAAGCTGTTGTCGCAGACGAGTTAAGGTTTTGACTCTAATTCGTGGGATCAATAGCTCGAGTCTCGGTGCAGGTAAATATATGCGAATTCATTTTATTGTGTTTTCCCACTTTTCTGTCATTCTTTTTTTTTTCTTTAATCACGTTCTGGCGAATTATAATATTGTCATTAGGACATGATCTTTAAATAAGGAGGGAGACATGTAAGTAGAATTGTAATCCGTATAGTACTTTTCGGGTTTCGATCAAGCTGAATGGGTATCATTCAAAAGTTATTTAAAGACGTAAACTCTAAATTGTAAACGTATTTAGACACGAAATCGTACGAAATGGAGAAGAAAAGATAAAAGTGCACTTTAGATATAAGATTTATACGCAGCACCACTTATTTACAATTGTCATGGCAACCCACCACCTGAAAGTTGAAGATTCCACCGTTTGTATAACATTGAATAGAATATAAAACAAAAGTGTCATTATTCGTTGTCCACTACCCGCAAGAAAGGATGAGTTTGTTTTGCACAAAACAGGTTGAACAATAGTTAAAATGTACGTTTAGTGATTACACAAAACAAAACAAAATATGAAGTACGAGTCTGTGTGCAATAAGAGGTATAAAAGAAACTATTGTATCTCCTTACGGATACAGTACCGGCATACCGGAGACTCTCAGGAAGGTTTTCTGAATATACTGAAACAATTTTTTTAATTATAAACCTTACAATTCAACCTGTAACAAGAAAACGATGATTTTACCACATGTATATAGTACTAATTTATAAAACAGTATTCCACAAACCTGCCAGATTCCTCCGTAATTGCCTGGCAGAAACGTTTTCGGATCCACTCCGTCATCCGATTCGACGTACGCCTGTCGACGTAGGAATCGCTTGTCGTCCGCAAACAGGCACGACTCACGAATAATGTTAATCACCGCTTCGACCACACTGGGTCCATGAGCAAATGGTGTGCGGGTAAGGTCTTCAGCCGCGATATAGATCGGACCCGCAACCGCGACGAGACACAGCGCTAAGCTTAACCAGCTCATAGTTGGCCAAGAATTGACAACAGCAAATACGATTGTTACTGACGAAGACAAAGCTGCAACTGACGACAGCGCAGGAAAACAAGCAAAACTTGTCAGAGAGATGGATTTTCTCACGACGATAAAGTTGAAGGGGGTTCTGTTTGCAACCGGTGTCATCTGGGGTTATCGCTGGCTCATTTAGGAGCGCGTAATTCTTTTCTTCCTCTTTGATAAGTCTAGAGCCCACAAGGATAATGGTCCTTCATAGATGGCGTCTGATTATAAGCTGATTAGAAACTGGTTCTGTGCTATGATTGGCTGTTTTTTTTTCTTTCATACACAAAGTTCCTTGTTGACATGTCCCTAAGAATGATAAAGAATGATAAAGAATAAAAAGGATTATTCTTGCGTTGCTTTTTCATAAAAGTTCCTTTAACATTAGGCTAATGGTTTTCCATGTGACTTGCGGTGCGCAGGTGGTTCTACTCAGACATGTGTATGGGGTCTTCCTCCACCAAAAAGCTGGACGTTGCTATAATGATTAAAGATGGTCGCTGCAATGTATTTCAAAAACAAACAAAAACAAAAGGCTACTAAACTGTGGCCTACAAATGCAAACAAAAAAAAAGTTCAAGTTTTATATTCAGGCAAAACTTGTTCGGACATTAAGTATAATGGCACCTATGTTCTAGCACTAAATAATGCACTTTTGGAATGTGTACACATGATTCATGTTTACATAATACTTATTTACGTTTAAGGTCAATATTCATACTTCGCAATAACACAACAATGTAACCGGTAATGAGTTTGGCTTTGACAGCTTTTAAAGATACATGTATTCTCTTCGTGGAATAATCGTTCAATATCAGAAGTGCGGCAGCTTTTTGCAATAGTGCAGGTAAACCTAAAATTTATTTTGGCACAGTTAGGCCCCTCTTTTTACTTACATTTTGTCTTAGCCAATTTGGGTGTGTGTTGTTTTGTTGTTGCCGATGCTGTTGCTTTTATTTGCGCCAACCTGTAGAGCGATGGCTCTTATGGGATGAATTTGGGGGGGGGGGGGGGGGGGGGGGGGGGTGATAGTGGCATAAACAGAAAATCGCAACTATTCAGTGGGACCTTTTTTTCAGAGAAAAGAACTGAGTATTCGATTTTTAACATTGTAGCGTGCAACAATAATGTGTAGCTTGCAATTATAAAAAAGTAGCTGGCATTCATAGGAATTCGCAGTTGTTTGGTGAAGTATTGTTCAACAAAAGAAACAGAGTATACCGATGTTAGCAGTGCAGCCTTTAGATACAGATGATGCAGAGGACAAGGAAAACAAACAAAGTAGTAAATACCATACTTTCCAGCAGAGTTATGGTTCGTTACTGTCAAGTGTTTTTGAAATTAATAAACAGAGTAAGAGAGTGTTTAGTTCCCAGAATAGTCATCTTCTTGTTTAACGTGCATGCTCTCTACGGCACTATATTTATAACTGTTTTTGGAAATGCCTATGATGTGACGTCGCAGCTTTTAAGAAGCGATCATAGTTTTTAAACGGAAATTCTTAGTCTATTTCAGATGTTAAAGAACGCATTGTTACCTTTATACGAAAGTGTTCTGGGTTGGGTTTTTTTGGGGGGGTTTTGGGGTTGTTGTTTTTTTTGCTGTTTCTTCTAAGGAAATACATTAACAAAATAAACGTAGGAACTATGAAACAGTAACAAGTAAACAAGCAGGACTGCACTTATTCCACCACAATCTCCTCAGTGCCATATGCATGATTAAGAATTTCTTCGTATAAAAGATTTATCTTTTTTAATAATCAGTAATCGACGTTTTGGTCTTGGTTTACACGCAACAAAAAGCTTTTGGTGGCGAATCGCGCTATAACAGCTCGGTGAATAATAGAACAATTAGTTGTGTGTTTGGTTTAGATTTGGACCGATTGCAATATTTATCAAACACATTTGCTAGACCACTTTCATAGACAATGTGTAATATTTTATCTCTATTCGAGATTTGTTAAGATTTAAACTTCATGGTTTACTTTTGTATTGAAGAAGATAACTTTTGGAGACATATTGTGAAGAAATAAATAGGTCATGTAAATTCAATGTTTTTGTTGTGTGTTGTAAAGAATTCTCGCCCTAAGGCGGATGTTGGTGATTTCAAAGTCGGACCACGATTATTTGTGCGGAAACTTTGTACGCATTTGTAGGTATTGTTGTGTTGCCCTAGGAATTAAAAAGTGTCATTCACACTTACAAATTTACTGTTTTGCGGACTTTCGTAACCCTAATAAAATACGGGTCCTAATTCGGTAAACGGCGTTCTTTATTATTATTATTATTATTATTATTATTATTATTGTTATTATTATTATTATTATTATTATTATTATTATTATTATGTAATTTTATATTTAGTTTTGTGTGCCTGTAACTTTTACACAAACATGACAGAAAAGGAAAGATCTTAGTTTATATCTTTTTATCATTAAAATGTCTCAACCTGGAACGTTATTGTACAAAGATGCTGGATACGCCATTGTATATTTATACTTACGTAGGTAGCTAGCTATGCTTCTCGGTACGTCCTTCGATGTTCGGTCTGCATGTTAACAAAGTGTGATTATCTATTAGCAATGACTAATATGTATATTGATATATGCTTGAAGTGTTATTGAGAAAAAGGTTCAAAATTCAAACCCTAGACCTGTAAAGTTTTCCAACAGATTTTATTCGATTTGGATAATCATTATATAAAGGTCCAACAACACACAAAAAAAGCATTTATAACAGAGAGTCCTAAGTTCAAACCCTAGACCCGACATGAAATTTTAATGCTTGACCAATTCTTTATTCTCTGCTAAAACAGAATATGTTCAGACTAATTATTACTTTCGTGATCACTTCCTTACCGCCAGATGTACTTAATAGCGATATCTATCTTAGATAATATTAACAACTTGCTTTTCATATTAATACATTTGATATTTTGTGGTAGTTCGGTCTTGAGTAACATAATTATTACCTATTCACTGGAAAGAAATTGTTTTTAAAATTATATTTTAACGTCAGTTCAATGTGCATTTATTAATCACATAAGCACATAATACGTAATTTTATTTCCTTTAGGATCAATGACTTGTTAGGTCCTTCTGTTTACTGATTCTATCGGGTTTTGTACTCATCTATTCCACTTAAATTGCATGACGTGGGTTAATTTTAGGAAACACTAAACTAAGTTCTGTGTGTACATAACCCAGATACAAAAATGATTAATTGCAAAACATATTAGATATTCACCATTACAATACTGAGAAAGAAAAGAACATACTATGTTCCTGAAAAATACTCCCTGAACAATAATGATTTGTGTAATGTAAGGCTGTTGCACATGTGCATTTTCTTTGTGCACACTTTAGTTGTATGGTTAATTTTAATAATTTGGCCACCTTTTCTGAAACATTTTGTATAACCTATTAAATAGTGTCGGGTAATTCTTTATAATTTGTTTTAATACCAGTCCATGCTCTCAGGATTATACATAATCCATACTTTTTTCTGGTGATTTATAGTTACTTGAAACTATCAAATAAAAAAAAAATCAAATGTGGTCATACTGCTCCCATATTGATTTAACCTGTTTACATGTTCCAGTTTTTGTGTCGCCTTTGACGCTTCTTGTATATCAATGTCATGTTAATGTCGAGAAGTGACCTATTTCTAGAATCTTGTCCTTGGTAACAGTGAAACGTTAAAGGTAATTTCTTGGATAGTTTTTTCAATAGAAATAGGCCTTAACTGATAAAAAAGCTGTTGTACTCGAGGTGATGATATTTCACCTACTCGTGTATCTGGGCAACGGTTAAATATGCGGACATGATCCGGAGTCCAGCGTCCTACCACTGGACTATCCCGCTCCTCATGAGCTTATAACGCGTGTTTTATGTTCCTCTTCAAACAGAGACTTCTACACATTCTATATTTTCATTGTAATATAGATCTAGTTTAACATACCCCTTGATATCAACTTCGAAATGGTATATTCGGCTATTTCGTTTTGAAATAACATAAAGTTGCATTCTCTCACCAGAGGGCGTGCTACACAAGTTTCGCTTACACCTCTGTCAACGCCCGATGTACAAGATTCTTGTACAAAATATAAATAATGAATAAAATGCTCGTGAGATTATTTTAATCTCTGTATATTTTACTTAAAATGAAAATGGGTATTTTTATTTTTTTTAGAACAATGTTTAAGATATATTTTAACCCAAATTTTCGGGGAACTATTTTGCGACATTTGACGATAGAATATCACGTGTATGAGAACTACTTTTCCCGGCGTTGACAGAGGTGTAAGGGAAACTTGTGTAGCACGCCCTCTGGTGAGAGAATGATAAAGTTGCAGTCAGGTTCGGGTTTCGGTGCATTAACTTTTCTACTAATTTCCGTTACTCTCCTTTTT
Source organism: Sinonovacula constricta (assembly GCA_007844125.1). NCBI lineage: Eukaryota > Metazoa > Mollusca > Bivalvia > Cardiida > Solecurtidae > Sinonovacula > Sinonovacula constricta. Next base: position 10,109,089 of record CM017572.1, read on the forward strand.
GACGGGTGATACGATCGGCAGTATCAGTTAAGGTTTAGTAATACGAATTAAAATAAAACTTAATGTCGACTTTTATTCGTGTGTAGTGAAACACCACATCGCAAAAACTGACACAGAACCTAAATGTGTGTCTATAATTTGGTTCAAAATAAAACACTAACATAAAGTGGGTCATCACAATATATTTACAATCAGCGCACACTTTTTAGATCTTAAAATAAAATAAATTAACATTAATAATAGATGATATATATACTTTGAAAATAAAACGGTATTTCATTTTTCCTAACTATAATTTAAAAACAAACATTAATATTTTGCTAACGTTCATAAATGTATTGTAAGCATAATTTTAGATAGCAGTACTGGTTCAGTCAAGATTGTGGCTCCAAGGCCACAGTGTAGCAGTTACATCACAAAGCATTTGGACGTACAGCTTTTCCCGATTTAAAACTGGCAAACCACTGACGTCATCTTGCCACAGGAATGACGTCACTGCATTTGCGTCACTTCCGTACATGAGTGGGAAGTATTTCGAGACCGATATTGCTCCAGTGCATTGTCGAAAAGCTCCATTTCTATCACGACAATATGGTTGACACATTCTACCACAGGCATCGTAAGCGGCAATGATTGCTTCGGTGTCTCCAGAAATGGACGGCCTTTTCACTGCTACATTTGACGTTGCTGTGTCTATGTTAACGTCTGTAGCGAAGTGACTTGTCGATTTATACATTCCACTGTAGTTGATGCCATTCGATTCAATAAATACTCTGTTAGGAGTTGGCGAGCCGGTGCTTCGTTTGCAGTGTTCATATACTGGTACTTGGAGGCTGCTGTTAGATTGTTTGCTTGAATTTCTGAACACTATCTGGACAGGAATGTACACCCATTGCTGCTTATCCACTTTTCCGTCTATGATGTAATTGTTGACATATTTCTCATCCACGTTCTTCGTATCGCATTTAACATCCGCAATGCGATTAACTGCAGACTCGACATTCTTGACAATATGCGTTGGGTGCTTTCCGCCAGCAGCGTTTCGGCGCCTGCGAGCAAATTCTCTTATTCCAGATGAGCCATCCATGGGAATGCCGCCCTGGTTCAGAACTTGTCTAAGGTCAAAGATTGACGCAGAAACGCATTTTGGTTTGACGCCTGATGTATCACAGCGAATATGCTCGGAGCCGCAGTCCGGTCGGGCAACCGTACAAGTAGGCGGTCGCTGGTACTTGTATATATTGTCCGTGAACACATTGCTTAATCCATGTCGGTTCTCTAGCGTTCCAAAACCAGACTGATCATTGTAACCTTGACCCGGTGGCAACGCTGACGTGTTTCGAGGATAGTCGTACACTGGGTCTATTCCGCGATTCTTTTGCAGTCCACGGAATATTTCCCAGATCAGATCGGTAAAGGAGTGGAGAAGATAGAACACTGGGTCAAACGCTGCAAGCGTCGGTGGTGCCATGTGGCCGCCAACCCAGAGATGAACTTGGTTATGATGTTCCTCGAGATTGTTCTCGGGCAAAGCATACGGACTTGAGATATCGGCCAGATGCTGTTGACGCAGGCTGTTTTGGACGTACGTCCAGTTTAACATTGTGCCGGAGGACCCAAAGTACCGAATCAATGGACCAAACGGGGTTTCCCAACCCCCGAAGGGTCCGTCGTTGACGTAGCCGTTGGCGGTTCCTAAGAACTCTGGTGTCCATATGACGGAGGACCGAGGGTCAAGAAGGTTATCATCTAAAGTGCTGTCCCAGTATGGAATGGTGACGGAAGGTATCTTCTCTCGAAGGGCATTCTCCATTCTAAAATGTTAAAAGGAATGTATGTCTACTATAATTTAGTTTGATTTGTTTAGAAATGCGTTTACTGTTTAATAATATTTGATTTTGAACTACATCACCTGACACAAGTCTGCCAAGATTGATACCCTTCTAAGAAGAAATTGGTGTGAGTAGATTTGTACTGTATTTAAAAGGCCACAAAAAAACAAGGTCTATGTTTACTCGAAAACACATTTTGTATGTACGTTAGTGCGTCCAGTACAAATAAGACGTGTTAATTGACACGTTTTCTTATCACATTAGACATCTTAATTGATATCTATCACTGATATCTAGGTCCTTTCAAAAATTCATTATTAAACGAGACCCGCGTTTAACGAATTATTGTCGTTTTGCCTAAACCACATGCATTTAAAACATGTCTACAACAACAATTGTGATGCATCCATTTCATTATAGTTGTTAATTAACATCTCATCAAGAGCAATTAAGTTATACTGGTTTATAGATTACAGAGACGGAGTATACGATTTGTTGCTGCCTTCACTGTCACACTGGATCGATTATCATTATCTAGACCTCATGTCAACCTGTCATTGAATCAGTTTTATAAGCTACGCGTTAGGTATATGTCCAGTTTGTCGCGGCATCCGTTTGACCACGAGGCGACAAGGAACTTCGTTCAACATCGTACCTCTAGTCACCGAGATTGGACATTTTGTGCTATACCTTATCGTGTCGTATCATACGGCATTCTTATGTTTATTGTATGAATGTCTAATACATTTTATTTTATCGTACCTCATTGATGCCATCCGCACCCATATAACATGTCAATGGTACGAGTATTTTGGTGATCTAATTACAAACACATGCGCGTGCACACACACAAGCACGCACACACACACGCGCACACACAACTTACTTAAGAAAATGGCGCCATTTTGTTAAGATGTTTACGAGCCACATTTGACTTGTAAATATACTACCGTAACCTTTATATAACATACTTACACGACGAGAAACATCCTGTGCCAGCCATTGAAGTTTGGACCATCGTGAGCCTTGCCGACAGAAAGGTAATGAAGCCGACCGAGTGCATCAAACTTGTTGGGGCTCACTGTCTGAAATACGATGGTGAGAGAATTTATTGTTCTATTCTTATTGACGCTTAAGTCGCGTCGATGGTTCTCGGTCATAATGTTTGGATGTCATTAAAATTTTAATAAATAAAACGCAATTTAGGGTTTACTTAAAGATTAAATGCTATTTTTGTGGGTTTTTATCTGGTATGAAATGCAGTTGCCTAACAAATAATTTGCATAAATATGTACATATCAGATACATGCACTAAGCAACTTTATTTAATACAATGTACCTAGTACTGAAGATCTAAGTGAGGTGTATTACGTGACCTCCCTTCCTTTGTTATTATGAAAACAACCACTGAATATATAACGTGAACACGGGATTTTAATCATTCTGCATTTTATAGAAAAGTTTTATAGGAAGTTAACAAAATTAAAGGCCATTGTTGAAATTCTGTCTCTTCATCTCTCCAGGCCTACGATAGTGCCCATGTCATCTTCGGATCAATCCTTGGCCTAATGTAATACCAGATTTAGATCTGAATCCGTAATAACTACTTTTTGTTTTGTTGTCTTAGACTGTTTCCTAAAATTCGATATTGTCCTTGCTTTTTAAAAGATTGCACATTTTAATACTGACATAATTATGACGTCACTGTAACAGCTTAAATGAGTATTGACTAGTTGGGGTATTGATATGATCAAAATTTTGATGCTAGATACAATCGTAAGGGTTGAATTATGTAGTTTTCAAATACATCGTACCCATACATTTATGCTCAAATTTGGCGACGTCCAACGAATATTAGGGGAGAATCCCCGATAAATTTGTCTTAGTAGAACCATCAGCATCCGGCTGGTCAGCTGGGCCACCTTCTCAAATGAAAATCAACGCCCCGACCGGGACTCGAACCTACGCGGTGATGGGCTGTGGAGTTTTCAGTCGGCGACACAAACCGTTTGGCCGCGGGCGCTTTGTCTTAAGAGCTTTGTCGTAATGTGCGCTGTTAGTTTGGAACTCGCTTTATGTCCATTTCACGCACATAAAATATTGGAGGATCCCATCATTATCATAAAATAATTATTGAAATCACTTGTTTTTTTTAGAAAATGAAGTCTTGTTGTTTTTATTATAAATTGGAATACCGCAGAGTGACTTGGACACATCTATGCTTAGGTACAAGACAGATAAAATCGAACGATCCGTACTTTATATATGTTTCAAGTATTGCTCACTATCGAGCCGACCAGCAAAGTGTTCAGGACTGTTGTATAAACTTAGCGTATTACTGCCGCATGCGCAATCCGTAGATATAGTATTATATTATTTAGTTAGCTTCAAATTGTGAAAATATTTTTAAAGCGTTGCAACGCTTGTGATTTTTTCCCTCCCCTAATACTGTAAAATCAACGGAGGACAACTTCTGGCATTCAATATTGTGATCATAAGTAATATCTCAATCCATTATTTAGTGTGGTTCCATAAAGTTTTCTTTTATTTAACAAAGAATGCAGTACACTAACTGCGACCAGGTCGCTTTAATATGCGCACAACGGATCTTCAACTCGGTATTAACAAATCTAAATGACCATACGTATTATCTAATATACCCACTTGAAACTATCTTAACAACCTGGAGTTTGAAGTATTTAAGAGCTTTTCATCGATTACACATACCACGACTTTGATAATTTTGTGGTTATCGATGTTGCCAAGGTTTTCGCCTATAGGAGTCTCGCTAAGCGAGTTTCTTCGTGCTTTATATGCTCTAAGTTGCCGTGAATGGGCTTGTTGGTGTACTCTTACACCACTTCTGTTTCGTACCTTGGCCCTTTTTAGGCCCGGGTAGTTTATCGTTACGTCAAAGTGCCAGAAAAAAAATTGGGGTGGGGGCGAACACGAGCCTCCAAATTGTTATGTTCTTAAAGGTTGTATCCAACAGTTTGTCTGTATCCAATACAGGTAACAATACCTTGCCTTGTATCCAACAGTTTGTCTGTATCCAATACAGGTAACAATACCTTGCCTTGTATCCAACAGTTTGTCTGTATCCAATACAGGTAACAATACCTTGCCTTGTATCCAACAGTTTGTCTGTCTGTATCCAATACAGGTAACAATACCTTGCCTTGTATCCAACAGTTTGTCTGTATCCAATACAGGTAACAATACCTTGCCTTGTATCCAACAGTTTGTCTGTATCCAATACAGGTAACAATACCTTGCCTTGTATCCAACAGTTTGTCTGTATCCAATACAGGTAACAATACCTTGCCTTGTATCCAACAGTTTGTCTGTATCCAATACAGGTAACAATACCTTGCCTTGTATCCAACAGTTTGTCTGTATCCAATACAGGTAACAATACCTTGCCTCTGTTTGGCGGAATTTAGTCATAATTTCTGCATTTACTCATGATTCTCTGTTCACATGATTCTAGGCTACCATTAAACAGCATTTTGCAAGACCTTTTCATGTACCAATGACTTTGGCTATTTAAGAAGAACATTTTTGGTCCAAACTATCGAATACCACCTTTAAAAGTGACCTCGTCATGGTTTGTGTAGTTTCGTGTTACTGAGAATATGATGGCCCGTGGCCGAGTGGTTAGAGTCGCCGTCGTGTAACTTGTCAGTCCCTCAAATTGAGGGTTCGAGTCCCGGTCGGAACTTTTATGTGGGGAGGTTTTCCAAAAAACCTTCGGTGCGCCGGAAGTTCTACCCACACATAAGATAGATAGATAAATACTTTATTCATTCATACATTAGGCAAATGGCCCGTCAGTACACAAGTTGTATTAACAAATAATCAGAAAGTGGTCAATGACATACGCAAATTACATATAGTTTCATTATGTAACAAACAAACAGACATGTGTATACAACGAGTATTATGTAACATGAATATCATAATAAAAATTGTTCGTATGGTTGCTTTTAGTATTAACAAGGAATGTTTATGAATACAGTATATTTCTCTCTTGTTATGCAAAATAATAATAATAATAATAATAATAATAATAATAATAATAATAATGGCAATTATTTATGACATCGCTTTTCTTAATTCGAATGCTTTGTAAATGTAGTATGCTTTGTAGTAGTATTGTTTGATATATTGTTTTCTTAAAGTGCTATATGCTGGACATTCAAGTAGAAAATGATATTCATCTTCCAATTTAGAACAGTTTATGCATATTCTTTCATGCAAAGGTGTAGGAGAGGGTTTATTCCAGCGTCCTGTCTCTATTCGTAGTCTGTGTGAAGAGAGTCTCAACTGTGTTAATGCAATTCTGAACTTTGTAGTTGTAATAGTGTCAAGATATGTCTTATAACCAAAGGAACAAAAATGTTTATATGTATATGCTCTTGATGAGCCGGTAATATGTCCTAGCCATTTTTGTTTGTAGCAGTCATATAATCTTCAGGGGCGGATCCAGGATTTCAGAATAGGGGGGGCCGAGGGAGTAACATTCGGCCGCAGGCCGGAGCTGATCGCCGCAGGCCGCTGGAGGGGGCTCCCCCAGAAAATTTTGAATTCTAGATGCGCTGAGATGCGATTTCCAAGCATCTGTGGGGCATAATTTCCTTATCTATTTGCTTATTTTTAAGGGCAAAATATCCACTGACTTGGACATCTTAAGGTTACTGAAAAGAAACCTATTATTGTAAGAACTCTACAATAACCAAGACACTGACACTCATCTCTCGGATGTACGTAAGTGTTCGGATAAACTCGGCGAAACAAACATGACTATTATTGACTACTGGGTAACAACTCGATTCAAAATGTCCGGGAAAAAATCGAATCTGTAAACAGTAGTTACCCTGATTTGCACGAACAATGTGCGTCTGTCACCGACGTCTGCGAGATAGAGATGTGTACATGTAATAGGTAATTCATGTCAACTGTTTTGTTTGTCCAAGGTTTTTCGCTTCCTGGTCACGTGACTCAGTGGGCGGAGCGATCTACCAGCTGGCGTTATGTTAATTCGCGGGCGATGGAGACTAGAGTCACGTGGTATATTGGCGCCATGGTGTAGGGCGTGGCGGCTTTTGCTGGGCTACACACTCAGTAAAGGCCGTCGTTTCCATTAGAGCATTTTTGCAAAAAGACTAGAGCTATGTTCAAGAAAACATTTAACATGACAACAGAAGTAGGCTCGTCGCCGCAGAAATATGCGTGACAAAGCTCTAGTGGAAACGGGCCTTAAGATGCGTAGCCCTTTTAAAACCTTCGCGTTAAAAAACTAAAAAATAACACTTTTTTTTGTTGGTCGTCGAAAAATAGGGGAGGCCCCGGCCCCTTCGGCCCCCCTCTGGATCCGCCCCTGATCTTTGCTTAAATAAAGCCATAAAAACATTAACTCTGCTAACACCTTGATACATCCATACATCACTAAAGCCAGTGGTGTCTAGAATCTGTTTTATCACACCTGCCCAATTAGCTTTATTTGGAAATATTTCCATGTCTTGTAATAGTATATTATATGCATGTTTGATAAACTTTGTCTCATTGCCTGTGGTAATTTTTAACCAGTATCTGATCATTGCTACTATTCTTTGTTGTCTGAGGGGCGTTCTTCCTAATTCCCCGTAAATAAAATTATTCTGCGTTTTAAATTTTACACCAAGTATTTGTTTGCAGAATTTTAAATGTATCCTTTCAATTTGCATTGCTTCAATGCTACCCCAAATCTCAGCACTATAGTTAAGTATAGGGAGTATAAGCTTATTAAATAGTTCTATCCTATGAGATACTTTCATGTCTACAAACTTATTTAGGTGCTTTTTCAATTTAAATATTGCTTTCATCGATTGGCTAGCCAAGATATCGCAAGTGTGTTTGTAACTTCCACCTGACGATATAACAATACCCAAATATTTATAAGTTGATACTATTTCTAAAGCTTCATTTTTATACATAAATCTCTCGTTTGACATCGCTCTACCTTTCTTGAAAATCATAATTTTACTTTTATTTACATTCACTGTTAGCTTTGATTTAGTACAATAATCTTGTAGTATGTTGAGACCTTTTTGTAATTTTTCTCCACTATCTGCAAATAATATAATGTCGTCAGCATAAGTCTGGGGTCGTCCGCCACCAAGTATAATCTGGACGTCACCAATATGACCCTGGTTGTAAAATTCTTAGAACAACAAGATACATATTTCATATGTATTCATCATTCGGAACAACCTGGTCTGTAGTCCGCACAAGAGTCTCCTTTGTAGTTATTACACATTATTTGCGAGGCGCTGGAGCGCGACACCTATATAAGGAATGCTCACTGAAAGTTGCACATGGGGAAGCTGTTTAACGTACTTTCTACTCCTGATAAAATGCGGGTCCAAATTCGCCATATTCAAATCCCAGCCCTGCCAAGTTTGCAAAAGAACCTTATTCGGAAAAAACAATTTACTTGCGTCAGAGAAACATGCAACACACCAAGAATGCCTTTATAATATGCTTAAAGTGTTCTTGGTCAAGAGGTTATGGACTGAGGACCGGGGGTTCCGAATTCAAACCCTAAACCCGTTATGACAAGTTTTTTAAAAAAAGATCGTATTAACCGTTTGGATGATCATTACAGAAAAACTTAGCATAGCAAGAAAACAGAAGTGTTCTTGGTCAAGAGGTTACGGTTATGGACTCTGGATTGGAGGATTCTGTGTTCAAACCATAGACCTGATATGAGATTTTGTTCCTTGATCAAGACTTTTATTACAAGAACATGTTGTGAAAACAAAAAATGTTCTGACTAATTGTTGCTTCTTTACACACAGATTTACTAAATAGCAGTTTCTATTAAATTATTATTAACTATAATGTATTAAATTATAATATACTAAAATATTGCCTTTTTATAACAAGTCAGTTTGATAATCTGAAGTACTTCGGTTCTATATTAAACGACATACAACCTTTCGTTTGACATCAACTTTTATTAAGTTGTATTCTTAATGTCAGTTCAGTGAGTAATTATAAACCACAGTAGCGCATAGTTACATAATAACATTGCTTTATTGCAACATTAGTCAACATTAGTTCCACCTGTATTAATGACATATCATGTCATTCTGTTGTGTTTAGATGGCGGTAGTAGGACTAGTATCACACAACATTTTAAACTGAAAATTTACATACCGTATCTGATTTCAGCATGTTTATAGCTCGGTGAAACATGCTCCGTTCGGAATACGTCAACATACGATATTCCTTCCGCACCCTCGGTTGCCTTGGCGCCGTAGTCTGCCTTTGTGTTGCCTGGCGACGGAAACGAAGACCGAAAGTTGTGTTGGCTTGAGCATTCGTGGGATTCTCAGTGAAACCTTCAGATGTGACGTCATACACTGCATTAAGTCCATTCATTTCTGTTAGAGTTTTAATCCATTTTACAGCACTTTCGGGTAATTTCTGAGTGCTTGTCCGTTGGTGGTTGACCCATAGCACTTTTTGTACACATCTGTTAAATATAACTTCACCAACAGTTTGTGTCGTTTTGGGTTGCATCTGCGAATGCTCCGTACATCGCTTGATGACGTCAGGAAGGGGGATTTCTGTTATCCGAGCAATTGTGGTTGAAAGACAAAGGAGTGAAATGGCCACAGACAACATCTGAAATGTGGCCATGTGAAAACAAATTAATTCATCACAACCTAAAAAGCAATATATTAAAGGTCGTATCCGACAGTTTTCCTATATCTAATGCATGTAACAATATCTAACAATTACTTTCTGCATAGTTTCCGCACAAACTCATACTTAAGTCTACATAAGGGCGATTTTGAACAATAGCTATATTGTAAGACAGTACTAATTCACACTAAATTTTCATTTTTTCCAACTCTTTAAAGAACGCTATAGTGGTCTTTTTCTAAAAATAGATATCGACGTCAGAGCAGATACCCGGATAATGATATAATGTTATCTCAAATTTAATTGTTCATGTGGTTTTCTTACTCTAAAAATAGCTATCTCTGCAGCGTGGCTCGGATAGGAACTTCCTGTTTGCAATAATGAGTAGGAATTTATGCTTGAATGTTCATACAAATCTTCTGAACTGCAATTCGCATGACCTTTTCAGATAGCCATGACGTATTTGGTCATTTTAGGAACATGTTTTGGTCCAAACTGTCGGATACCACATTAAACACAGATACAGTAATTGTGTTTGCTTGGTTTCGTGGTTTTAAATTAGGTCATTGTCTGGCATGGTGGTGCTGCTGTTGTTTGTTTGTTTGTTTTTATTTGTTTTATGGTTCTTTCCATTCATTTATGACATAGTTTATTAGTACACCCATTAGTACCCCATGGCATCCTCCCTCGCAAAGTTATACACCCATCAGTACCCCATGGTATCCTCCCTCGCAAAGTTATACACCCATCAGTACCCCATGGCATCCTCCCTCGCAAAGTTATACACCCATCAGTACCCCCATGACATCCTCTCTCGCAAGGTTACACACCCATCAGTACCCCATGGTATCCTCCCTCGCAAAGTTATACACCCATCAGTACCCCATGGCATCCTCCCTCGCAAAGTTATACACCCATCAGTACCCCATGGCATCCTCCCTAGCAAAGTTATACCCCCATCAGTACCCCCATGGCATCCTCCCTCGCAAAGTTATACACCCATCAGTACCCCATGGCATCCTCCCTCGCAAAGTTATACACCCATCAGTACCCCATGGCATCCTCCCTCGCAAGGTTACACACCCATCAGTACTCCATGGCATCCTCCCTCGCAAAGTTATGCAACCATCAGTACCCCATGGCATCCTCCCTAGCAAAGTTATACCCCCATCAGTACCCCCATGGCATCCTCCCTCGCAAAGTTATACACCCATCAGTACCCCATGGCATCCTCCCTCGCAAAGTTATACACCCATCCGTACCCCATGGCATCCTCCCTCGCAAGGTTACACACCCATCAGTACTCCATGGCATCCTCCCTCGCAAAGTTATGCACCCATCAGTACCCCATGGTATCCTCCCTCGCAAAGTTATACACCCATCAGTACCCCATGGCATCCTCCCTCGCAAAGTTATACACCCATCAGTACCCCATGGTATCCTCCCTCGCAAAGTTATACACCCATCAGTACCCCATGGCATCCTCCCTCGCAAAGTTATACACCCATCAGTACCCCATGGCATCCTCCCTCGCAAAGTTATACACCCATCATTACCCCATGGCATCCTCCTTAGCAAAGTTATACACCCATCAGTACCCCCATGGCATCCTCCCTCGCAAAGTTATACACCCATCAGTACCCCATGGTATCCTCCCTCCCTCGCAAAGCTATACACCCATCAGCACCCCATGGCATCCTCCCTCGCAAGGTTACACACCCATCAGTACTCCATGGCATCCTCCCTCGCAAAGTTATACACCCATCAGTACCCCATGGTATCCTCTCTCGCAAAGTTATACACCCATCAGTACCCCATGGCATCCTCCCTCGCAAAGTTATACACCCATCATTACCCCATGGCATCCTCCCTCGCAAAGTTATACACCCATCAGTACCCCATGGTATCCTCCCTCGCAAGGTTACACACCCATCAGTACCCCCATGGCATCCTCCCTCGCAAAGTTATACACCCATCAGTACCCCCATGGCATCCTCCCTCGCAAAGTTATACACCCATCAGTACCCCATGGCATCCTCCCTCGCAAGGTTACACACCCATCAGTACTCCATGGCATCCTCCCTCGCAAAGTTATACACCAATCAGTACCCCATGGTATCCTCCCTCGCAAAGTTATACACCCATCAGTACCCCATGGCATCCTCCCTCGCAAAGTTATACACCCATCAGTACCCCATGGCATCCTCCCTCGCAAAGTTATACACCCATCGGTACCCCATGGTATCCTCCCTCTCAAAGTTAACAATCATTAGTGTCACATCTGTTCCTCGACTGGATCACGGTCATCAAGGTCAGTATTATTGACGTAACATATATGAAAAGACCTACATGAAACATGAAAAAATGACCGCCGCAGGCAGGAATAGAACCGCGGGACTATATACGATATTAGAGATGTAATTCCCTGTGGGAGCATTCTGAGGAAGCAACTTTATATCCTATATACGAGAAGGTTATCATATTTTGGGGCGTTTTTGGACGATCCTGTTTTTTGCACACTTGGTGTTCAGACTGGTTTTTGTGCATGAAGACTTAAAAGAACTTCATAACTATCGGATTATTTTCTAAACATTTAAAAGCGGTATCCTACAGTTTGCCTATATCTGATACACGTAAAACATCTTAACCCTGTTCGTGGAAATTTCTTAATAATTGCTGCAAGCATACCTTACTTATGTAATAATACTGAAATATATCGTCGAAAAAGTCCTTTATTTCCAAATCTATAAAACAAAAACACGATTGGGGATTTCAGCCAAAAATATATATCGACTTCAGCTGATTATCCGAATGATCATGTTATCATGATCTCAAAAGCAAGCGATCTCGTGATTTTATTAGTTTAAAAATAGCTGACAGTGCAATCTGGCTCAGATAGGAAATACATTTGTCTAATAACGAGTTGGGTTCAGACACGTGTCCTTATTCAGATATTTCGTTACACATTATGCATGTCAAAATATAACATGGTAGAATTATAACTTATTTTTAATCAGCAATCAAAGGATTTGTTGAAAAATACCTCCACTTTCAAAAAAACGTATCTACTTTTTAGTTGCAGATGTTATATCTTAACATGCATATTGATAATAGTTAAGTCATATTATGAACAGTGCGGTTTGTTATCTTTGTGAAAAAATATCTTCAAACGTCCTCGTCGTGCACCCAAAATGCATCCATAAGGGGACATAAAATGTTTAACTTATATTGACAAATATGTCTGTAAAAAGTCGTTCATATTTCTTTCTATGGTTTTCATGGGGAGATATTGGCCAGTACAACAAAACTGCTATAACAGAGATATGCAAAACTCGCCCGCGCATTTCGTCGACTTCAATATTTTTAACGAAGAGCCTCTGCATGTCAGGAAATATGGCCAAAGTTGGACACAGTCGGACAAATATGTATTCTTGTTGAAATGAGCAAAACTTTGTTGAACCACAATGAGTGAAAAATTAAACTCCGATCACTTAATTATATGTGGACATGTCTTAAGGTTGGAAGAATCAAAAGTATCGCCACGTTTTTCAGTTAATTTTGCCGCTTTAACTTAACATCCTAGTATATCTCGTATTTGTGCATGCCGGGATATACGTCATGTGTATACGACAATCATGAGCATGTCGGGATATACGTCATGTGTATACGACAATCATTAGCATGCCGGGATATACGTCATGCGTATACGACAATCATAAGCGTGCCGGGATATACGTCATGTGTATACGACAATCATAAGCGTGCCGGGATATACGTCATGTGTATACGACAATCATACGCATGCAGGAATATACGTCATGTGTATACGACAATCGTAAGCGTGCCGGGATATACGTCATGTGTATACGACAATCATACGCATGCCGGAATATACGTCATGGGTATACGACAATCGTAAGCATGCCGGGATATGCGTCATTGTGTATACGACAATCATAAGCGTGCCGGGATAAACGTCATGTGTATACGACAATCAAAAGCGTGCCGGGATATACGTCATGTGTATACGACAATCATAAGCGTGCCGGGATATACGTCATGTGTATACGACAATCATTAGCATGCCGGAATATACGTCATGTGTATACGACACTCATAAGCATGCCGGGATATACGCCATGTGTATACGACAATCATAAGCATGCCGGGATATACGTCATGTGTTTACGACAATCATAAGCGTGCCGGGATATACGTCATGTGTATACGACAATCATTAGCATGCCGGAATATACGTCATGTGTATACGACAATCATTAGCATGCCGGGATATACGCCATGTGTATACGACAATCATAAGCGTGCCGAGATATACGTGATGTGTATATGACAATTATACGCGTGCCGGGATATACGTGATGTGTATACGACAATCATAAGCATGCCGGGATATACGTCATGTGTATACGACAATCATAAGCATGCCGGGGTATGCGTCATGTCTATACGACATTCATTAGCATGCCGGGATATACGTCATGTGTATACGACAATCATAAGCATGCCGGGATATACGTCATGTGTATACGACAATTATGAGCATGTCGGGATATACGTCATGTGTATACGACAATCATTAGCATGCCGGGATATACGTCATGCGTATACGACAATCATAAGCGTGCCGGGATATACGTCATGTGTATACGACAATCATAAGCTTGCCGGGATATACGTCATGTGTATACGACAATCATACGCATGCAGGAATATACGTCATGTGTATACGACAATCGTAAGCGTGCCGGGATATACGTCATGTGTATACGACAATCATACGCATGCCGGAATATACGTCATGGGTATACGACAATCGTAAGCATGCCGGGATATGCGTCATTGTGTATACGACAATCATAAGCGTGCCGGGATAAACGTCATGTGTATACGACAATCAAAAGCGTGCCGGGATATACGTCATGTGTATACGACAATCATAAGCGTGCCGGGATATACGTCATGTGTATACGACAATCATTAGCATGCCGGAATATACGTCATGTGTATACGACAATCATAAGCATGCCGGGATATTCGCCATGTGTATACGACAATCATAAGCATGCCGGGATATACGTCATGTGTTTACGACAATCATAAGCGTGCCGGGATATACGTCATGTGTATACGACAATCATTAGCATGCCGGAATATACGTCATGTGTATACGACAATCATTAGCATGCCGGGATATACGCCATGTGTATACGACAATCATAAGCGTGCCGAGATATACGTGATGTGTATATGACAATTATACGCGTGCCGGGATATACGTGATGTGTATACGACAATCATAAGCGTGCCGGGATATACGTCATGTGTATACGACAATCATTAGCATGCCGGAATATACGTCATGTCTATACGACATTCATTAGCATGCCGGGATATACGTCATGTGTATACGACAATCATAAGCATGCCGGGATATACGTCATGTGTATACGACAATCATTAGCATGCCGGGATATACGTCATGTGTATACGACAATCATTAGCATGCCGGAATATACGTCATGTGTATACGACAATCATAAGCATGCCGGGATATACGTCATGTGTATACGACAATCATTAGCATGCCGGGATATACGTCATGTGTATACGACAATCATTGGCATGCCGGGATATACGTAATGTGTATACGACAATCATAAGCATGCCGGGATTTACGTCATGTGTATACGACAATCATAAGCATGCCGGGATATACGTCATGTGTATACGACAATCATAAGCATGCCGGGGTATACGTCATGTGTATCGGGATATACGTCATGTGTATACGACAATCATAAGCATGCCGGGGTATACGTCATGTGTATCGGGATATACGTCATGTGTATACGACAATCATAAGCATGCCGGGATATACGTCATGTGTATACGACAATCATAAGCATGCCGGGGTATGCGTCATGTGTATACGACAATCATAAGCATGCCGGGATATACGTCATGTGTATACGACAATCATAAGCATGCCGGGATATACGTCATGTGTATACGACAATCATAAGCATGCCGGGATATACGTCATGTGTATACGACAATCATAAGCATGCCGGGATATACGTCATGTGTATACGACAATCATAAGCATGCCGGGATATACGTCATGTGTATACGACAATCATAAGCATGCCGGGATTTATACGTCATGTGTATAAGACAATCATAAGCTTGCCGGGATATACGTCATGTGTATACGACAATCATAAGCATGTCGGGATATACGTCATTGTGTATACGACAATCATAAGCATGCCGGGGTATACGTCATGTGTATACGACAATCATAAGCATGCCGGGATATACGTCATTGTGTATACGACAATCATAAGCATGCCGGGATATACGTCATGTGTATACGACAATCATAAGCAGTGCACTGACTCGATAATAACACAATAATACATTCGAAGTGCAGCTCGCCTGGTCCTACGTTTGGTGTTCCTGTGCAAAACTGTGACAAAATAGCTAAATTATGACATAAAACCTGACTTTGCGGTGAGTATGGCATGTCGGTCATATACACCTAGCAGGTACGTGTCCTGCAAGGTACAGGAACACAGAACATTGTTAATTAAGAACATATAGTAACATATGTGCTTAAAAAGGTGACGTGGTTAAATGCAAACTTAACGTATGTAATTCGTAGAAACCTACGCGAACCTATTTGTAACGTAGAGGAGTTCGTAAGAATATACACAAACCTATTGTAACGAAATTAATAAATGTAAAAACTATATAGAATATATACATGACTCAAGAATTAAGCATAATTGGTTGAGTAGGGGGGAAAACTTCGCTGAGAATATTGCTTAAATTTTAAAACAAAATGATGCGTGTTTGGTTAATTTAAATGTTCAAGAATGATGTACATGTCAGTTCAGTTCAACATTGACGACAGATGTACGGTACCTCATGTAAATATACGAAAAGACTTATAGCGTGTTCAATTAAGTAGAAAATGGCTACTTTACAAGTGTATTCAACAAAAGTATAAATTGGAAACAAACATTAAAATGAACAGGAAATACCAACACAAAACACAAAAATAAGTTAAGCTTACCTTTTAATCAAGTCTGCCTTGAATAAAATGAAACTTAAACTAATGACGTTGACCACACTCATAAAAATAAACAAAGAGACTGCAACCACAGCGATGACATGAAATGATACGCACGTAGTTCAATTAACATCGTTGTACTTCCTGTCACGTTTGGACGTCAACATTAATTAACATAATGAAAGGATGTGACATGCGTTCATAGACGTGTCCAGACGAACAACTAACCACTTACGTGGTAAATTGTGCAAGCGCACTGATGATGGTGATGAAAAGGAGGACGATGACGACGACGACAACGATGATGATAATGATGAAGATGGTGATGATGATGATTATTATTAATGTTATTATTATGATAATTATGATGATGATGGTGATGATGATGGTGGTGGTGGTGATGGTGGTGGTGGTGGTGGTGGTGGTGGTGGTGGTGGTGATGACGTATTTACAAATATTATAAACCTTTAGTTTTTCGTGATCATTATATTTTGATTAAAAAGACATAAATCCTATAAACTGAGGTCCAGTTCGTGTTGTTGTTTTTATTTTCATATGTTGTTGTTGCTGCTGTCGATGTTTTCAGTTGGTTATAAGTTGGTGATATGTATCTTGGCCAATGTCTTTGTAATGTATGTATATACAGGTTTTAAAAGTTTGACTCACTAATTGTTCAGTTATACAGTCTGTGCTTGTGTGTGTTTGTTGTTTTGTTGTTGTTGTTGTTGTTGTGTGATGGGATTTTTTTTAGTTATTGTTTTTGTTTGTTTTTTGTTTTCTTTGGGGTGGGGCTTTTTTTCTTTTGTTTGTTCAATCGGTTGGTTGGTCTGATGCACTAAAACTGCAAGTTAAAATCGGGTTACTGCGAAAATATACAGAATATGTATAAGAACACAAAAATGTCGGTATATAAATAGTAAAAACCACAGCTTTTGTTGGATCTACGACATTACTCAAACCACCACTACACTTGTATGTTGATGTTTTTTTCTTCTCTACATATCTATGTTTGACGTGTTTATTGTCGATGTATGTCGTGCGATGTATGGTGTTCTAGTTTTATTTTTGTGGTCGTTTGCACAGATTATGTGATCTCGCGGAGTGATTTACAGCGCGGGACGTCAACTTACTCATACTAATATAGTTTTACTCTCAACAAGTCAATAAATATATTACGCAAAAAGTAGTCCGTTGACATTGTTATGGTCAGGTCTGTCCATACAGGCGACTATTGTGGTCCTTTGATTGGGTCTGGGTACATGGTACAATGTTTCTTTGGTCCATTTCCAATCTAACTCGTATATAATCTGTATTTTTGCATGCCACACTATATTTCGTATATTTTCCAATACAATATGTGTGTCTGCCCGTCTGTCTGCTTGTATGCCTGTCTGATAATGTTTAAACATTGTATTATACCATTAATACATATTCATTATTTAAATGTAAAACAGGTAATGGAAGAGAAAGAACACAATCGGTAAAGTTTCTTTTCTTTCTTTCTTTCTTTCTTTTCTTTCTTGTCCTTTCTTTTACTTTCAAAATCATAGTTCGGACTGTCAAATTAGTACAAATATAGGTTATTTTAAATGATCTCTCTTAATGTGTATCATTTTAAATTGTTAGCTTCCATTTGCGTTGTTAATCATCAATTGGTTACTCTACATGTCCATAAACAAAAAACAACAAACAAAAAAATAGGATTTAAGTCCTGTATGTTATAATGTTATATATGATACATATCTCAGTTTTTTCCCCTTGCGAAAGACTCAATCTCTTTTTCTTTCAGTCTTATTTCTACCCATACTCTGTTCTTACAGATGCAGTTATAGTCGACTACTACTGTTGGACTAGTTGCATAAGAAGTATATAATTAGTCAAAACAAAGTACTCGCAAATCAATTCTATCCAATTATTGGCCTGAACAATTAAGAGGAACCATGATTGTCAAATGCATTTGTTAAAATTAACTGTTTGCACTGAATCGGAACCATGAAACGATGTACATACGGAAGTATGGAAGTACATACGTGTTTCGCTTTGGTATGACACCGACTTTCTCTACTCGATGCTACTTATAATAAAGTATAATAAAGTGCCAAAATCTAGTGATCGTGTCACCCTCCTCCTACACACAAATCTTCATCAACCTATTTAAAAGCTAAAGTCAAGTCAATACAAACCTCTTCTTAGTTATAAAGTAATTTCCAAACAGTATTTTACTCTAATCCAAACACAAATGAAATTAAAATCACATTATTGTCACACGGTAATTCTCATTTAAGAAAATGCGTTCGACAGAGGATGTGTTCACATCAACGCTAACATTCGCGTTAACGTGGATTTTCTTTGTCACGTGACCAGTGACTTTATACGTTTGCATTGTCAATCTGTCATCAAGGTGTCACTGGACTCGGAATGCCTCGCTTATTTCCCTAAGAGTATGCACTTTGTTCAAAAACCGCCGATTTATTAAAGATGATGTCATAGGTGCACACGTCAGTTTGACATGTGTTCATTGATTGTTTGTTAACTTAATACGAACTTCAAAATGAATATTTATAAGATATAATAGTAATAAAAACAGAATTTTGTGTCATCAGTTACATGTTCACGCCCGTTGTTTGAGATAATTTGACAACATATACAGTGCGTCAGTGACAAATTGCGGTCCGCAAAGGAGTTTGGTCATTGCATTGTCTGTGCAGAGAAGAATAAGGGACCCTGTCACTGAAATCTCGTAATTGGTTAATGTTTCAACAACTTATTATTATCATTATTATTATTATAATTATTATTATTATTATTATTATTATTATTATTATTATTTTTAATTATTATTATTATTATTATTATTATTATTATTATTATGTGGGCTTACGGATTTGTGTAATTGTGTGGGTGGTTTTGTTTTTTGCTGTTGTTGATGCTGTTGTTGATGCTGTTGTTGTTGTCGATGCTGCTGCTGCTGCTGCTGCTGCTGCTGATGATGATGATGATGATGATGATGATGATGATGATGATGATGATGATGATGATGATTACAAACTTTGCACAATTCCTGAGTGCCTATGGACGAAAAGGGATAACTATAAATTTACTATTTATCCAAATTAGTAAAAGTTATTTACTCTAGACCCTAACATGATAGCTTTTTCACATGTTTTTGCGATGACATTAGTAGAACATATAATGCAGAAAGTGTCATTTAATCCACATGTGATATAGAAACCTGTGTTTCTTGTTTGTTTTCAATAAACTTGGATATAGAACTTTAATTTACGAATGCCCTCACAGAGCACCTTCAGTACTGTGATATGTATAATTTGTCACAGCGAAAAGGACATGTCGCACCGGGTATGACCTCATTTCCTGTTTTCATTTCCGCTTCAGCTTTTAGATATTTGGTGATAAACCATAAATAAATTAACAAAGATGACCTCCCAATCATATGCACACGCTTACAACTATGCCATAGTATGCCGGGTACCGAGAAGCTTTTGTGACCGTGGCAATGGGCAGGAAAGTGGTATTGACTACGAGGGGGCCAGAACAGAACATCTCCAGCTTGTGGAAACGCTGAGAAAATGTAATGTGAACATTATTGAGCTTCAGGAAGACGAAGATTACAAGGATTGTTGTTGTGTGGAGGATTGTGCAGTTATTATTGGCGGAACCGCATTAATTTGTCGGCCTGGACTCAAGACTAGACAAGGAGAGGTAATTACTATTAACGTTAAACTTCAATCAAATATGCCACTCCCACTAAAATTTCTGAAACTGAAAATGAGTCATCATCACTTCTTCGGATTGTCTTTTGAAATGTATGCAAATTATGTTCAAATTGTTTCTTAAATGCCAGCTGTTGACATTTGAGAAATGTAAGGACAGACAGTTCTGAGTATTTTACTGTAATATAATTTCTGTTTCATGTTTAAAATTGAAAGTGATATTAGATTTTCTACATAATAATATCCATCCCTGTATATTTTACTGACACCTTTTATGTAGTTTCTGGAAGTATATGGTATCTTCATTATAATTAATTTTGGACATCATGCTAATAAAAGTTCTAATAAATTCAACAAATATAATTGATGTGGACTAATTAGAATTCAAGCATTGATTTTCCTTATCTGAAGTTATCATATGAGTTGTCCATATCATTTTAAATGCATGATTACTTCTAGAGAAAAAAAAAAGAAAATGGCCTATAAAACCTACGTCATACTTATCAAACCATAGTGTGGCCTGACAGTTTGGAGCCCACATACTAAAACAAACTTAAAAAATGCTTCACAATGCATGATTACTACAAATATTCACTTTTCCCCATATCAAACAACATTTTTAAAAATCTACACAAGTAAACATTTTGATATTTGCAAATCAAATAGCTATGCTCATATGTTAATGATTTATACCAGTTCATTCAGTAGCAGTAATTGTTGTGCTCAGTTCATTTACCCAAATTTTCTTGAACAATTTACCAATCTGATGTGTATACATCCAGTTTATCCATTGAACTGTGTAGGAGGCATCACAATTAGATAGTCATGTATATTAATGATGTGGGTTAAGTTTAGTTAAGATAAACAACTTAGTTGAGATGAGCCACTTTACATAGTTATGGAAGTTGATGAAATTTTGTAAATAAAGATATCAGTGATTTTTATTTCAAAATGGTTTGTTTACAGACAAAAGAGATCAGGCGAGTGCTGAAGCAGGACCTTAAGCTAAGGATTGTTGAAATCACAGATGGTACAGCCACTCTGGATGGAGGGGATGTTCTCTTTACTGGTAAGAATTTTCCATTGTTATAAATTGATATAATTAGTAATTTTAATCTCTTGCATCATCTAATCCTTGGATGCCAAGAGAAATAATTAATAAATGTTAATTTCACCATATTATGCAAAACAACAATGAAAAATCAGTGTTTTAAGTGGTTTTGAGGTTTTGACATGGATATTTCTTCATGCATTAATTAACATGTTTTCAAAATTTCAAGTATGTATTAAACAAGTTATGGCAAAAAGTATTAGGTACCCCAGCTAAGCATAATGAGGAACAATAATGTAAACAGATATGGCATTTACATGGTTGATGGGAATGCTAAAGGATTAATCTTACACTTTCTAGACATGAAAAAACTGTCTAAGCAGTATTTGTAAAGTATATGTTTTGTGGCGCTTTCTTCTCTTTTTCATAATTAACATGAGTTCATGATGCATAAAATTACAATTTGACTTGACCTGGTCACAAAAGGGAGGTGGGGGGAAAACAAATTAAATGATATAATGTGAAAGATTGCTGTTTTAAATTCCGTATTTTCTCACTTATCAGACTATTCACTTATAAGACGGTTTTTAAGAAAAGAAAAAAAGAATTTATAGCATGCTAAAAAAGTACATTGCTATATGACTGTATGATTTATCTCAATAAAAGGTTATTTTTCTTTTTTTTATAAGGCAAGGAGATTTTTGTCGGCATTGGACGTAATACCAATGAGCAGGGTGCCAGTGCTGTTGCGAACGCATTCCCTGAGTACATGGTGGTGCCTATCAACATTGACAAGACCAACGCCCTACACCTGAAGAGTATCTGCAGCATGGCTGGTCGACAGGTGATTGCTCTTAGTGCATCGCCGTGTGGTACAGAGATCTACAAGGTAATCAATTGTGTTTTATGTCCCAAAAGTGGGGGAAATAGCAGTCTCACTGTCCCCATGTGTCTGTATGTACATCGGTCTACCCATTTTCATATCTCAGTCATAAATTTGATACTTTTTTTAGAGATTTTCAATCAAATTTACCATCTTAAAAACATACAAATGTGTGTTGAGCATAACAAATGCAACTATTAAGTAATGGTCATATTGAAGGTCATTTCTTATGATGGCTGCTAATGCTACCAGCAGGATACAATTACTCACTATCATTTTGCTTATTTATTTTGTAGCAAGCATTTATGTTGCACACAAAATGTTTATGCTTACAGTTGTTTATGTTATTTTAACACATACTCTATCTCCACCTGCAGCAAATTAAGATGCGTGCCCAGTACAGCTATGAACTGTTGAAGTTGGACAGTGACAATGCTGGCAACATGATTTATGTGAACGGACGCTTGTTACACCGAACTAGAGATGAGATTGGGGACACATGCTGGAGTGTAAGTAATTATTTAGTAAACTATAACTTTAGCATATTTTAGTTTTTTTTAAGTTGAATAATTCTATGATGAGATCAATGTCTCACAAACAAACTTTTAAGTTTTCCTGAGTTGGTGTTCATTTGAAGCCAGTATTATTACTGAGAATAACGCTGCTGTGAAGACCTGACAGATACTGTTCCCAGTCACATTACCCGGACATTTGACTAGGTAGTTTGTAAATAGCCTTATATTTGCTTGAGTTTAAGTAGTAGAACTATACCCATTTCAATTTTGAACAAATTTCCCATGACAGCACCCAGGATTGATCCCTGTTGTACCTGCAGCTGACCTAACTAAAGCATTACATGGTCAATACAGATTCGGAAACAAGCTCTTTCAACTAAACTTCACCCTGTTTAACAGCCTGCTTTCAGGGTAAAACCATATCTCCAGTATGACTGCCTGGTACTTTGAGTTGTCAAAAGTATTCCCAAAGGGCTAAGGTCTCTCTTCTAGTATGGTCAGGGGCTTGAAGCAGGGACCCTCTGATCAAATTGTCACACATAGTCCTAAGGAGTAATTACAATGTATTAATATTATATGGTTAAGACAAGAAATTGATGAAAAAGCTTGAGAAATATTCCTTCTGAAGATTTGTGATTCTAAAATAATATGAAAAGCTCAATATACAAATCGTTAAGACATGCATTGTGATTGTTAAGGAACCTTTAAAAACTTAACATGTTTTCATGTAAAGTCATTTTCTTGATTACTTAACTGTAACAATTTTGTTACATTTGTAAACAACTCTCCATACGACTGAGAGACACTTCTGTCTGTAATTGCTAAATTTTGCATCTGTTTGGGATACTTTGGGAAATCCAAGTATAAGTGGAAAATGTCTGCTCTTCATTTCTCTAACAAGTTTCCTCAGTAAGTGGCAATTTAGCTAAATCATATTGTTCAGTTGAACACTGTATATAAAAGAATCAAGTCTGAACATATGGTGTAGAGACAGGATCAAGTCTGAACATATGGTGTAGAGACAGGATCAAGTCTGAACAGATGGTGTAGAGACAGGATCAAGTCTGAACATATGGTGTAGAGACAGGATCAAGTCTGAACATATGGTGTAGAGACAGGATCAAGTCTGAACAGATGGTGTAGAGACAGGATCAAGTCTGAACATATGGTGTAGAGACAGGATCAAGTCTGAACAGATGGTGTAGAGACATGATCAAGTCTGAACATATGGTGTAGAGACAGGATCAAGTCTGAACATATGGTGTAGAGACAGGATCAAGTCTGAACAGATGACATAGAGAGAGATCAAGTCTGAACAGATGGCATAGAGAGAGATCAAGTCTGAACAGATGGTGTAGAGACAGATCAGACAGGATCAAGTCGGAACCGATGTTGTAAAGATAGGATCAAGTCTGAACAGATTGCATAGAGAGAGAGATCAAGTCTGAACAGATGGTGTAGAGACAGATCAAGTCTGAACAGATGGCATAGAGAAATCAAGTCTGAACAGATGGCATAGAGAGAGATCAAGTCTGAACAGATGGTGTAGAGACAGATCAAGTCTGAACAGATGGCATAGAAAGAGATCAAGTCTGAACAGATGGCATTGAGATCAAGTCTGAACAGATGGCATAGAGAGAGATTAAGTCTGAACAGATGGTGTAGAGACAGATCAAGTCTGAACAGATGGCATAGAGAGAGATCAAGTCAGAACAGATGGTGTAGAGAGATCAGTCAGGATCAAGTCAGAACCGATGGTGTAGAGACAGATCAAGTCTGAACAGATGGCATAGAGAGATCAAGTCTGAACAGATGGCATAGAGATATCAAGTCTGAACAGATGGTGTAGAGAGAGATCAAGTCTGAACAGATGGCATAGAGAGAGAGATCAAGTCTGAACAGGTGGTGTAGAGAGATCAAGTCCGAACAGATGGTGTAGAGACAGATCAGACAGGATCAGTTCTGAACAGATAGTGTAGAGACAGGATCAAGCCTGAACAGATGGCATAGAGAGAGATCAAGTCTGAACAGATGGTGTAGAGACAGATCAATTCTAAACAGATGGCATAGAGAGAGATCAAGTCTGAACAGATGGCATTGAGATCAAGTCTAAACAGATGGTGTAAAGAGAGAGATCAAGTCTGAACAGATGGTGTAGAGATGGATCAAGTCTGAACAGATGGCATAGAGAGAGATCAAGTCTGAACAGATGGTGTAGAGAGATCAGTCAGGATCAAGTCTGAACCGATGGTGTAGAGACAGATCAAGTCTGAACAGATGGCATAGAGAGAGATCAAGTCTGAACAGATGGTGTAGAGAGAGATCAAGTCTGAACAGATGGCATAGAGAGAGAGAGATCAAGTCTGAACAGGTGGTGTAGAGAGATCAAGTCTGAACAGATGGTGTAGAGACAGGATCAAGTCTGATCAGATGGCGTAGAGACAGATCAGTCAGGATCAAGTCTGAACAGATGGTTTAGAGACAGATCAAGTCTGAACAGATGGTGTAGAGACAGATCAAATCTGAACAGATGGTGTAGAGACAGATTAAGCAGCTTCCACTGTGAGACATCATGATTTACACATTTTGTCAATTCAGTTTTCTTATTAGCCTGTTTTATTGAATGAACACATTTTAATGGCCGCATTTACAGCCTCATTGAAAAGTTGATTTTTTTGTACAGATTTACTTTCTGGGTCAGTTGTTACCTGATGCTCTAAGTGCTGTAGTACATCAGCAATATTTCTACTTTTATTCATTTATTCAATTCTCTATATTGTCTCATCTGGGTATGTGTTTCAGTTTGTTCACAGAGCCTAAGTACTTGGATAGTTCTGCTGTTGTTGGGGGTGGGGGGTCTATCGTTCAAATCCTGGTGGATGTTAAGTTGTACTGCTCCTATCACATATACCTTTTGGGATGAGGGCCATGTTTCAAGATTTTATTCCTGAAAACTATCAATTTCTCTGCATCCACTGCTCCTAGCCAAGCTGACCTAGAAATAGCCTATGTTTAACAGTTACATATCAGCTTCAACTTGTCAAAATACATCAACAATGTCAAATTCAGTCCTGCCCTCAACTAATATCCTGCTGAAGTTTCACAAGCCGACAGGCAACATTGCTAGGGTGTTAGTACTAGTACTGCATTGGTGCAGTTGGTCATGTTAATTTTCTATGTACTTTATCTTTAAAACAAGAAGATTGAATTAGTGCATGTTAAGAAATAAAGAAATCGGCACTGACTGTAATCATTGGTATGTGTGTGGTGTATCTATGGATTCCTTTGTTTCTATTGTTAATTGATTAATGATGTGGGCACTGCGTCATGATGATGGATGATGTTTAACTTCAGACAATGTTGTCTGTAGATGAACCCAAGTGGACCATGATGATGGACAAGCCTCAAGTTTACTAGCAGTTTTTACATCCAGAGCTCTGTAGCCATGGACTATCATCCTGCTTTGTGATCAGGTTAAGACATAAGTGCTGGGAGCTGTGAGATTGGCAGGGCTAGAATTACAATTTTTTTAGGGCAAGGCAAGTGTTGCCTTGGACAGGGCTAATATTTTTTGGGCACTAAGGCAAGTTGCAGGGGCACCAAGGCAAGTATTTCCCTCTGAAAAGGGGCACCAAGGCTACTTCAGTTTTTCATCGAGTTTTAATGTAATTTCATGTCCTCTTCATTTATGATGCATTTTCTTGCTGAAGCTTTGCTCTAGTCATGCTAGTAAAAGAAGCCTTGAAGGCAGGAATGGAATCAAAGGGACTGTTTTCATTTTCTAGTCAACTGTCGCGGTTAACATTAAACATTCAGCAGTACAACTTGCCACCTTTTTATGGCATTTTTATACAGTGATTATATATTATTCTGACTTCAAACAGACAAAATATTAAAGCTTTATTGTCTGGCATTCAATATAAGTCTGGCGGGGCCGGGGAGAGAGCAGAACAGCTGGATGACATCACACTAAACGCTATGTAATCGACATGGCCTTTGACCCGCCCGCCATTTGCCTGCTGATTTGTATCACAATAGAACTAACGGTACCTGCGCTGATCTGTATGTTCAGTTTAACTTCCCAAAAAAATGACGAAAGCTTTTGGCATTTTGATGCCGCATTCGCTATATCTGCCTGCTTTCTTTTTGTTACTCTGTCTTTTCGTGGCATTTCTTAAAAAAAATTTTAAAAAATGCTGGCATCGAAGGTTCTTTTGACAGGAAATGCCGGGGATTACCGATGATCATCTGCTTATTAATCGGTACACATCGGAAGGCAGTTCCAATCATAAAATTTACCCCCCCCCCCCCCCCCCCCCCCCCCCCCCCCCCCCCCCCCCCCCCGTCATTACACTGCAATGGTAAGTGTTGACGTGGGAGTGGACACGTTAGAGACAATAGCCGGTAATTCGTTAGCGGGTAAATGAACGTAAGAAGCAGGAGGGGCTAATAAAATTATTATGGGATGCGCTTTTGTACCTCGTTTCTCGTAATACTTACGTAGTCGGAACTGCGTCCTTCTCTACTGCACACATGGCCAGTGACAAGGTAAATTTGCGCGGCAATGTCGGTTTTCGTCAATTGTTTTATCATTCGTACTTACTCTACAACCTCCGGCAAGCTTGGAAGATAGTTCGTCAATATTGCGGCGACATTGTCACATAGTTATATTCGAGTCAATTTCGTAGACGAGGTGATCCGAGTGTTGCTTTATATTACTGAACAACGGCGAAAAATGTCAACAATAGGAACTTGTGTTCGTTGTTTACATGTAATTTTATTTCATAATAAATGAGGGCACTGGTGCAAAGAGGGAGGGCATCCACGACAATGTTGCCTGTGATATTGGCATTATTCTAAGGGCATAACGGCAAGTAAGGAGGGCAACCACGGCATGTGCCGTGATTGCCGTGGTGTAATTCGAACCCTGGATTGGTAGTGCTGGGAGGAATCAGTGCTGGGAGCTGTGGGATCAGTAGTGCTGGGAGCGATGAGATCAGTAGTGCTGGGGGATCAGTGGTGCTGGGAGGGATCGGTAGTGCTGGGAGGGATCAGTAGTGCTGTGAGCTATGGTATCAGTAGTGCTGGGAGCTGAGGGATCAGTAGTGCTGGGAGGGATCAGTAGTGCTTGGAGGGATCAGTAGTGCTGGGAGCTATGGGATCAGTAGTGTTGGGAGCAATGGGATCAGTAGTGCTGGGAGCTATGGGATCAATAGTGCTCGGAGCTATGGTATCAGTAGTGCTGGGAGCTGTGGGATCAGTAGTGTTGGGAGCAATGGGATCAGTAGTGCTGGGAGCTATGGTACCAGTAGTGCTGGGGGCTATGGGATCAGTAGTACTGAATGCTATGGCATCAGTAGTGCTGTGGGTTCAGTAGTGCTGGGAGCTATGTGTTCAGTAGTGCTGGGAGCAATGATATCAGTAGTGCTGGGAGCTGTGGGATCAGTAGTGCTGGGAGCTATGGGATCAGTAGTGCTGGGAGCTATGTTATCAGTAGTGCTGGGAGCTATGGGATCAGTAGTGATGGGAGCTATGGAATCAGTAGTGCTGGTAGCTATGGGATCAATAGTGCTGGGAGGGATCAGTAGTGCTGGAACTATGTAATCAGTAGTGCTGGGAGCTATGGGATCATTAGTGCTAGGAGCATTGGGATCAATAGTGCTGGGAGCTATGGGATCAATTGTGCTGAGAGGGATCAATAGTGCTGGGAGGGATCAGTAGTTCAGGGAGCTATGGAATCAGTAGTGCTGGGAGCTAAGGGATCAGTAGTGCTGGGAGCTATGGGATCAGTAGTTCAGGGAGCTATGGGATCAATAGTGCTGGGAGTTGTGTGATCAGTAGTGCTGGGGGATCAGTAGTGCTGGGAGGGATCAGTAGTGCTGGAAGGGATCAGTAGTGCTGGGAGGGATCAGTAGTGCTGGGAAGGATCAGTAGTGCTTAAAGCTATGGAATCATTAGTGCTGGGGGCTATGGGATCAGTAGTGCTAGGAGCTATGGGATCAGTAGTGCTAAGAGCTATTGAATCAGTAGTGCTTGGAGCTATGGGTTCAGTTGTGCTGGGAGCTATGGGATCAGTAGTGCTGGGAGGGATCAGTAGTGCTGGGAGCTATCGAATTAGTAGTGCTGGGGGCTATGAGATCAGTAGTGCTGGGAGCTATGGAATCAGTAGTGCTGGGAGCTATGGGATCAGTAGTGCTGGGAGCTATGGGATCAGTAGTGCTGGGAGCTATGAGATCAGTAGTGCTGGGGGCTATGAGATCAGTAGTGCTGGGAGCTATGGAATCAGTAGTGCTGGGGGCTATGAGATCAGTAGTGCTGGGAGCTATGTAATCAGTAGTGCTGGGGGCTATGAGATCAGTAGTGCTAGGAGCTATGTAATCAGTAGTGCTGGGAGCTATGGGATCAGTAGTGCTGGGAGCTATGTAATCTGTAGTGATGGGGGCTATGTAATCAGTAGTGCTGGGGGCTATGAGATCAGTAGTGCTGGAACTATGTAATCAGTAGTTCAGGGGGCTATGAGATCAGTAGTGCTGGGAGCTATGTAATCAGTAGTGCTGGGAGCTATGTAATCAGTAGTGCTGGGGGCTATGAGATCAGTAGTGCTGGGAGCTATTGGATCAGGATCTGTCCATGTTGCAGCAGTCTCTATATCATGATAACTGTACACATGGTTCTAAGCAAACATTTGAATTTTTGTTTTGCTTAGCAATACAATTGATGTAGCAGAATAAGAGTAAACGGCCAATGCAGAGGGGTTGAATTTGGGGATCATGTATGGCTTGTTTAATTGAACATTGTCTTTAATTAATTACCTTCATCAGTGATTGATTATGTTGTTGCATCCCCAAGGCCTTTGTTGAATTTAGATGTTATTTTTTATTTGTTTTGGTAATATAAGGTCCCCAATAAAGGACAATCTCTATCATTTTGAAAAAAAATAATCTAGCACTTGTTGGAAATAACACAAACACTTTATGGAATGTAACAAAATATTGTTTCTTCCAGTTACATGTACAAAAGTTATATTGTTCTGACAGCAAGTCTGTCCTTGGTGCCCCATGATTTACTTGTATATACCAATTTTTACCTCCAGGTGCTGGATGAGAAGATTCTTTATCCTAAACATCAGGTGTGTATCAACGAGCTGGCCAAGGCACGTGTTACCCTAACTAGCCTCGTGTTGTTCATCAACAAACAGCGCACCGCTCGCAAGATTGTATCAAACCTCCAGGATGATGATATGGACAGATATGCTACCATCAAGACCATGAAGTAACTTGCTGAGGACAAATCAATCGTAATAGCTAGCGCTGCACAGGAAATACGTTCTTGGGTTCTGCTTCCAGAGTTTCAGATAAAGGGAGATAATCTGATCTAGTTAACGTATAGACAATTTCAATCAAGCTGATTTAACCAGAAAACAGCGTTTCTTTTTCTTTTGCTTGTGTATTTCAAGATGAAGAAAAAGGAACCTGTTATATTCAGATATTCAGATGCTTCCAAACTAGCTAATTTTAATCAATCTTGTTAAAAAAATTATTTTAAAATTCAAGATAAATCTGTTTTTAAACAATTTTCCTTTTCGATTAGTACTAATAATTAAGATAATAAAAAATACTCCACTTTTTCAGATGCTCAGGTTGCACATTGTTTTGTTTGTTTTTTCAGTTTTCTGTCCAGATTTTAAAACCAGTTTTTAAGGCTAGCAATGAACCATTCCAAGCCCATGTGTTTTGAGGTATGAAGTGAAGGTTGAATATATGCTGGACGGCATGATGCTATGAAGTGATTATAATTCAATTTCATTTTTATCTTTTCTCTTTTCAAAGAAAAAAAAAGTTTGGTGATCATTAAACTGTGTCTGCCCATAATGATTCTTGGTCCAGCAACATACAGTTTTTTTGCATAATGGATTTTTTTGGTTTGTTCACGCAAGCTTTTTCGACACCTGAATACTTCAGTTAACATCTATTCAGCTATGAGCATCATATTTTCTACAGTCTTTTATTTTAAAGCTTATCTTGCTTTTATTCAGTATTTTGTTAAATAACATACATTCCAGTTTTAGAAATCTGTTGAAAAGAAATATTGTTTGGCAATTACCATTTCTTTGCCAAATATGCCCAGTAAAAAATATGCATTATTCTTTTGAATCTCGTACATTTAGCAAGGTTTAAAAGAAATCTTGTTTTATTTGTTTCAGCTCTTATTTTTTTTTCATTTTTCTTTCTATTGATTTATTTCTTTGAATTTTAATTAAAAGCTATTTACAAAACATACATTTAATCAATCTATTATAATAACATATACATTTGTTTCTTAAATAACCTTTATATGACATATATTATCTTGTAATTGTTGATTCGCTCTGGGCAATTTGACAATTTACTCTTTGTAGTGTACTTTATATTGCTTTTTAGTATTTTATTGCCATTTTACAAGTAGTTTAGACATTCATAAAGAGCAAGTTTAATATTGTTAAATGTTTTAAACAATTTTTTCTGAGGGCTACTAAAATCTCTATTGTTATTGAAACTGTTTTATGCTAATTTGAATGTTGAACATGTTGGCCCTTTCACTTTATTAAACTTACTGATTGCTTATTAAAACTAATATACATCCAGAATATTTTACAAAAATAAGACAAAATCTCAATTCCATTGAAAAATGCTTACATGGGTAAGACATTAACCTGTTATTGATGATGTTCTTGAGGCGACTCGGGACAAACAAAAGAACTTATTTCTCTTCTGTTTACAAATATTTTTTCTTATTGGCCAGATGTATTTTATTTAGTTAAGGCAGCATACAAATGTTATCTCATTTCTATAATTTGTTCATAGCTCAATAAATTCAAGCACCCATCATTTTAAACAGATGAAGATACAGTCTATGATAATGTTTGAGAATGTGTTTCAGTTATGATTAACCTTTCAAAAACCACTTTACATTCAACACAATTGACATTAAGACTGTAAACATGTTTTATAATGCGTTTTACGTTGTCCTATTATTTTTTTTCCACAAATTTCTTTGCTATACAGTTGAAATCAACTTAAAGTCTTTCTTTACTTAGTGTATTGAATGTATGTCAGAGCTGCTAAATGTATTCCAATACCAAACACTTCTTGAAAGGTAAATAATGTATTTCCTTGCCATTTATAATTGGCAATATTTTCCTATCATTTTACAGATGGATAATTATCAGTTTTGGCTGTCCCAGCACTGTTTCAGTCAATTTGAAGGGGCGTTTTTAAAGTTGGCAGGCAACTTTTATTAGAATGAAATTTATGTTGTTTATTTTATTAGTGCATAAAATATGTTTATAAAATGTGAAGATACAAATGAATACAGTGTATATTTGCCCAAATTTCTACTTTTCCTGTTGGTTGTGATCATGTACCATCCATTGCAATAATTTCATATTTTTTATTCTTGTGTCGTTTGTGGTTTTTCACAATTTGTCATTTACCAGAAATCATGATAAACTATATTTCTATCTAGTGTGCGGTTGTTTATTGCAGTTTGGCATAGCAAATGTATAATCTTTATTTTAAAAAATGTATTATATACATGTAAAACGTTCCATTTCATTTTGTTTACAAAATTCTTATTGAATTTTCTTTAAAGAAAGAACAAATGTCTTTATTTTCTTATTGATAATTAGCAACATCAAACTGTCCCCAAAATTAAAATCAATATTAATGATAGCATGTCAATTTCTTTATTTTAACATGTGTATTAAATGTTTTATCTTAAAATGAATAGATGTTTCAATAAAACTCCATGTTTGTACAAATATTACGATAAATATAGATATAATTAATGTTTATCCTTGTACTTAGGTGCCTTCATTAGGGTTATTGTTCAATATTATTGCTGGCAATGCATAGCTGATTGTATGTAATTATAGAATATGCTGTTATATTATCATTTTATATGTATATACCATGCGTTTATAATCTAGCTGAGAAATAATAAAATGCTTCTTTTTTACCATAAGAAATTGTTGCATCATTTGAAAAATACAACTGACAGTTCCTATTAAAATAGTTTACATAATTTGTTTATCCAATGTAAAGCACATGGTGGATAATTGGCCTATTGCACACAAAATAATGTGCTGTTAGTTTGTGATACAATTTGATATTTTGAATGTGGACCTGGGTTTAAATAGAAACTGTACCATTTTCAATAGGAGACACATCTACATACAGGTTGTGTAACTGTGTTTCATGTTGATGACAGAAAAAGTGAAATGTACAATCCTTGTCTAGCAGCTTTTGCAATTCTGAAACTGCACAGTTTTTCCTGACCTTCCAGGTAGAAATTGTAATGTTGCACGTGACATGCCAGCTTAATGTTGTAATCCATCCAAGCCCCTCAGCAAAATAATGCAAACCTCTCAACAAAAGGGTACAAGCCCCTCAGCATAGGAATGCAAACCCCTCAACATATGGGTACAAGCCCCTCAACATAAGGGTGCTAGCCCCTCAACATAACGCTGCAAGCCACTTAAAATAAGGGTGTAAGCCCCTTAACATAAGGATGTACACCCCTCAACATAAGGATGCATGCCCCTCAACATAAGGGTGCAAGCCCCTTAGCATAAGGGTTCAAGCCCCTTAGCATAAGGGTGCTAGCCCCTTAACATAAGGGTGCAAGCCCCTCAGTATAAAGGTGCAAGAACCTCAACATAAGGATGCAAGCCCCTCAACATAAAGGTGCAAGAACCTCAACATAAGGGTGCAAGCCCCTCAGCATAAAGGTGCAAGAGCCTCAACATAAGGGTGCAAGCCCCTCAGCATAAGGATGCAAGTCCCTCAGCATAAAGGTGCAAGCCCCTCAACATAAGGGTGCAAGCCCCTCAGCATAAAGGTGCAAGAACCTCAACATAAGGATGCAAGCCCTTCAACATAAGGGTGCAAGCCCCTCAGCATGAAGGTGCAAGAACCTCAACATAAGGATGCATGCCCCTCAACATAAGGGTGCAAGCCCCTCAGCATGAAGGTGCAAGAACCTTAACATAAGGATCAATGCCCCTCAACATAAGGGTGCAAGCCCCTCAGCATGAAGGTGCAAGAACCTCAACATAAGGATGCACACCCCTCAACATAAGGATGCATGCCCCTCAACATAAGGGTGCAAGCCCCTCAACATAAGGGTGCAAGCCCCTCAACATAAGGGTACAAGCACCTCAGCATGAAGGTGCAAGAACCTTAACATAAGGATGTACGCCCCTCAACATAAGGATGCATGCCCCTCAACATAAGGGTGCAAGCCCCTCAGCATGAAGGTGCAAGAACCTCAACATAAGGATGTACACCCCTCAACATAAGGATGCATGCCCCTCAACATAAGGGTGCAAGCTCCTCAACATAAGGGTGCAAGCCCCTCAACATAAGGGTACAAGCACCTCAACATAAGGATGCATACCCCTCAACATAAGGGTGCAAGCCCCTCAGCATAAGGGTACAAGCCCCTCAAAATAAGGGTGCAAGCCCCTTAACATATGGGTGCAAGCCCTTCAACATAAGGGTGCAAGCCCCTCAAAATAAGGGTGCAAGCCCCTCAGCATGAAGGTGCAAGAACCTCAACAACATAAGGATGCATGCCCCTCAACATAAGGGTGCAAGCCCCTCAGTATGAAGGTGCAAGAACCTCAACATAAGGATGCATGCCCCTCAACATAAGGATGCATGCCCCTCAACATAAGGGTGCAAGCCCCTCAACATAAGGGTGCAAGCCCCTCAACATAAGGATGCATGCCCCTCAACATAAGGGTGCAAGCCCCTTAACATAAGGGTACAAGCACCTCAACATAAGGGTGCATGCCCCTCAACATAAGGGTGCAAGCCCCTCAACATAAGGGTACAAGCCCTCAAAATAAGGATGCAAGCCCCTTAACATATAGGTGCAAGCCCCTCAACATAAGGGTGCAAGCCCCTCAAAATAAGGGTGCAAGCCCCTTAACATATGGGTGCAAGCACCTCAACATAAGGGTGCAAGCCCCTCAACATTAGGGTACAAACCCCTCAACATAAGGGTACAAGCACCTCAACATAAGGGTTCAAGCCCCTCAGCATAAGGTAGCAAGCCCCTCAACATATGGGTGCAAGCCCCTCAGCACAAAGGTTCAAACCATTCAACATATTGGTGCGAGCCCCTGCATAAGAATGCAAGCCCTTTAACATGGGTGCAAGCCTCTCAGCATAAGGGTACAAGTCACACAACATAAGGGTGCAGGTCATACAACATAAGGGTGCAAGCACCTCAACATAAGGGTGCAAGCACCTCAACAAATTGGTGTAAGCCCCTCAACATACTGGTACACGCCCCTCAGCATAAGGGTGCAAACCCCTAAACATAAGGGTGCAAGCCCCTCAACAAATTGGTGTAAGCCCCTCAACATACTGGTACAAGCCCCTCAGCATAAGGGTGCAAACCCCTAAACATAAGGGTGCAAGCCTCTCAAGAGTGCAAGCCCATCAACATAAGGGTGCAAGCTCATCAACATAAGGGTACAAGCCCCTTAACAAAAGGGTGCAAGCCCATCAACATAAGGGTGCAAGCCCATCAACATAAGGGTACAAGCCCCTTAACATAAGTGTGCCAGACTCTCAAAATAAGGGTGGAAGCACAAGTTGAGGTGATATTTTAATGTGCAACTTCCTGACCTGAGGAACAACAGTGGTTCTACTCAGACAATCCTCAGGCCCCCATTGGCAAAATGTTTGTGACATCTATTCAACCCTTAGCCTGAACAGTATTGTCACCATTTCCACTTACATACACTGGACTGTATTTGCTTAATTTGTAATTCTGGATGTGTGGCCACATCACCACAGATGGTTTGTCTTGGTGGCATGAACCAATTTGGCATTGCAGAGGTTCTTGGCTGCCATATCTGGTCTGTCTAAGATTATAATTTTAAGGATGGTTAATAAAGCAAGATAAAAGAATACCAATTATAATGATAACAACAAATGTCTTTAGATGTGATATAACCCTCAGTTATTATAACCATAAATTAATCATAACTCATGTCAAATTAAGCCTGTCATGACTTGCCAACTGTAGCACAATTAGTCTTGATAGCTGCCATAACTAGACTTGGTACCTTCCACAACTAGACTTTGTACCTGTCACATCATGACTTGGTACCTGCCACAACTAGACTTGGTACCTTCCACAACTAGACTTTGTACCTGTCACATCATGACTTGGTACCTGCCACAACTAGACTTGGTACCTGCCACAACTAGACTTGGTACCAGCCACAAGTCTTGGTACCTACCACAACTAGACTTGGTACCAGCCACAACTAGACTTGGTACCTGCCACAACTAGACTTGGTACCAGCCACAACTAGACTTGGTACCAGCCACAACTAGACTTGGTACCAGCCACAACTAGACTTGATACCTGCCACAACTAGACTTGGTACCTGCCAGTCCTGTATAGTTTCATCAAAATCAGGCCAGCAGTAGCAGAGACACAGTGCAGGCAAATGTTGTGTACAGACTGATAGATGAGAACCTTATATAGCCCCATATATCTTGGGGCATAATAAACTAGAACTATCGCTGAATGCGATTCATACCCCCACCAATGTCCTTGACAAAGCTGGTACAAGGGTAAGATGGGTTCTGCACATAACCTTGTTGAGTTGAACATTTGAGTAAAATTTGAAGAAAATTCTTCCATTAGTATAGGATTTATAGAGCAGACACGACATATTGGCTAATACTTGATTGTATGTAAATTTGAAGACTTAAAAGGGGCATGACTTTGTCAAAATGCAATACAGAGTTATGAAACTTGACCTGCATAACCTAATTGTGACACTTCATTTATATTTTAAGTTTCAAGCAAATACTTTTTCTAGTTTCAGAAATATTCAAATATATGTTAAAATTTAAGAATATTTTCTAAGTCAATTTTTGACCTTCAAGTGTGACCTTGACCTTAAGCCGGCAAAAGCGTAACATGGGTTCTGCACATTCCCTTGTTGAGGTGAACATTTGAGCCAAGATTGAAGAAAATCTTTAAATTAGTGTAGGACTTACAGAGCGGACACGACATAATGTCTAATATTTGATTGATATTTGACCTTCAATTGTGACATTGACCTTGAGCTGACACATGGGCAACATGGGTTCTGCACATCCCCTTGTTGAGGTGAACATTTCAGCCAAGTTTGAAGAAAATCCTTCAATTGGTATAGGATTTATAGAGCGGACACGATAATGGAGACAATCGGACGCAACAAAGCGAATCCATTATAGCCCCTCCCACATTTTGTGGTGGGGGTATAAAAAAAACTATGCAAGGAGAGATACCAAAACAAAAGCATGCAACTTGTTTTGTTTGCTTTAATATCCATTAATACACTAAAAAAACAAACTTTAAAATATATTTTTCACTTGAGACAGAAAGAAAGTGAGACAGAAAATAAGTGTACATTAACAAATAGGGTAAAACAGGTAATATAATTGACAATATTTAAAATCTCAATTTTTCAGATATAGCAGAAAGTTGTATGACTCATTTTTGGAACTCTTACAGAATAGGCTTAATGTATTGCTTTAAAAGGTTTGATACAAAAATCATGATGGTAACAAATTTTTAATATTTATTGACAACATTTAGGTTTTTATCAATATTTATAGAAAATCAAATCCAACATAGCACAATGTTGATGTCAGCATCTTTATAAGCTATTAATTATTTTTAACAAATATTAAATGTGCAATTTAACATTCAATACATTTTAAATTATGTAAATAGGTTTTTATAAAAGGAAAATTACCATTCATGACGAAAAAAGAATAATGTTGTTGCAGATGACCATGCTGTTATTGTTGTTGCTGATGACAATGCTGTCATTGTTGTTCAAAATACTTAGAAACTATTGGTAAAGTTAGAAAAGTGCACATTTTCATTCTGTCACTTTACATGAACAATTTTAAACCTTTGGCACATAAGACAAGAAATAAAACAAAATATAAATGCAAACAAAATGTTGAACATTCAGTTTGTGATTTCCAAGTTGTGACAACATTTCAAGGATAAAATATAAAGTGTAAACAGTGTCATGTAGATTCCAACATCCATATAACAATATTTATTCCAAGTACATGTATATTATTATCACAATATTTATACCAAGTACATGTATACTGTTATCACAATATTTAAGCCAAGTGCGTGTATACTGTTATTACCATATGTATGCCAAGTGCATGTATACTGTTATTACAATATGTATGCCAAGTGCATATATACTGTTATTACAATATGTATGCCAAGTGCATATATACTGTTATTACAATATGTATGCCAAGTGCATGTATACTGTTATCACAATATTTATGCCAAGTACATAATATATACTGTTATCACAATATTTATGCCAAGTGCATATATATACTGTTATCACAATATTTATGCCAAGTACATATATACTGTTATCACAATATTTATACCAAGTACATATATACTGTTATCACAATATTTATGCCAAGTACATGTATACTGTTATCACAATATTTATGCCAAGTACATATATACTGTTATCACAATATTTCTGCCAAGTACATGTATACTGTTATCACAATATTTATGCCAAGTACATGTATACTGTTATCACAATATTTATACCAAGTACATATATACTGTTTTCACAATATTTATGCCAAGTACATGTATAGTTTTATCAAAATATTTATACCAAGTGCATCTATACTGTTATCACAATATTTATGCCAAGTGCATATATACTGTTATCACAATATTTATGCCAAGTACATATATACTGTTATCACAATATTCATGCCAAGTACATATATACTGTTATCACAATATTTATACAAAGTACATGTATACTGTTATCACAATATTTATGCCAAGTGCATGTATACTGTTTTTACAATATTAAAAAAGCTATGCTCTCAGCAGTTTATATATTTGAGCAGTTAATACATTTCAACCTTTTATATATTTTCCACCATTAGAACATTTCAGCAGTTAAGGAATTCCAACAGTTTATATTTCAGCAGTTAGTTATTTTATCATTATAAATATTTCAGTCCTACCACACTATCACAGAAATAACCTATTATATGTATGAGAAGACAAAATGTATATAAAAGATATACAAAAAACATAACAATTGAGCAAAAATAAGAAAACCAGTGTTACAGTGACTGAAGAAAACATACAGGTTTACAAATGTGTAGCAACATGACACAATATCAGTGTCTGGATTACTTTATATGTTAAATTAGGATTAAATGTGACTGATATCTGAGCAATCAATGAAGTTTTAGCTGAGAATTATTTTAAAATAGTATTAAAATGATGCAGTTATCTACCAATTAATGTGGTTAAAAAAGAAATTGTGGGGAATGCACTTGCATCATGAGTCAATTGCTGAAAGATATTTATCAAATGTAAAAAAATATAATATATCTTGTCATAGATAAAGTTTAAATAAAGTCATATTATATATTAACTGAAATATATAATGATATAGAATGAAAGGGAGAATGCAAATGAATAGTAAAAAATAATGTATTTTATATATATAAAAATAATATTGGATAACATCAGCTAGCATTATCTCTCAGTTCTTTGCTGTTTTATTTTAGTTTCAGCATAAACATCCCTTTTTAACAAATAAATAGGATTTGGGAAGAAGCTTTGTTGCTTGCAACATAGAATGTAAACTCATGGGATGCAAAAATAGATTTTCTGGAAAAAAAAATGTTATTATTCTACTTTTGTTTATATGAACAAAAATCTTTGGTTATATTTTTGCTGATCATGTGCTTTGAGTATGCAAGACACTACTTTAACATAAGAAGATTATTTAATATACAAAATGATAAATACTGCCTTCACTTTAATAGCATGGTATCACCTGTGACATGATCATTGTATATTATATTTGGCCCACTTTATATTTACAAGCCTCAAGTTTAATTATATTATACTTTATATTATAATACTGGCTTAACTGGCATTTCCAACTAGTAGCAAATTGAACCATATAAATAAAATCTACCACTTCAAATATATATCTACATAAATGTACACAAACTTATAATATCTTAAACAATAATAAAACCACAAAAAATATAAATCATTCTTGCCATCGGTATTCCATTGAAAAGGTATTTTTTTGTTGAAATCCGTTCATCTTGTAAGCAAGAAAGTCTTAACTGAAATTAACGTGCCATTCTTACTTGCCACTGGACTAAAAGCAAACAGATATAAAACAATGAAATTGATCTAAACACAAATCAAACACTTCCTGCTATTCCAAGGTAAAAAAACTTCAGGTTCACTACCCTACTGGTTATTACACTGTAAAAATGTTGTTTTTCCCTATTCAGGGAAATGTCCTTCATTTTATTGGAAGATTTTTGTTACAAATAATTGAAGAAATGTGAGAAAAAGTAAAGTGTGCACGAATAGAACAACTATAAATACAGAATAAAACACTTCTAGAACCAACAATAGAGATAATATCACAACAAATTGCGTACTGAGGTGAAAAACTTCAACTTAATGACTGATAAAAAAAACAACAAGAAAAGATAATAATATTTTACTTATTATAATGACAATTCATGTAAATTCAGCAGTTGAAATGATAAAAAGATAAAACTTGTAAAATGTCATGGCTTCAAACCAGGGTTAGAGGCTTCAAAATATTGAATAACAGCATCTGATTGGTCAGATTGGAGTTAAGAAATGGTCTCCAACTCAAAATCTTAACAAGGGGAGTAAATCTGGTGATGTAAATATTTAAGTTCATTATTTCTTATGTATTCAATATTGACAATAAAAGTGTCACATTGAGTGCTATGAGTAATAAACAATACAGATTTTTTGTTAGAAATATAGTTATGAAAAATATATTTTCTAAACCATGGCTTTGGCCTCTTTGAATAGACTCATTGTCATGGAAAATATGTGTTTGCTAAAGAAACAACAACTCAACTTATACAATTAAATGTATGCCCTAATACAGAATACCATGCTTATCAAGTTGTCTCTTACTTAACAGTTAAATTTTTATACACTGACCTTGACTTTTACTACAGCCATTCTGATCAGTGACCTTAGTGCTTAAAGGTCAGAATGTGACTTGCAACAAGGAAACTGTAGCAACATTTCACTACAGTATACCAACAAAAGACCTCTTTTATCACAGTATGCTTCTAAGCAGTCAATAATTCTATTATGCAGTGACCTTGACCTGCTGGGCTGCCATTGACACCAGGGACCTCTTGTAGTCTGGGGTCAAAAGGTCAGCACTTTTAATACACTGGGACAGTGCATAGTCACAAGGCAGAGTCTTTTCTGGAAAAAATATAAAAAAAGAAACTGAAACATGACGAAGTCAACAGCTAAGCAGTTTGGGAAAACAAACACCTCTAAATGGCTACTGAACATTTTTTTCCAAATACATTTAAATCAAGATAAAAAACAAACCTGTTTCTGTCCATTCATTCTGAGCTATATACATAATGGCTGGGACACAGTACTGAGCCACACCCACACTGTCTGGTTCCAGGCTATTTGACAGCCATACTGGCAACATCAAGTGCTCATAGTGCTGAAATACAAAGAGGTCTTCCTTCAGGACTCTGGTAATGTACTTTATCTCTTGTTTTCACTATATCAGAGGTCATGTGTCTTTCAGTGACCTCAACCACTGATTAAAAAAAAAGACATTGGCTCTTGAGGAAAAAATTATAGTATTTTTAATTCAGTATTAAAATGTTTTTACTGTTAGAGTTTTATTATGATGATAAAGTCTGATAATAGTTTACATTTTTTTTAATTCATAAAATTGGGCTGTTTTTTATACATTGACACCTATACTGATGTACACAAGAACTATGGTCACATGCTTGTCAAGATGGTAGTGGTTCCTGTAGCATAGCGGAAACTTGCCAACATGTGGAGAGAGGGTTTTATGGCAACCTGTTTACCTTCTTTTAAGGACAAAAATCAATAGTTAGTACTTATAACTTACTTTTTTCACTTTCACAACATTTCTAGAAATTTTTCTTGAAATCTGAATTATTATTTTTTTTTTACTAATAATACCTTGCTACATAAGTTGCTTTAAAATGCAACAGTACCTGAGGGTAGCCTACACATTTGTCCAGGACCGCTAGCTCCTGCTGTGTGATAGTATACAGACATCCTTCCACAGACCGCAGAGGGTTGTACTCCAGGTTCGCAAACCCTCCTGCTTCCTCACTGCTACCTGTTAATTTAATAAATCTCACTTTATCATCTTGAAGTATATTTCCCATAAAAAATGTAAATATCTTGACATTTCAAAACATTACACTCACATTGGCCTGAAATAGATGATTTGACCAAGCAATCATTAAATAATTTTATGCTATTGAAACACTGGCATTATCAATTTATCTTTATAAAAATTGATAACAAAAATATCTCCAATTTTAATGTAGCATTTATGATAAAAAATCAAGAACTATAGTGCAGTAATACTTTTATCTAAAGTATGACAAGAGTTACCTTTCTTGTTGAAGACTAGACTGAAGCCAAATAGCAGTCCCCAAAATCTCTTGGTTATCTCCCTTTGAATGTAGCTGCTCAATCTGAATATGATCATAAAACAATGTTAGATTTAATATATTAAACAAAAATATAAATAAACAAAGCACAAGTTAAATACGTACACATGTATTTTTTTTCTTCTAAACCTGCTCATTTTAATTCTCCAATGTTCAATGACCTCATCTCTATAACAGGGGTGTTTTCAAGAAAACCTGCGGCTGAGCGGTTAGTGACACATAGAGGTCATCTGACCTGCGGTGCATCAGTGGTCCTATTCGAAAAAACTAATTAAATCAAAATAGTAGGAAAAAATAAAAATTATTCAATAATAATATGATGCAGGACTTATATAATATAAAACTAAAAACAAACAAAAAATCAATTGAATGTTGGGAAGAAAAATGACATTAAAAGAAATCATTTACATAAATAAAATTGATTAAGCAAATATTCAGTCTGCAATCGAACATTTATACAAGAGTAGAGACAGATACATTGGGACCTAATATTAAATATCATAGGCTGAACTGACATAAAGCACCTTTGAATGAAACAGTACGCAATCACCTGTTTGGGTTCATGTCTGGTCCATACGCAAAATAGTACAGGTACCCTGCAGGTGGGCGGGCGTTGATTGAGAAACAC
Source organism: Sinonovacula constricta (assembly GCA_007844125.1). Taxonomy (NCBI): domain Eukaryota; kingdom Metazoa; phylum Mollusca; class Bivalvia; order Cardiida; family Solecurtidae; genus Sinonovacula; species Sinonovacula constricta. Next base: position 10,152,145 of record CM017572.1, read on the forward strand.
AGGGGAGGCAACTGGGGTTTCAGGCTTGGAACTGATTTCTGCTGTCTGTAAATAAGGTAGCATAGGATAGTCTAAATAACTTTGTTAAAAATAGTAATTTATAGTACAGGACAGTATTAAACAGAAACAAAGCAAAATAGTACTTGTGCTCATGCTGGTGGGCAGATATTGCTGGAGAAACATAAGGGAGGTAAGTTGGGCTGGAAGAATGAGAATGTACTGGTCTGTTTATGTTTACTGGGTTTATCGTCCCAATAACAATATTTCATTTATCTGGACTGTGTCCACTTGAAGCAGACATAGTGCTGCCTTCACTTTGTGCGTCACTTCACTAGCATGCTGTGAACACCTGGCTTGATACCACACCCAGTCACATTATTCTGACACCGGGCCAACTAATTGTGGAACTACCCTTATATTTGCTTGAGCATTAGCAAGGGAGCTATACCACTACCATTTTTTAAGATCTTGGTATGTCGCAGCCCGGGATCCAACCTGGGACCACCCATACCTGCAGCCAGCAGTCTACCGATTGTCCTACTAGGTCTGGTTTACTGGTTTGTGCATAGGATATTATTAAACAAAATAATAATTTTTATATTTTTATAAGTTTTATGTTACTATAAAGACAAGAAAACTTTGATTTCATTCTTCCGGAACTCACTTTGGTTTTGACAGTGATTTGGTCGTTGCCACCACCTTCAGCTTTGATGTGTCTTCTTCCCTGAATAAAAAAGGAGGGGTTAATAATTATGTAACAAACAAGAAAACCATTTTCTTTCTATATTTAACTCTTAATGTGTTATTATTATAGTATTTCTTATTAACCTTTATTAAATTTTAGTCTTATATTCATATTTAAGTAGATAAATTCCTAGATTCTCAGGATAAACGAGTATAGATCCTGATGAGACAGTGCCCAGTATGGAGCTTCTGCAGACCTAGATCTCCACTATTTCCTAAACACTGATTTTTCAAGTAATGCAGGGTTTCAAGAACTATAGGAAAATGACAAAAAATGCATAGACAGCAAATTTTGATATCATTCATCTGTTCTGTGTTTAACCTTAAACCTAAGTGACCCAGGTTTGAAGCAAAATACTTGCATCAAGAAAACACTATGCTTCAGATAAGCCATTTCAAATTTCAACAAAACAGTTAACTATGAATTGAAGGATGCCCACCATAGAGTTTTGCTCTCTTTAAAGTATTTCAAAATTAACAAGAATTATTAGAGCAAGGTATTATGAATGCAAGACTTGTAAATCCTTAATGTGTAAGTTGCAAATACATAATGTATAATAATTCTTTATCTAAACATGTATAATTCTGCTGATAATTGGAGGTACAAGTGCTTCAATGATGCTGACACATTTAATAGGGTTGTGTCATGAAAAGAGACATTACATTGGCTGTGATAACAACAGTAAGCTATCATCAAATAATCTGTGGACTGTGGTAAAATACAAAAATATTTTTTTAAAAACACACATATATAAATCTAGACCTACAGTGTATATGTGACAATCTTCATAACACAAGATATATAAAGTATTTAAAGTTATATATCAAACATGATTTAAACAGTCATAATAACTAGATGTGATGGTGAAAAAGAAACACAACAGGACAACTGTGCATATACTATTACATGTCAAGGCATACAGTATTAATATTGATTACAACAGCCATATAATTTAATTAAATTACTAGATTTCAAAATATTATCAACATGTACATATTGCATTATGTAGTCAATGTTCTAAATGACCTCTGATTGCAGAATAAGATATGGTCTCTAAACCTGTTAGTGACTGTAAGCATTAAAATATAACTGCAGAATTATGGTCTTCAATAATTATGTAATTAGTTGTAATCTGGCTGTAGGGATATGTACATTTACCTGTAATGTTGATAAAATAACAAAATGGGGCTCAAGTCAAGTGTCAAGCAGTCATAACATGCCATAAAGACCTGACATGATACCACAATGTCATATTGCTGTCATGATTGTGTATAACATGCCATAAAGACCTGACATGATACCACAATGTCATATTGCTGTTATGATTGTGTATAACATGCCATGAAGACCTGACATGATACCACAATGTCATATTGCTGTCATGATTGTGTATAACATGCCATAAAGACCTGACATGATACCACAATGTCATATTGCTGTCATGATTGTGTATAACATGCCATAAAGACCTGACATGATACCACAATGTCATATTGCTGTCATGATTGTGTATAACATGCCATGAAGACCTGACATGATACCACAATGTCATATTGCTGTCATGATTGTGTATAACATGCCATAAAGACCTGACATAAAACCACAATGTCATATTGCTGTCATGATTGTGTATAACATGCCATAAAGACCTGACATGATACCACAATGTCATATTGCTGTCATGATTGTGTATAACATGCCATGAAGACCTGACATGATACCACAATGTCATATTGCTGTCATGATTGTGTATAACATGCCATGAAGACCTGACATGATACCACAATGTCATATTGCGGTCATGACTGTGTATAATATGCCATGAAGATGTGACATGATATCACAATATCATATTGCGGTCATGATTGTGTATAACATGTCATAAGACCTGACATGATACCACAATGTCATATTGCTGTCATGATTGTGTATAACATGCCATGAAGACCTGACATGATACCACAATGTCATATTGCTGTCATGATTGTGTATAACATGCCATGAAGACCTGACATGATACCACAATGTCATATTGCTGTCATGATTGTGTATAACATGCCATGCAGACCTAACATAAAACCACAATGTCATATTGCTGTCATGATTGTGTATAACATGCCATGAAGACCTGACATGATACCACAATGTCACATTGCTGTCATGATTGTGTATAACATGCCATGAAGACCTGACATGATACCACAATGTCATATTGCTGTCATGATTGTGTATAACATGCCATAAAGACCTGACATAAAACCACAATGTCACATTGCTGTCATGATTGTGTATAACATACCATGAAGACCTGACATAATACCACAAAATCATATTATCCTGACTAGTTGTGGAACTACACGTAAACTTGTGTTAGCTATGAAATTATACCAATACCATTTTGGACAAATTTGATATGTCCTGGCTAGGACCTGAAATGGGGGCCTCCCATACCTGATGTTGATACTCTTCTGACTGCATTACTGGGCATCAAATCAAGTGGCATGGAGTATAATTTTGACATATGTTTAAACATACAAAATTATGATAATTTAGATAATGAAGAATGAAGGATTCTTTTTCTCAACCTGATCAATTACAGTTTGTAAAAAAACATCCATGATGGATTGTATGTGACAAAGGACCTGTGGAGCAGGGGTTGGAATTGGTTTAACCCCTTTATAACTGAAGTTAACTTTGGTCCACAGGTACACCAAAAGCAAAAGTATTGACAAATGGTAGTTTTCATTCATTATTTTTTTCCAAATAATTTCCAAATGTATACACTAAGTAAATCAGGTTTTAAAAATCACTAAATATTTCTATACAGATAATATTACTCTATGAACATGCCTCCATTCATGTCAATATCTTTATTTTTCAATATGATTATTTTACTGATGCTAGGATTGTTTTTCTAGATTTTCTGTTATTTATTTGGCAGTGAGCTGCATTTTTCAAGAAAGAAATGACATAAAGAAGGTTAAGAATAAAAATATGCTCAAACTGGCAGTTGTAGCAGAACAGACACTGGGATATTGAGATATTTTACAGTGATGAAGCTGAGGGTGCAACAAACAGAAATGGAGATATAAGGCATGGAATGAAACAAACTTAACAAACAATAGCATAAAATATGAAGAAAAAAAAGTTTGATATAGAAATAAAGAAGGGAAAAAGAATAAAGTGAAAGATTTGGAATGAAGGTGGGGTATGGGTTGGACATAATGAATCCCAATTACCATCTAACCACTATACCGGCAAATGGTAGAAAATTACATCTACCAACATAAAATAACTTTTTAACAAACAAAATGAAAAGCTCGCAACCTTTTGATATTTTGACTCCCCAACAACCCCCCTCCCCCACTCCCCAATCTTGTGAAGGACAGCATGTTCACATAGTACCTAGTGCTCAGAGGTCATATTATGTGGTTCAGCAAAGTTGTTGTTCTGTTTAAATAAAGTTAAGGAATGCAAATTTGACCTAGATGCTTTAAGGGTGTAATTGTGACATTTCACAAGTGTCTTTAATGTTTAGGATTTTGTTTGAAATGTTCATAAAAGAAATCCCCAGCATATATGTTAATATTCAATTTTAATCCTTTTTTTTCTGAATTTCTGCTTTACAAAATAAACATTACATTATGGTATTTAAGGCAATTGAGGAGTACAACTGATTATGTAGGACTTTTTAAAATATCCTGAAGATATTGGCAAAATAAAAGCAACTACTGAAAAAAAGAAATGTAAGTAAAGCTAAACCTTAAAAAACAGCTTAAAGAGAAACTGAGACTTGGAAGTAGCTAAAACTATCAAATAAAGGTGAGTAAAACTAAAGAAAAACTGGAATGACTAAGTTCATCTAGTAGAAGGAATATATATATAAAAGTTACTACCTACAGTAGAAAAGGGTTTAAAAATTAAAGGTTCAAAGACAGATGATGTACAAATGTATCATGGCATATACTGGTTCCATCCTTTTGGTGGATATGTTGGTGTGAACGCACAAAGATTATTAGTAAATAATGCATTTTTTTTCTTGTAGTGCTTTCTTGGTATATCAGAATGCCAACAATTAATCTGGAGAGCATGGCCTGATCTCTCATCAGTTCACATAACTCTGGGCCTGATCCCTTATCCAGTCACATAACTCTGGGCCTGATCCCTCATCCATTCACATAACTCTGGGCCTGATCCCTTATCCAGTCACATAACTCTGGGCCTGATCCCTTATCCATTCACATAACTCTGGGCCTGAACCCTCATCCATTCACATAACTCTGGGCCTGATCCCTTATCCAGTCACATAACTCTGGGCCTGAACCCTCATCCATTCACATAACTCTGGGCCTGATCCCTTATCCATTCACATAACTCTGGGCCTGATCCCTTATCCATTCACATAACTCTGGGTCTGATCCCTTATCCATTCACATAACTCTGAGCCTGATCCCTCATCCGTCCACATAACTCTGGGCCTGATCCCTTATCCATTCCGATAACTCTGGGCCTGATCCGTTATCCATTCCGATAACTCTGGGCCTGATCCGTTATCCATTCCGATAACTTTGGGACTGATCCGTTATCCATTCTGATAACTCTGGGCCTGATCCCTTATCCATTCCGATAACTCTGGGCCTGATCCGTTATCCATTCCGATAACTTTGGGACTGATCCCTTATCCATTCTGATAACTCTGGGCCTGATCCCTTATCCATTCCAATAACTCTGGGCCTGATCCCTTATCCATTCACATAATGTTGGGCCGGATCCCTTATCCATTCTCATAATGTTGGGCCGAATCCCTCATCCATTCACACAACTCTGGGCCTGATCCCTTATCCAGTCACATAACTCTGGGCCTGATCCCTTATCCATTCCGATAACTCTGGGCCTGATCCCTCATCCATTCCGATAACCCTGGGCCTGATCCCTTATCCATTCACATAATGCTGGGCCTGATCCCTCATCCATTCCGATAACTCTGGGCCTGATCCCTCATCCATTCCGATAACTCTGGGCCTGATCCCTTATCCATTCTGATGGCCTGATCCCTTATCCATTCCGATAACTCTGGGCCTGATCCCTTCCTTATCCAGTCACATAACTCTGGGCCTGATCCCTCATCTGTTCACATAACTCTGGGCCTGATCCCTTATCCATTCACATAACTCTGGGCCTGAACCCTTATCCATTCACTTAACTCTGGGCCTGATCCCTTATCCAGTCACATAACTCTGGGCCTGATCCCTTATCCATTCACATAACTCTGGGTCTAATCCCTTATCCATTCTGATGGCCTGATCCCTTATCCATTCCGATAACTCTGGGCCTGATCCCTTCCTTATCCAGTCACATAACTCTGGGCCTGATCCCTCATCTGTTCACATAACTCTGGGCCTGATCCCTTATCCATTCACTTAACTCTGGGCCTGATCCCTTATCCATTCACATAATCCTGACACAGTGCCAGTTATAGTTAAACTTTGAGTTGGAGTCTTGGATCATATTCAAGTACAAATTTTGTTTCAGTGTTAAGGATGGTTTCAGACTCAAGCTCAAATTTTGTTAACATTGAGCCCTTATAAAAAAAGAATTCAGAAGACCATGAACAAGAGTGATAAGCCTTCTTTATTTATGGCAGAATAAAAATAATTGAACCGTTAAATGTTATTTTGACAAATAACTTCAAAATCAGGCACAGTAATATATAGGTAATATTTTCTGCAAAATTAAAATTTAATATAAAAAAATTGTAGATAATTTATGTAATCATTTATCCATTTAAAAATTAGACATGAAAGAGGATCAAATATGTTTAATATTGTATATGCCATGACATCATCACCCTTTATGTATACATCAGATGTGAAACACTGGCATTTGGTTAGAAAAAATTATAACAAAATCATTCTACAATAGTGTAGATGAAAACAAAATGCCATTGTACATCAGGACTACTGTACTTACCGCTGTATTCTATGACTAAACATTATCTTCTTCAGTCTGCAGCAAAGTTAACAACTAGCATGGTTATAATCTATGTTATTTTTTCTGATTTCAGTTTTATTGTAGTAGATGGATGAACTTGTAAATATTATCATAAAACTATCAGATTCTCTGTTAGAAGTTAAATAGCTAAAATAGTACAATTAAGCTATTGTTAAACAAATTTTATCAATTATTTCAACTGAACATAGTAAAAAAGGATTTGTTAATTAGCACTGATGTTTTTAGTATTAAACTAGCACTTTTGTATAATTTGATGTTGTTGTTGCTTAGGTAACATTGTTGATTTGTTATAAGTATCAGATATTGGTATGTTCAAGATTTCTAGAAGTTATAATGGAAACATAACAGACTGAGAGGCCAGCTAAAATTTCTGTTATTGATAGAAAGTTGAAATAAACAAATATAATACAGAACATATGTTTGAAATGGTTAAAATCAAGCTGTTTAACTCTGTTGTATCAACAATAACTTTTTATTATTATATGCAGCATTAGGAGAATGACAAAGGTTGTCTATTTATAAATATTTGTAAGCAAACAGTATACTAAATAACTATGCCTTCAAGCATTATATATAAATACATGACAATAAAGTATGTTCTTTCCTGTAATATTATTTCCCAAGGATGACAAAAGAGCATGCTGTTATTTTCTTGATGGCAGGTTTTGTCCACTTCCTGGGTAAAACCAGTACCAGGTAAGAACAAGTGAAGCAATGCAAAGTACAATGTCTTATTGCCCACCTGACATGTCTACCTGCCCACCTGACATGTCTTACAGCCCACCTGACATGTCTTACTGCCCACCTGACATGTCTACCTGCCCACCTGACATGTCTTACAGCCCACCTGACATGTCTTACTGCCCACCTGACATGTCTAACTGCCCACCTGACACGCTTAACTGCCCACCTGACATGTCTAACTGCCCACCTGACATGTCTTACTACCCACCTGACATGTCTTACTGCCCACCTGACATGTCTTAATGCCTACCTGACATGTCTTAATGCCCACCTGACATGCTAAACTGCCCACCTGACATGTCTTACTGCCCACCTGACATGTCTTACCACCTGACATGTCTAACTGCCCACCTGACATGTCTTACTGCCCACCTGACATGTCTAACTATCCACCTGACATGTCTTACTGCCCACCTGACATGTCTAACTATCCACCTGACATGTCTAACTGTCTATATGACATGTCTAACTGCCCACCTGACTTGTCTTACTGCCCACCTGACATGTCTACCTGACATGTCTAACTGCCCACCTGACATGTCTAACTGCCCACCTGACATGTCTACCTGACATGTCTAACTGCCCACCTGACATGTCTAATTGTCCACCTGAATGTCTTACTGCCCACCTGACATATCTTATTGCCCACCTGACAAGTTATGTAGATCATACGGTCTAGTGTTTAAACACTGGACTGTCAATATAGAGTGCAATACAAGTCTCATTCCCCAACTGACATGTTATGTAGATCATAAGGTCTAGCGTTTAAACCCTAGACTGTCAATATAGAGTGCAATACAAGTCTCATTCCCCAACTGACATGTTATGTAGATTGTAAGGTCTAGCGTTTAAACCCTGGACTGTCAATATAGAGTGCAATACAAGTCTCATTCCCAAACTGACATGTTATGTAGATCATACGGTCTAGCGTTTAAACCCTAGACTGTCAATATAGAGTGCAATACAAGTCTCATTCCCCAACTGACATGTTATGTAGATCATACGATCTAGCGTTTAAACCCTAGACTGTCAATATAGAGTGCAATACAAGTCTCATTCCCCAACTGACATGTTATGTAGATCATACGGTCTAGCGTTTAAACACTGGACTGTCAATATAGAGTGCAATACAAGTCTCATTCCCCAACTGACATGTTATGTAGATCATACGGTCTAGCGTTTAAACCCTAGACTGTCAATATAGAGTGCAATACAAGTCTCATTCCCCAACTGACATGTTATGTAGATCATACGGTCTAGCGTTTAAACACTGGACTGTCAATATAGAGTGCAATACAAGTCTCATTCCCCAACTGACATGTTATGTAGATCATACGGTCTAGCGTTTAAACCCTAGACTGTCAATATAGAGTGCAATACAAGTCTCATTCCCCAACTGACATGTTATGTAGATCATACGGTCTAGCGTTTAAACCCTAGACTGTCAATATAGAGTGCAATACAAGTCTCATTCCCCAACTGACATGTTATGTAGATCATACGGTCTAGCGTTTAAACCCTGGACTGACCATATAGAGTGCAATACAAGTCTCATTCCCCAACTGACATGTTATGTAGATCATACGATCTAGCATTTAAACCCTGGACTGACCATATAGAGTGCAATACAAGTCTCATCCCCCAACTGACATGTTATGTAGATCATACGGTCTAGCGTTTAAACCCTGGACTGACCATATAGAGTGCAATACAAGTCTCATTCCCCACCTGACATGTTATGTAGATCATACGATCTAGCGTTTAAACCCTGGACTGACCATATAGAGTGCAATACAAGTCTCATTCCCCACCTGACATGTTATGTAGATCATACGGTCTAGCGTTTAAACCCTGGACTGACCATATAGAGTGCAATACAAGTCTCATTCCCCACCTGACATGTTATGTAGATCATACGATCTAGCGTTTAAACCCTGGACTGACCATATAGAGTGCAATACAAGTCTCATTCCCCAACTGACATGTTATGTAGATCATACGATCTAGCATTTAAACCCTGGACTGTCAATATAGAGTGCAATACAAGTCTCATTCCCCAACTGACATGTTATGTAGATCATACGGTCTAGTGTTTAAACCCTAGACTGTCAATATAGAGTGCAATACAAGTCTCATTCCCCAACTGACATGTTATGTAGATCATACGATCTAGTGTTTAAACCCTGGACTGTCAATATAGAGTGCAATACAAGTCTCATTCCCCAACTGACATGTTATGTAGATCATACGGTCTAGCGTTTAAACCCTGGACTGACCATATAGAGTGCAATACAAGTCTCACTCCCCAACTGACATGTTATGTAGATCATACGGTCTAGCGTTTAAACCCTGGACTGTCAATATAGAGTGCAATACAAGTCTCATTCCCCAACTGACATGTTATGTAGATCATACGGTCTAGCATTTAAACCCTAGACTGTCAATATAGAGTGCAATACAAGTCTCATTCCCCAACTGACATGTTATGTAGATCATACGGTCTAGCATTTAAACCCTAAACTGTCAATATAGAGTGCAATACAAGTCTCATTCCCCACCTGACATGTTATGTAGATCATACGATCTAGCGTTTAAACCCTAGACTGTCAATATAGAGTGCAATACAAGTCTCATTCCCCAACTGACATGTTATGTAGATCATACGGTCTAGCGTTTAAACACTGGACTGTCAATATAGAGTGCAATACAAGTCTCATTCCCCAACTGACATGTTATGTAGATCATACGGTCTAGCGTTTAAACACTGGACTGTCAATATAGAGTGCAATACAAGTCTCATTCCCCAACTGACATGTTAAGTAGATCATACCGTCTAGCGTTTAAACCCTAGACTGTCAATATAGAGTGCAATACAAGTCTCATTCCCCAACTGACATGTTATGTAGATCATACGGTCTAGTGTTTAAACCCTAGACTGTCAATATAGAGTGCAATACAAGTCTCATTCCCCAACTGACATGTTATGTAGATCATACGGTCTAGCGTTTAAACACTGGACTGTCAATATAGAGTGCAATACAAGTCTCATTCCCCAACTGACATGTTATGTAGATCATACGGTCTAGTGTTTAAACCCTAGACTGTCAATATAGAGTGCAATACAAGTCTCATTCCCCAACTGACATGTTATGTAGATCATACGGTCTAGCGTTTAAACACTAGACTGTCAATATAGAGTGCAATACAAGTCTCATTCCCCAACTGACATGTTATGTAGATCATACGGTCTAGCGTTTAAACACTGGACTGTCAATATAGAGTGCAATACAAGTCTCACTCCCCAAATGACATGTTATGTAGATCATACGGTCTAGCGTTTAAACCCTAGACTGTCAATATAGAGTGCAATACAAGTCTCATTCCCCAACTGACATGTTATGTAGATCATACGGTCTAGCGTTTAAACACTGGACTGTCAATATAGAGTGCAATACAAGTCTCATTCCCCAACTGACATGTTATGTAGATCATACGGTCTAGCGTTTAAACCCTGGACTGACCATATAGAGTGCAATACAAGTCTCATTCCCCACCTGACATGTTATGTAGATCATACGGTCTAGTGTTTAAACCCTGGACTGTCAATATAGAGTGCAATACAAGTCTCATTCCCCACCTGACATGTTATGTAGATCATACGGTCTAGTGTTTAAACCCTGGACTGTCAATATAGAGTGCAATACAAGTCTCATTCACCAACTGACATGTTATGTAGATCATACGGTCTAGTGTTTAAACCCTGGACTGTCAATATAGAGTGCAATACAAGTCTCATTCACCAACTGACATGTTATGTAGATCATACGGTCTAGTGTTTAAACACTGGACTGTCAATATAGAGTGCAATACAAGTCTCATTCCCCAACTGACATGTTATGTAGATCATACGGTCTAGCGTTTAAACCCTGGACTGACCATATAGAGTGCAATACAAGTCTCATTCCCCACCTGACATGTTATGTAGATCATACGGTCTAGCGTTTAAACACTGGACTGTCAATATAGAGTGCAATACAAGTCTCACTCCCCAAATGACATGTTATGTAGATCATACGGTCTAGCGTTTAAACCCTGGACTGACCATATAGAGTGCAATACAAGTCTCATTCCCCAACTGACATGTTATGTAGATCATACGGTCTAGCGTTTAAACCCTGGACTGACCATATAGAGTGCAATACAAGTCTCATCCCCCAACTGACATGTTATGTAGATCATACGGTCTAGCGTTTAAACCCTAGACTGTCAATATAGAGTGCAATACAAGTCTCATTCCCCAACTGACATGTTATGTAGATCATACGGTCTAGTGTTTAAACCCTAGACTGTCAATATAGAGTGCAATACAAGTCTCATTCCCCAACTGACATGTTATGTAGATCATACGGTCTAGCGTTTAAACACTGGACTGTCAATATAGAGTGCAATACAAGTCTCATTCCCCAACTGACATGTTATGTAGATCATACGGTCTAGTGTTTAAACCCTAGACTGTCAATATAGAGTGCAATACAAGTCTCATTCCCCAACTGACATGTTATGTAGATCATACGGTCTAGCGTTTAAACCCTAGACTGTCAATATAGAGTGCAATACAAGTCTCATTCCCCAACTGACATGTTATGTAGATCATACGGTCTAGCGTTTAAACCCTAGACTGTCAATATAGAGTGCAATACAAGTCTCATTCCCCAACTGACATGTTATGTAGATCATACGGTCTAGCGTTTAAACCCTGGACTGTCAATATAGAGTGCAATACAAGTCTCATTCCCCAACTGACATGTTATGTAGATCATACGGTCTAGCGTTTAAACCCTAGACTGTCAATATAGAGTGCAATACAAGTCTCATTCCCCAACTGACATGTTATATAGATCATACGGTCTAGCGTTTAAACCCTGGACTGACCATATAGAGTGCAATACAAGTCTCATTCCCCAACTGACATGTTATGTAGATCATACGGTCTAGCGTTTAAACCCTAGACTGTCCATATAGAGTGCAATACTTGCCCACAAATGTTACTAAATTTTCTGGTTAATATCTTGTGTGTCTATAGCATTATAGAATAGAGAACAAAGAACTCTGCTGTAAGAATATCGAGAACATTTCTGTTAACAAGCTCTAGCGGCTACATTGAAGCCTTGGTAGGGTCTCCAGGTATGAAAAGAAATATAAACAGTTTACCTGCACAGTTTTTTTCTTAAAGGAAAGAAAATACTGCATTTCAGAATGGAGTCAATGACCTTGTACATAACACACCCATTTACGAAAGATATATAATTTTATACAATACTTTCCTCTGCTACAGCAAAAGAACTTGGTTTAAAACTAAACACTTAGCGTAATTAAAATAAATATCCTATAGCAGCAAGCTAGAAAAAACTATTCTTATAATTTTAATAAAAAAAGAGAGCTATCCAATCCATGGTTTTATTGATCACATGAACACCAACAGAACATTTTAAAAAAAACATAAAAAATATGTATCATTTAAATGTCAATAAATATAATGAGCAGTTTGGTGATATTTTTATTTTTAGATAACTGTACATTTAAATCCAGAATGGCTTATCTACATAAAAAAGGTAAATTAAAAGCCCTTACTGGTTATCAATACATGCTTCTTTTAAAACTAACACTAATATTTCATTTGTTAAATCCTTGCATATGCTGCAAACAACTTATTCTTCAGATTTGAACAAAAATAATGTTTTATATCAACAAACCAAATGTATACATACCTCATGTTAGATAAAAGCAACTGTGCTTTTGTCTTTGAACATTAAAGGGTCTTATTCAAATAATATTTATGTTAGATTAGTAGATAAGCCAGTTAAGTATTTATCTGAAGTATTAACAGACATGAGTATTGCAGTACCATGTAAACTTTATTTGAACTTGAAATCTACCTCTTATACATGAACTTGTTTGTACAGCAGCATTCAGGATAACAGGGCAATGTAGGAATAATCTTGAAAAAACATGCATTTACTTTAAAATAACTCTCCATACAGTTCATATATGTACTGTTATCATGCTGCATTTTTTTAAGATTAAAAATATACTAAGCAGCAAATAGTGTAGATCCTGGCCAATGTTTTGTTTTGTTTATTTTTGAAGTACATTTCAGTGACTAATTATGATCATTATAGCACTGCCCAGCTATTTGGTCGAGGAAGACCTTAGACACATGTCTGGGAAGAACCACCGGCGCACCACAAGTCAGTTGGAAGACCTTCCTTTGCCCCGAACGGGACTCAAACCCATGCTAAACCCAGGTTAAACAGTCAGAGGAGTTACAAATCCACAATTTTACCACTACGCCACGGGCGCCCCCAGATCCTGGTCTAACAGCTCCAAGCAGGCTGATCAGGATCAACACTATATGCCTTAGTCCTTAAAATATGTGATATGCAGGCTAAAAGTCAGCATGTTTCTTAACTGTAAACCCTTACTATGCTAAATTTAAGTCTACAACCCCATACTAATTATTATTCATCTACTATCATCATCTATATGCTAAGGTGCCTTGATATATTGATAGAGACCCAGCAATAAAAAGAGACAGATCCTGATCTGGATCTATACTTTTTGTCTTAGCCTAGTATTTCCTCAGCATGCACTACAACTTATACATCCCACAATATCAATGTCATTATCTTAGCTCCAAATATCATAAGAAACTTTTATTTAACTTTAAAGCATATCCCATAATATTCAAATAAAGCTTATATTATTGGTACTGATTAACATTTGTGTTAAAAGGGAGACAGTTTTGAAAATTGATTTAAGCATCCCAATAATATTCTTTAAGCAATCAAAAGAAGATGTCTATTAATAGTACATAAAGTGCTGCCATTATGTTGACAGCATACCATGAATACATGGCCGATCTTCTCATGTTGCTGACCAATGCTTACCAGAAGTGGAAATACCTTTAAATTGCTTAAGCAAGAAAGCTTAACCCTCTGGGTTAGGGTTAGGGACCTCCTGAAGCCACCCACTGGGTAAGAATAGGGGACCTCCTGAAGCCACCCTCTAGGTTAGAACCAGGGACCTCCTGAAGCCACCCTCTAGGTTAGAACCAGGGACCTACTGAAGCCACCCTCTAGGTTAGAACCAGGGACCTACTGAAGCCACCCTCTAGGTTAGAACCAGGGACCTCCTGAAGCCTACCCTCTGGGTTAGAACAGTGGACCTTCTGAAGCCCACCCTCTGGGTTAGAACCAGAAACCTCCTGAAGCCACCCTCTAGGTTAGAGCCAGGGACCTACTGAAGCCACCCTCTGGGTTAGAACCAGGGACCTACTGAAGCCACCCTCTGGGTTAGAACAGTGGACCTCCTGAAGCCACCCTCTAGGTTAGAACCAGGAACCTCCTGAAGCCACCCTCTAGGTTAGAACAGTGGACCTTCTGAAGCCACCCTCTAGGTTAGAACCAGGAACCTCTTGAAGCCACCCTCTAGGTTAGAACCAGGGACCTCCTGAAGCCTACCCTCTGGGTTAGAACAGTGGACCTTCTGAAGCCTACCCTCTGGGTTAGAACCTGGGGCCTCCTGAAGCCACCCTCTGGGTTAGAGCCAGGGACCTACTGAAGCCACCCTCTGGGTTAGAACCAGGGACCTCCTGAAGCCACCCTCTAGGTTAGAACCAGGGGCCTCCTGATGCCCACCCTCTGGGTAAGAACCAGGGGCCTCCTGAAGCCACCCTCTGAGTTAGAACCAGGGACCTCCTGAAAGCCCACCCTCTGGGTTAGAACCAGGGGCCTCCTAAAGCCACCCTCTAGGTTAGAACCAGGGGCCTCCTGAAGCCCACCCTCTGGGTTAGAACCAGGGGCCTCCTGAAGCCTACCCTCTGGGTTAGAACCAGGAACCTCCTGAAGCCCACCCTCTGGGTTAGAACCAGGGGCCTCCTGAAGCCTACCCTCTGAGTTAGAACCATGGGCCTCCTGAAGCCACCCTCTAAGTTAGAACCAGGGACCTCCTGAAGCCCACCCTCTGGCTTAGAACCAGGGGCCTCCTGATGCCCACTCTCTGGGTTAGAACCAGGGGCCTCCTGATGCCCACCCTCTGGGTAAGAACCAGGGGCCTCCTGAAGCCACTCTCTGAATTAGAACCAGGGGCCTCCTGATGCCTACCCTCTGAGTTAAAACCAGGGGCCTCCTGAAGGCCACCCTCTGAGTTAAAACCAGGGGCCTCCTGAAGCCTACCCTCTGGGTTAGAACCAGGAACCTCCTGATGCCCACCCTCTGGGTAAGATCCAGGGGCCTCCTGAAGCCACCCTCTGAATTAGAACCAGGGGCCTCCTGAAGGCCACCCTCTGAGTTAAAACCAGGGGCCTCCTGAAGCCTACCCTCTGGGTTAGAACCAGGGGCCTCCTAAAGCCCACCCTCTGGGTTAGAACCAGGAGCCTCCTGAAGCCTACCTTCTGAGTTAGAACCAGGGGCCTCCTGAAGGCCACCCTCTGAGTTAAAACCAGGGGCCTCCTGAAGCCACCCTCTGAATTAGAACCAGGGGCCTCCTGAAGCCCACCCTCTGGGTTAGAACCAGGGACCTCCTGAAGCCACCCTCTAGATTAGAACCAGGGGCCTCCTGATGCCCACCCTTTGAGTTAGAACCAGGGGCCTACTGAAGCCCACCCCCTGGGTTAGAACCAGGGTCCTGAAGCCATCCTCTAGGTTAGAACCAGGGGCCTTCTGATGCCCACCCTCTAAGTTAGAACCAGGGACCTCCTAAAGCCACCCTCTAGGATAGAACCAGGGGCCTCCTGAAGCCTATTGTCTGAGTCAGAACTAGGGACCTCCTGAAGCCACCTGCTAGGTTAGAACCAGGGGCCTCCTGAAGCCTACCCTCTGAGTTAGAACCAGGGGCCTCCTGAAGCCTACCCTCTGAGTTAGAACCAGGGGCCTCCTGATGTCCACCCTCTAAGTTAGAACCAGGGACCTCCTGAAGCCACCCTCTAGGTTAGAACCAGGGGCCTCCTGATTCCCATCCTCTGAGTAAGAACCAGGGGCCTCCTGATGTCCACCCTCTAAGTTAGAACCAGGGACCTCCTGAAGCCACCCTCTAGTTTAGAACCAGGGGCCTCCTGAAGCCCACCCTCTGGGTTAGAACCAGGGACCTCCTGAAGCCACCCTCTAGGTTAGAACCAGGGGCCTCCTAAAGCCCACCCTCTGGGTTAAAACCAGGTACCTCCTGAAGCCACCCTCTAGGTTAGAACCAGGGGCCTCCTGAAGCCTACCCTCTGAGTTAGAACCAGGGACCTCCTGAAGCCACCCTCTAGCTTAGAACCAGGGGCCTCCTAAAGCCTACCCTCTGGGTTAGAACCAGGGGCCTCCTGATGCACACCCTCTGAGTTAGAACCAGGGACCTCCTGATGCCCACCCTCTAAGTTAGAACCAGGGACCTCCTGAATCCACCCTCTAGGTTAGAACCAGGGGCCTCCTGAAGCCTACCCTCTGGGTTAGAACCAGGGGCCTCCCGATGCCCACCCTCTGGGTTAGAACCAGGGGCCTCCTGAAGCCTACCCTCTCTGTTAGAACCATGGGCCTCCTGATGCTCACCCTCTTAGTTAGAACCAGGGACCTCCTGATGCCCACCCTCTGAGTTAGAACCAGGGGCCTCCTGATGCCCACCCTCTGAATTAGAACCAGGGACCTCCTGAAGCCACCCTCTAGGTTAGAACCATGGACTTCCTGAAGCCTACCCTCTGGGTTAGAACCAGGGACCTCCTGAAGCCACCCTCTAGGTTAGAACCAGGGGCCTCCTGAAGCCCGGCCTCTGAGTTAGAACCAGGGGCCTCCTAAAGCCCACCCTCTGGGTTAGAACCAGGGACCTCCTGAAGCCCACCCTCTGAGTTAGAACCAGTGGCCTCCTGAAGCCACCCTCTAGGTTAGAACCAGGGGCCTCCTGATGCCCACCCTCTGAGTTAGAACCAGGGGCCTCCTGAAGCCACCCTCTAAGTTCGAACCAAGGACCTCATGAAGCCCACCCTCTAAGTTAGAACCAGGGGCCTCCTGAAACCCACCCTCTAAGTTAGAACCAGGGGCCTCCTGAAGCCTACCCTCTGGGTTAGAACCAAGGACCACCTGACACCCACACTCTAGGTTAGATTCAGGTGCCCCCTGAAGCCCACCCTCTGAGTTAGAACCAAGGGCCTCCTGATGCCCACCCTCTGGGTTAGAACAAAGGGCCTCCTGAAGCCCACCCTTTGAGTTAGAACCAGGGGCCTCCTGAAGCCCACCCTCTGAGTGAAGACCATGGGCCTCCTCAAGCCAACTCTCTGGGTTTGAACCAGGGACCTCCTTAAGCCCACCCTCTGAGTGAATACCATGGGCCTCCTCAAGCCCACCCTCTGGGTTTGAACCCAGGACCTCCTTAAGCCCACCCTCTGGGTCAGAACCAGAGGCCTCCTCAAGCCCACCCTCTGAGTTTGAACCAGGCACCTTCTTAAGCCCACCCTCTGAGTGAATACCATGGGCCTCCTCAAGCCCACTCTCTGGGTTAGAACCAGAGACCTCCTCAAGCCCACCCTCTGGGTTAGAATCAGGGACCTCCTTAAGCCCACCCTCTGAGTGAATACCATGGGCCTCCTCAAGCCCACCCTCTGGGTTCGAACCAGGGACCTCCTTAAGCCCACCCTCTGAGTGAATACCATGGGTCTCCTCAAGCCCACTCTCTGGGTTAGATTTAGAGGCCTCCTCAAGCCCACCCTCTGAGTAAATACCATGGGCCTCCTCAAGCCCACCCTCTGGGTTTGAACCAGGGACCTCCTTAAGCCCACCCTCTGAGTGAATACCATGGGCCTCCTGATGCCCACCCTCTGGGTTAGAACCAGGGACCTCCTGAAGCCCACCCTCTGGGTTAGAACCAGGGGCCTCCTGAAGTCCACCCTCTGGGTTAGAACCAGGGACCTCCTGAAGCCCACCCTCTGGGTTAGAACCAGGGGCCTCTTGAAGCCCACCCTCTGGGTTAGAACCAGGGACCTCCTCAAGCTCACCCTCTGAGTAAGAACCAAGGGCCTCCTGAAGCCTACTCTCTGGGTTAGAACCAAGGGCTTCCTGATGCCCACCCTCTGGGTCAGAACCAGGGGCCTCCTGATGCCCACCCTCTAAGTTCGAACCAGGGGCCTCCTGAAGCCCACCCTCTGAGTTAGAACCAGGGACCTCCTGAAGCCCACCCTTTGGGTTAGAACCAGAGGCCTCCTGAAGCCCACCCTCTGAGTTTGAACCAATGGCCTCCTGAAGCCCACTCTCTGGGTTAGAACCAGGGACCTCCTGAAGCCCACCTTCTGGGTCAGAACCAGGGGCCTCCTGATGCCCACCCTCTAAGTTCGAACCAAGGGCCTCCTGAAGCCCACCCTCTGAGTTAGAACCAGGGACCTCCTGAAGCCCACCCTCTGGGTGAGAACCAGTGGCCTCCTGAAGCCCACTCTTTACCTACTGCACCATTAAATCAAATGAATGGATTCTTATATGGGTCATCTGTATAGTATTTTACCAAAAATACAGGAATAAATATAAAAATTCTCCACCCCTACTTTGATCTCTTAAATTTATGACAAAGAAAGTGTTTTATAAAAAACTTATAGCAATACAATCAAGCAATCAGTCAAAACTGTCCATGCAATTAATAAACACATATCTCTGGCAAACAATAAGTTAACGTGTCAAAGTGTGTACTTACAGATCCTTCCTGGCTTCTAATGTCTCTTTTTTCTGTAAGCAAAAAAAATAATATTAACAACTTATTTATTTTATTTCCCTCTGAAGTTCTATGTATTTACAAGGTACTAGTTAGTGCAAGAGTTAAGAAGAAATACAGAGTGGAAAATATAAGTAATGAAGGGATTGGGACTAGGATTAGCCGGTATTTTTGCCTATACTGCGCAGCAACATTTCTATCATTATAGCACAGGAGCACTTATGAGGTCCCCAGGGACTAAACCCGGCCGGTCCATTATACTGACGCCTACGAGTCAGGCGTAATGCTGTCCCCTTAGCCCCGAGCGTTAGGAGGAAAGCCACTACAACCAACTTTAAAGTCTTTGGTTTGACCCAGCCGGGGTTTGAACCCACGACCTCCCGATCTGCAAGCCGACGCTCTACCACCTGAGCTATTGCGAACAGAGATATCTGTTTTCAAATGCCAAATGTTTGAAATATATCTGGTTCAAGCAATATATTAAAAAAATATTATAAACACAGTTTAAAGCTCTTGAAAAAAAAAAACAATAAAAAAGATATAAAAATAAATGTAAATTGTATTTTTTTACATAAATGCACAATCTTGATAAAAGAAGACAAACAACATCACTTAACCTTTAAGTCAAACACACACACACACAAAAACAACACGAGTTTATAACAGCAGTTTATTTTAGGTACAGGTAGTTTTAAAGCCAGTATGCACTTTTATTTCTACATTGTGAAATATAAAGTCACTTTTAAGATAAAACTAAAAAAATTAAAGTACTGGTATACAATTTAAAGCATGCATACGCAATAGAAATTAAATAGTTGGAAAAATTGTTTGAAAAATTATAAGTGTTATTTAAGTGTTGATGTTTAATTTTAACATAAACATACTAACTTGTACTCGTACAAAATTAACTTAGAAAAGTGTATTTTTGAATTTCTAGTTTAAGTATATTTCAATGGCAAAGAAATCAAATAAAACCTTTATTAC
Source organism: Sinonovacula constricta (assembly GCA_007844125.1). Classification (NCBI taxonomy): domain Eukaryota; kingdom Metazoa; phylum Mollusca; class Bivalvia; order Cardiida; family Solecurtidae; genus Sinonovacula; species Sinonovacula constricta. Next base: position 10,172,357 of record CM017572.1, read on the forward strand.
CTTTTCCAAGGGAGATAATTCATCACAGACCAACTCAAGAAGAGTTTTATCTGCCACTTGATTTTCCGGCTCCTCCGTCAAGGTCATATCACTGCGTCCTGTATCAAGACCAAGGTCACTGACACTGCTGCCAAGGTCTAACCTTGGAACTTCCGAGCGCGCCTGACTCGCTGACCTGGACCATTCAGATAAATTATCTGCGGAACCTCTCCCGCTGTCACTACACTGTGTCATTTTTCGAGAAGCATCTAATTTCCAATTTTCAGAATCGTCTACGGATGATGGTCCTATTGATGAGTGTCCAGCAGAGTTACCTCTGGATTTGTTGTTGGTACCTTGGGTCGACATTCGAGGTGTAATGAGTTTTCCACTAAGAGCACCATAAGATTCACTGCGATCCATGCACCGCTGGCGGTATCTGTCTAGTAGATTGGAGTACTCACCCCGTACTGACTCTATATCCACTTGCTCTACAATGTCAGTCTTTAAATCATTACATTTGTCTTCTGGTGATGTTGGTTTATCAGCATTAGTAATTTTACTATCTAAAACTTCATCAACGTCTTCCTTCTTCTCCTCCTCTGCCTCCTCCTCAGCAACTAATTTACTCTCCTTCTCAGCCTGTTGCAGCGTGTTTTGAATAACAAGTCTCATATTCTCCAGCTCGTTATCTATAACTTCAAATGTAATCGGCTCATCCAGCTTTACGTTAACATTGTCACCATCTTCCAAAAAAATGGTTGTAATCTCTGGTTTCTCACCTTCTAGCATGAACTTTACCTTTGACCTTTGACTGTAGACATTTGACCAAAAATTATCTTCTTCTGTTTCAAAGCAAGGTTTAGTCTTTTTGGAGAAGAACTGAAACTCTTCACTTCTGGTATCTGTAGACCTTAATAGATTACTCTCTGAAATAAAGGACTGGTTTGGACTGTAACATCTAACTCTTGATGGACTCTCTGGCCTCAGCGTGGTGTGATAGGTGTCTCCATGGATCATGCCTGCAACCTGTAGGGTATGTGTATGAGACATACTTGCTGGCGACTTGGAAAACTTCTGACATTTGCCAGATTTTGGTGTGCCAGGTCGGTCGGATTGCATACTCCGATTACGGGATGATAGCGTTGGAGACATACATCTATCAACTGATGCATTCTGTGCTTTCTCTCTATCTCCACTCATCTTCTTACCACTGTTATCATCATTCCCACCAGTATTTCCACTTACACTTTTATTGTTGTCTTTCTTCATCCCTGTTTCAGCACCATTTATCTTGTCAGCATTTTCTTTCCTACTGCTGTCATCTTTTTCCTTTCTTTCATCATCACTATCATCATCCTTTTTCCATTTATCTGCCACAATCAAATCATCTTTACAACTTCCTTGACCATTTTTCAACCGTTTACTATCCTCATCCACTTTCCCATCTGGGCCACTCTTTTCCCTTTGTTGCTTTGCAATGTTTGAATTAGCGATCTGTTTCAGTTCTTTACTAGTGCTGGATTCAGGTTTATTATCACCGTCCAGAAATCTCACCGACTTGGAGCTGCCTAGCCGTGTATTGCCAGGATTATTTGGATTATTCTGTGCGATACTTGTTCTACCTCTATCTCCATCCAATTCAGGAAACGTGTCTTCCTTAGCAGTTTCACCACCACTGTAGTTGCTGTTGTTACTGTTGTTCCTGTTGCCAACATACAACTCATGCTGTAGTTTACTAGAGATGTCCACATCATCAATGTCTGTGTTGTCAAGGTCTCCCTGAGCCACCTCTGTAGCAAACATTCGAGGCGTGACCTCCTTTGATACTTGTTCAACACCTGGGGAAATAACAGGTCAGTTTTGATGTTATTTGTTTATGGAATACAGCACAGCAACACGATAATGGTCATTACAGGCAATATGAAGACCCCCAGATAATGGGCAGACCCAGAACCCAGCTACAATATTCTAGCTTGATGATCTCCCAAACAATTATTTATTCATATAACTGTAAAATATCCATAATATTAATCTAGTAATATTATAATGTATGATTTAGCAGACCATGCTATTAGTAGACATATATTGTTATTTGTTAAAGCATTTTCCACACAGGTAGCTTTGTAGGCCCTGTTTGATGCTTGTTTAAAAGAAAAAGAGAAATGCTGCATAGCTGAATGTTAATTAAAAAATCCTTTCTTGCAATTTATTTTTTACATTTTCCCTTACCAATTAGGCATATTCAATTTACTAAAACACAATTAAAACAACATTTTTAGTGACATATTTATGAGTAACTTTACTGAAAAAAACAAAAACAAACATTAGATAAAATAATAATAATGCACAAAACACACTGTGGATCATTGAGGCTTGGAGGTTAACATGTTACATATAGATCAGCTGAAAGGCTTCAATACAAAATTAAAAAAATGTTCTCCCTTATACATTAATAACAGGTTCTGTCCTTAGCTGATGTTGGCAACAAACACCCAAATCATATCAAGAAATAAAGTAACATGGATTCATTATCGTTTTCACCTTTTGATATGATGTTTGACAAGCTCCAGAATTCATTAACTCTTAACATGGTAAGAATAAGTTAATTCAGCTTTAGCCAAAAATTCCAGACAAGCCAGCTCCCTACATCTGGTGAGGATCTACACTATCTGCAGCTGAGTGTTTAGTAAATGGTGTATTAACCTTACCATGTTTTATGCAAAAATCTACAAACTTCCAATTGATAGGTCAACAAAATCTTTTCTATATACAAACAAATACAGCAAGCTATAGCTATTTAACAAAGATTAAATAAAACTATATATATAGTACAAATGAATTATTAAACAATGTAAACAAAAGAAATATTAAATCTACATTAAAACACTTTGCATGTACAGTACATAAGACCTAGTTGTCTACTGTTGACCCATCGCTATGGGTTGATAATAAAGCTAGCCTGATAAGGGTTTCAACTTTAAGTCACAGCAAGAATATGTTCTTTTGTTTGTTTTTGTTACATCAAACACACAATTAAGGTCACATTGGCGATGTCCAGCTAATTATTGGTAGAGGAAAACAACGGATATATGTCATGGTAAAACCGATACACATCTGGGTCAAACCGATATACATCTGGGTCAAACCGATATACATCTGGGTAAAAACCAATATACATCTGGATAAAACCAATACACATCTGGATAAAACCAATATACATTTGGATAAAACCAATATACATCTGGATAAAACTGATATACATCTGGATAAAGCTGAAATACATCTGGATAGAACCGATATACATCTGGATAAAACCGATACACATCTGGGTAAAACTGATATACATCTGGATAAAACCAATACACATCTGGATAAAACTGATATACATCTGGATAAAACCGATATACATCTGGATAAAACCGATATACATTTGGATAAAACCAATATACATCTGGATAAAACCAATATACATCTGGATAAAACCGATATACATCTGGATAAAACCGATACACATCTGGATAAAACCGATATACATCTGGATAAAACTGATATACATCTGGATAAAACCGATACACATCTGGATAAAATCGATATACATCTGGATAAAACCGATATACATCTGGATAAAACCGATACACATCTGGATAAAACCGATATACATCTGGATAAAACCAATATACATCTGGGTAAAACTGATATACATCTGGATAAAATCGATATACATCTGGATAAAACCACATCTGCACCGGAGGTCAGCTGGAAGACCTCCTCACATAAAAGATCTTGTCCCAGCCTGATTCTAATAGGAGGGTGAAAAACTGAAAAGGAACAAGTCTATGACTAACTGCTGAGTTACAGACATCGGAGGAGAGTTACTTCCTTCTTTACTTCCCTGTTAAATACATGCATGTTAATTAAATAAAAAATACCTTGGATTTCTTGTCCTGGGATGGGTACAAATGTATTTTCTGGTGCCACTGGTTCTACATACAGATCTGACTGTTCTGCATAGATAATCTCATCAGGCAAGGACCTACCAATATATACATTGAGGGTTTATTATAAGCTTACAATTAATTATCTTACTTTGGGCATACCTGCTACTTTCTTTTGCTGACCATAAGGCATATATATGGAAGACTTAAATTCAGCAATACTAATTTAGGATTTTATTTTTCAGTATGCATTCTATAAACAAAGTTAAAAAGAGCAAGTGACTCAATTTTTTTACCAGTCCAGTACCTGGATAAATTGTAGAAAGATCGAATGTTTCTGTTTTTTAATTTCATGTTGTCTCAGTAAATATCTAAACAAAGTCAAAATGTTAAATAGGATGGTAATCCTCATGTCACTTAATGTTCAAAACAAATGAATTTCATGGAAGAATTATTTCTACATCTTTCTCTCATTGAATCACTCATTAATTTAGCTCATTACATAACTTTAATACAGGAGGAGTTATACATTATTTTCATGATATGTTTACATTGCCTTTCATGGCACCTTTACAACATTCTGTCCAAACATATAAAACTTTACGTTAAGGTGTTTCATGAAGAACCAACGTACCTATTTGAATCTAGGTTATCATCATATGGACCGAAATCGTCGATGCTGGATGCGACAGATGTCTGATGGACAGACTCTACGGTTTGTGGACGATTATACAGGTACTCGTGCACATTAGGTATTGTGTTGATCAGATGGATACGTCGCTGAAGGGTTCTGCTCGGCGACGCCTGGTAGTTCTTTGTCTCTGTTCATGCGTAAACCAAAATAATAACTAGTAGGTACACATACCAGGTCCTTTATTTCTGTCTTTTGTTAATCAGGGACATTTTTCAAACTGGGTTATTTATGTATCCTTGTGTGTTCTAAGTTCTAATTGCAGTTTTTGCAAGTTAAGATTCACAAAGATGTATTCTAACAAAACAACTCCAAGTTTATTTTAAAAAAGTACATACCTGGCTGGTTATTAGATGTATTGGTGCAACCCTCAGAATTATTGTGGTGTTAGAGTTCAGACAAATGTCTGAGTAGAGTACCACTGGCACAATGTGCATTGTAGGTCAGAGGAAAACCTTTCTACATGAATGTTCCCAGCCTGAATAGTACTACATTATGTAGATCTCCAATCATCAGAGAATTTACAAAACTTGACTCTAGTCACTCAGCCATGGGTGTCCCTGAGTTAGATCTGATGATTCTTATTGTAAAAATAATCATGAAATACACTCTGTTCTTCTTGCTGAAATAGGATGACTTTAAAATAGCAAGATTGTTGTTTTTACCTGAAATTATTCCCCTACATTGTGTTATCTTTGGACCCTGGACACTCACTGGGTACAGGGGCTTCAGTCTGGAACATACCATGTGTACCATGTAAAGAGATGATACAGCTAAAACTGGCCATACGTCTGGAGATGCCATGTGTTCCATGTAAGGAAATGATACAGCCAAAACTACACAAATGTTTCCAGATACAATGTGTACCATGTAAGGAAATAATTCTACAGAAATAAGAGAGCATAAGTTTGGAAATACAATAACAATGTGTACCATACAAGGAGGTAGTAATCAGTCCATACCAAAACAATTATAAGGGAATATCAGGATTGTTAGCTTGCTTATAAGATTTGAAGTTCCACCTACAACCTTACAGTTATCCTCAGGCAGTGTTCACTTGAAGCAAATATAGTGCTACATTTTCTGTGATAGCATACGATGAGAACATTGACAAGATACCAAACCTATGTCATTGGCAAGAAATGACCATAGTAATCCAAAATCCTGACTTGTTTCAACCAATTGTCCATCTAACCTAATGATCTAAAGCCAAAGAGATAAACAAGTTTCATATTTTACCACATAAGAAATCAATGGCTGTACTTTAGGGTACATTAATGTTTTGGAATTTAGTTATTATTTATGTTACTATTGTATGTTAGGAGTTACGAATAAGCAACTTCCAGTTTTACCATGGCTTTTCCAGGGTCAATTCCTGACAGACATCAGCGCAGATAACCCAAATGATGCTTCATTGTGATCTCAACAGTAAGTTGTCACATGGTTTTCTTAGTTTAAGAATCGCTGTGCAGCATGTCTTAGATGGGATTCTCATGTTTGTAATTATGATTGGGGTTGTTATGGTTAACTTTTCATATATATAGGACATCAATTAACAGCATTTTGTGGATCTGTTCAAGTAACAATAGTTTATTTGGTTGTTTGAGAAAAATTTTTAGTCCAAACTATTGGACCCCACCTTTACTGCGTGGTTCCACTTACTTTCCTTTCTGCAGTTTGCCTGGTATTCTCTTCGTCTCCTTCTCCCCAGCTAGGGACATGATTTTGGTCACATGGTACGCTGCCAATGACGTCCTCTCCTTCAGACCCATGGAAGGTGTCTCTCGACCCTCCTGCAAGATCAAAGGTCAAGGTCATAAAATGTTTTGAATGCTGTCTTAATCAAAGGTAAGATAAAACATTGTTCCATCAAGAAAAAAACCAAGAAAAAACAACAAATAAAACATAATTATTTATTTGCTTTTTTAAAGATGCATTTTAAGATATCATCAAACAGAACAGTAAAATGAATGATGATGCTACAATCATTGAATGTGACTTTCCTAATTAAAGAAGGGATTGAAAGCAATGGCTAATAAAGTTAAATATTTATTTGCTGTTTTTGGTTTGTGCTTTAACTTTCTACTATCATTATGAGAAGACTTTTGTTGACTTACAATCACCTTACTGATAGAAGAATGTTTAATATTTTAATGCTTTAGAACTTAATAAAAAATTTTGGATTTAATAAGCTCTGAATTGAATACTATATTTCAGTATATAAATGACTAAAAGTGACATGTTTACATTTATTTGATTATCATTACATAATGGAAAAAATACAAAATGTGATAACAATATCAGATGAAAGAAAATATAAGTCAGACCAGTAAAATTGTAATATATTGAACTAATAAACCAGCATACCAATACTAGGTCAGGTTTGTTCACTGCATGTTTGAACGGTGACTTGACGTGGTGGTTTGGTGTGCGCAATGTTTTGTTGGGAGAGTGATACGGTGTATTACTCGGAGTCATCCGTCCACTTCTAGACGGTACACTTCTGAAAGGATAATAGTAAAGTCTGATTAATCAGCAATTTTTCAGACAGTTCATTTTTGTAATATTTAGACATAGATTGGTAACAAAATATTGCATGATTACATATAATGCAGTTATGTAAGAGGTTAGAAATATTTGAACAAATATCTAGGATGATGCGATATAATAAATGGTCAAATAATAGGAGGCTATTTAATTGAATTCTATACTAAATTAAGATATATTTCACTACTAAGATTGGTATGAAAATATAGTAAAATGGAAGGTTGGTTGATTGGTTACACAAAAATAAAGGAATTTTAGCAAATGAAAAATAATAGAGAAAAACAAAACTTGCTTGAAAAGTATGTATTTATATTAAAAATTATTATAAAAGGCTGATTAATTTTATATAAAACATAAAAAATCATAGCTCAATAACATAAAATGGCTTACTTTCAAGTTTTAGCACTTTTAATTAAACTTAAAAGCATACAAAGTTTTACTAAAAATTTTATTTTCATTATCTTGACATAAAAAGCACTTTTTATCTTCATTATTACCATAAAATTTCTGCTATTATGCATCAATTCATAGAAAAAATTTCAATATACAAAAATACTCTACACCTAGCAAGAAGCGTTTCTTTAGTAGACTTACATTAAAAGGCAAGTCATAATTATAACCTGTTGATTTCCTGCATTATGAAAGCAATGACATTTTAAACAATTATTTTTTTTAAAGGGAAATTTGTTTTAGACTGATTATTACCATATATACCTGAGGTATTATTTTCTCTGGGTTACCATTATCCAAAAACTGATTCTAAAATGTGTCAATATATAAAAAAATCAAATTTATTTAAACTCCCTTTAAAGGTCAAAATACATAGAAAGAAGTCTTTTTTTGTAACTGTTCAATTTCAGTCTTATACAAATAAAGTTAAAATATGTAATTTGTTGTTATGTTTTATAGTTTTCTGTGCAGGTTGAGATAGGACTGATGAGTTTCAACTGTTTGACAACAGGTGTAGTTATACTTAACGATAATAATACAGATAATATCTCTGATAAACCACTATAATACATTTCGTATAAGATGACAAAAAGCAAACAAACTTTAAAACAAATGCTCAAATGAATGTATTGCAAAACTATAATTATAGTCTGACAGAAGTAAAAATATTAAAAACAAACTTAAAAAAAAACTAAGTATCTTCGACTTTTAAAGATACCCATTAGTTCGGTCGCACTAAATTAGTTGAAAACTCAAATTTAATGTTTTATGCCATTATATAATAATAAAAGCATCAACTTTAACATTCATGTTACCAACAAGCCAAAAAAATGTCTCCAACCGGGTAATAATCTTTTACACAAATCGACAATATAAACAACAATCGACAATATAAACAACAAACGAAGTTCAACGGGAAATACCGATAGTTTACGGCATATGTCGAAGCTTGGCCGAGAACCAACTACTTTACATACGAAGCCACGCCCGCCATGTTGAATTTTTTTTTGACAAGATGCCGTTTTCGACGGTGAGTATTGTTATTCTATATATGCACATTTTCTAGTGAACATGTATGATTGCTGTATGTTATTGATTCATTCGCTATTGAGCTCCCTAATTTAGGGAGCACATTTGATGGTTTGCACTGAATTAGCCTGTTTCCTTGACACTAGTTGACAGTACAGTTGTTGTTTTTACCGTTCAACTTTCACTTTTCGCTCGCTTACGGCTCCAGAGTATCGGAGAGATTATAGTTTATTTTAACGCAACCGATTTACTTTTTCTTTCAACATGTGTATATTTTACTTTTTTAAATTCATTATACTCTCATAGTTGACAATTTAAACAACATTTTAGTATAAACGGACATTTGTCTTTCGTACCCATGTATTTTCGTAATCAAATTTAAACTGCCGTTTTTTGGTCGTTTTATAACCTACATTCTAGCAGGCCATTCTTTAAACAAAGCAAATTTGATAACGACAACATTTATATTTCTTTTAACATGGTATTTACTTCATATTAGGATGCATTATATTTATAGAGTAGCAGTCACCTTGTTACCATAGACGGTTTTAGACCACCCCACTGCTGGACCAAGCCATGGGAACAGCCCTAGAGAGAAAGGGAGGGACAGATTACCTCTTGTAATGCATGACAACCAGCCAAGCACCAGCTAACTAGTTGTGTAATTTGTGTTTTGAGTAAGTTTTAGAACTACATGTAGAATATGTACTACTAGAAATTTATGGTCCACAACAACTTTATTATTATTATAATTTATTTTACAGACTTGCGCCTGCCTTATGTAGTCAGTATTGACTTTTGGCAGTACAAAGTTGAAGTTGAAGTATTAGATCAGTTCATAAGCTCACCATGAGGCTAGCCACTTACTTTATTTTCATTATCCACATTTTTTTGATTTGAAAAATCACTACACCACACTGAAATGCTGCTTTATAATGACAAGTAGTCTATTAATTAGTGGTAATATAATCTGTGCCCATATGCTGACTTAAAATGAAACTAGTGCTAGTGCAACCAGTTTTAAAATTGATAGCTGATCAGTTTACTCATATTTGGAATGTGAGCAAGTGAATGTGTTGTCAGCTATTACTCCAGTGTCCTTGGTGGCTCACTGCGTGTTTTTAGTCCTGGTTGTAATGAAAACATTCATGTGGAAGGGTCTGTCAGCTGACCCAATCTGGGGTCCTCCTTCACAGTCATAACTGAACATCACTATAGTAACTTAGTAACCATAATATTGTTGCCATGTTATATCTATTGAAAAAAAATAAACAAAAGGTGTTAAAACACAATAATGGATTACAATATCACCACCACTGAAAACATATTATTGATATGTGACTATGCTACCTTTCATGATGTCTTCAGGTTGGGAGAATCAATATGTTGAAACAGTTTTCAAACTATTTTTTTTAGAGGCTTAATGATCTTATAAATATTATTTGATCCATGTTTGAGCATGCAGCTATGTCAACTTAATGTGTCATTCATAAATTGTACAATTATGTGCCAGACTGTTATGATGTATTTGAAATACATGTATGATGCATGGCTCACAACAAAGTCTAAATGTGAATATTACTGTCACTTAACTGTGTTCAAGCCACTACAGAAATGTTTTTCATGATAAAGAGTATAAATTTTAGTAAGGAAACCAAAGGATTAAGATAATTTACACCAGAAAATCAATTATTACCCATGTGAATATTTTTATACTTTTAAAATTATGACAAATTCGAAAGGATTGACTTGCCAGCTTAGGGGAAAGATTTTTTTAAAGGGGAATATATCTGATCAAATCCAATTGCAAATGAATTGTTGCAGCCCTACATAGAAGAGCTTGCAACTGATATCAAGATCACAAAATTTCTTTTCAATTTTGACCTTTTAATTTGTTAAAGTTTTGTGTTATTTGCAGTTTTAAATTTGTAAAGATGTTTTTTGTGGTTTTTCCCGCAAATAACCCATACTGCAAAATTTTCAATAAAAAACAAAACAAGTCACATATAATCACATATTTAGCAAATTTATTTAAATTGCAGTTATGTGGCCAACGGTCATCAGAAGGGGAGATCATTGAAACACAGACCACCAATCAGCCAATAAATATGGTAAGGATTACATACCAGATACATGTATTGTTTTCAGATTTAATTTCTTTTAAAGCAACTTGGTCACAATTGGTGAAATTAGCATTTTCAGCTCACCTAAGCATACACTCAAAATAAGCTTTTGTGATTGCACACCACCACCATCAAACATTCATAAAAATTCTTTAAATGACATTTCTTCTGAAACTGCTAGCCCACCAAACTTCCTCAGTCAGGCGCTTCAGTAGACAGAAGGAATGGAAAGTTGTTAAAAGAATATTGATCTGTCAAAAGACATGGCAGCCAGGGTGTATGTCATTTTCCTTATATGACTAAGCAAATGTTGCTTCTGTGCAGTTACATATAGTATGATTATTCTAGACCGGATCTGGTAGCGTAATCATTAGAGCATAGGCACCAGGTACTGAAGATGTTAAGATGTGCTCGTGGGTACTCCTTGGAATGTTCATCCTATAAAGCAACATGGTCCCTTGGCCAGTCAATCCAGATATATTGGTCAGAGGTGCCTGTCTTTCAAGCATGGACAAAACAATGGTTTATGTTGGGCAACATCATGACAGTAACCTAAAAAATAATGGTAATTACTTACGAAATTTGCTACTTTGCCCTACTTTTTTGTAAAATCATGCCCTACTTCTGTCTTACTTTTTGTGAAGAGGCAGTAGAAAGGCTGCATTACGTGAGGAGTGTACACACATGATATTGAAGTATCATTAGGGGACACTAGTGTAAAAAAAACTATATTGTCATAAAACTTATTTTCTTTAAATATAGCAGATATGTATGTTGTTATTTTTCCATTGAGAGTGTTTGATTTGATTTGATTGGTTTATTGTTTTAGTGATTTTGAGACAACGGTCAGAAGAAGGGATGTTGTTGACAGAAGAAGGCATGTTGCTTATGGAATGATCATTCAGGAATGACAGTAACTTTTCCCTGGCAGGGATTTCTCAGGAGTGCAATATTATGAACAAAAACCCTGTCAACACAGAAGACTGACTTCTTGGAATGAAAACACTGTTATTTGTAAAAAAAAAATAAGGGACCTGTGTGTCCCTTCTACCATAGGCAAGGAAACTGATCTAATGTGCCTGTTAAATCACATCTGTATATAACATTATACCATCTAAAGAATATTGTTAGCCTGTGTTTGGGTATCTGTGGATTTAAGTCACTATATTAATTTTGAATTATTTTACATGTCATTTAAAGTATTCAGTTACTTTTACCTTTTAGAAAACAAAACAAAATGTCATTGTTAATTTACTTTGTTAGACAATTACTATTAGTATGCGAACTTGTATTATTTACCTTTATACAAAAATAGTTATTAGACCAGCTTAATGACTGTGTAGTACTAAGAATGTTACATTTTTCATAAATATGTCAGCAAGGGATTAAAAATTGTAACTTATCTGTTCATACTTACTTATTATTTATTTTTGTATTATTAATTTTATTATTTATTTAATGAAGCCTATTAGAGGGACACAAATATGCATTAAATCACTTTAGTTACGATTTGATAAACATAAAAAAAATTTGAGAAAGTACAGACCTGTACTGCAAGTAATAAAAGATTGTTTACTATGTTTGTACAAAGAATCTAGTGCAATGTTTTTGTTTAAATTTATTTCATAATAATATTGGGTTACTATATAAACGCTTATTTCATGTTTATGTGTAAACATGTATTTTCTCAAAATGTTTTGATTTTCTCGTGTTGGGGTTTACAAATGCTTATAGTACCTATATTGGAAATTACAAAGTCAAGTGATCCACATTACTTTTTAATTTCCTATAAAATTACTATAAACATCCAGGCAAGACATCATCCTGAAACTGGACCTGGTAGCGCAATCGGTAGAGCGACACAGGAGGTATGGGAGGCCCCGGGTGTGATCCCGGGCCGTGACATACCAAAGTCGTTAAAAATGGTAGTGGTATAGCTCCCTTGCTAACGCTCAAGCAAATATATGGGTAGTTCCATGACTGGTTGGCCCAGTGTCAGGATAATGTGACTGGGTGTGGTATCATGCCAGGTGTTCACGGCATGCTATACACAGTGAAGGCAGCACTATATCTGCTTCAAGTGGACACCGTCTCCAGATAACTGAAACACTGTTGGTGGGACAATAAACCCAATAAACAAACAAACATCATCCTGACTTATGTTACAACGCATTTGTAATTTAAACTTTCGTGCGTCTTGAAATAACATGGAATAACTCTGTACAGCACCAAAAAAAGAACATTATTCAGTTATCAATAATACTATTAAAAGCTGGATAGCAATGTAGTGTCAGTATAAAAAGATTACAGGTAATTAAGACAAAATGCCAGACTCACTTGCTTTAAACCAATACGTTTACATGCTTATAGGTAAAAAGGGAGCAATAAAGACAATTTTACAGCTGTAAACATTCTTCTTTTCTATTTTCTAAACCACTATGGCAAATCAAATTCTTACATGCACATACAATATACATGTAGTCATGATGAGGGTCAGGGCTTTAAATAAGGTTGTTAAAGGGGATTAAAATGAGTGTAAGTAGACAAAAGACATTTTGTCTTCATGTTAACGTTCTGTGTCTTGTACTTGTTCATATTTAGATTTCATGAATTTTTTTATGTAATTTGCTTAATATTTATTTGATTTTCAAATTTATGTAAGATAATAAATAGTATCTATATGAGTATTTGAGATAGACATGTCAGACAGAAGATTGAAAACTTAAGTGAGAATTTTAATATGTTTGTTTTTTAATAACATTGCAAGTAAGTGAATATCAGGGGAATTGATTGTAGGCTTAACTAAATTGCAGTTTTAATCTTATTTTCATGTTTTAGGTTGTGCTTATTGAAAAATAAGTAACACAAAGTATTATTGTTATTGTTTTATTTTTTACAAAAGATGATTTTGATAGTAAAATAATGTGTGTGAAATCAATGTCCATTTGATTTGACAAGTTATTAGCACACATTCAGGTTATCATTGAACTCCTCTTGTAGGACATGAACCAGTTTATTTTTTGTGGCGACCTTTTCATCCACATCAAACTTCCTTCTCATTATTTTGCCTTCAGCAGTCACCAATAGAGAATATAGAAACAGTTTGCTGTTTTCTCTACGTTGATATACAACCCACAATCATCGCACCAGTAACTTCTGTCTCTTTTGAGTCTGCAAAGTAAAGAAAAGAAACAACATATTTTACATTTTGGTTCATTAAGTTAATGAGAAAAATAATAACAACTAGGCCTATTGTTCTTATAAATCTACATTTAAATAAAATATGTGCAATTGTTGGGAGACAACACAACTTCCATGTAAAGACAATAAATAATATTTTTTAATTAATTATGTTATGAAGTTGTCACTCAATAGAATGCAAACCCATGCCATGCGGGATAAAGTCATGTACTTGACCTGGGGTGCCCCTTAATCACAACAAAATTTAAAGAAACAATGTAAAAGATTTTTTTTTTAAATTTAATCACCATGTACAGTAATGTGCCAAAATATAAGGGAATGAAATGAAAAGCAAGCTGGCTATATTGGTAGCTGTAAAAAAAAAAAACTTTACTAACAAAACGTGTGCCAGATTTAGACTATAATTTTAGTCAAACTTTTTTTTATTTAAGTACAAAATATGTCAATATAGTCTTCAGACCATTCTTTGAGGCTATAAGACAGATGTACTGTTTTTGTTCTCTAGTTGACAAGATGGAATCATTATTAACATTAACTTAAAATTCATTTGGGTTGCAGTACACTGGTGGCTCTACCATGACATTTGTCTTGGGTCTTACTGCACCACTGTAGCTGGACATCATTATCATGAGCACATCCGTGTCTTTGTGATGCATTTCAAAGTCAGCAAAAAAATATGAGCTGTGCAGTTAGTTGCTTTTAGTGGCATTTTTTAATGAAGGACTAGACTTGGGAGCCCAGTGGCAGCAAGCACTTGATCTCATTTCTATGTTTCTAAATTTAATCGTCATACAGTCTGAGTGATAGAAACAAAATTCATCCTTACCTTTCCTGATTGGTCATTGAGCATTGCATTCTCCGGCACTAATTTATCTCGCATATTGGATCAGGTCATCTTTAGCATCAGGCTTTCATTTCCTGTGAACACATATGAAAATTATATTAAAGCTTTGCACTTATTATGAGAATGACAATATTTTTATTTATTGAATTTGTTTATTTAATATTGTGTTTACACACTCATTTATAATGTAAAGGAGCAGGAAAAAGTGAACCTCCTCAAGATTTGAACTATAGACCTCCCCAACTCTAGCGGATCACAATACCAACTGAGCTAAAGAGGTTCAGTGAATAAACTACCAGTGAACAAGTTATGCAGGGGGGTGGGGATGTCCCACCAACCGGGTAAAAGAGTAAAATTGTTAAAGCACATACATGTAAGCTTAAAAGATATTAAGCTTTTAAAGTAAATTTTGTCTGCAGACTGCTTAGGTCGAAGATAGGGTCCCTTACTGTGTATACACATCTAGTATTTACTGCGCTTAAGTTGAATTGACCTTGATTAAAACCCCACCCACCAAAATTTTCTGGATCCGCCCCTGCATTGAAACCACTACACTTCTCTTCTTGCTAAAAGATGTTCACCCTGAATCACATCCCAGGTTCTACAACATACCACTGTTTAATATCACGCATTACTTGAGCTTGCATGCATGTGTTTTCACAACTCTTTTACCTAGTTAGTGAAGGGGGATGCACCCCCCCCCCCCCACCTCCCCGACCGATCTGTTTCTTTTGGTTTGATAACCGTGGGACCTGCTTATTGTAAACAACTTTTACCAAGTGGCAGTAATAAGGTAACTTGAAGTTCGAACAACATACTGAATAATTAGCATTTCAAATTTGCTTACTGTACAGGATCCTTTATATTTTATGAAAGATTTACGTCACAGATGTGAGCAATCATCAGCATGCAATGAATACACGTTTTATAATGGTCCAACAACAAACAAACGCATACCATTAGGAAAAAATCGTGTGCATACAGAAAGATTTTAACAAGTTTTTAGAAACTGAGAAAGCGAAAGTAGAAACTAGAATATTGACCTACTTGTTGTATGCTGATAGCGTCCAGCGGAGCCAGCTGCATAAAATCCTTTTCCTAGTTTCGTCCTACGACTGATTCAAGTTCTGTTGAATTTTCCTGTCTTATTTTTTATCCTAGCACATTTTTCTATCGACACTATCTCTTCAATTCAGTCAAACAAGCTTTTCGATTCAGCATGGCCATGTTTATACATTCGCCATCGCGCTAGCGATGAACTGCGCATGCGTTATGAATGATCGTGTGGCGAGAATATCGGGATTTTCACGGGCTAGTCAATCGTACGCGATTATGATTCGTACAATGTCGGAAGACTTCCACCACAAACAAATATTGGGATATATATCGATGGCAATCGGGGTCTAATTTACGTTCTACTATGCTCAAATTTTGAACATCTTCAAATGGAAGGCTATATTTTCGCATGTAATAGGTTTGATCTGCTTTTATTTAGGCGATTTTGAACTAATGGGTGGCTTTAATGAAACCAATTATTAGTACTGACAATTAAAAAAAGTTCATTAGTGAAAACAGTGGGTGCTCAAAGAAATATAGTATATAAAATTGCTTAAAATTATGGCCACAAGTTTTGAAAATGTTGCTTGTTTTCTTATGTTTCAAGTGACAGAAAGCTTCTGACACAAATTTACATGCATACTTATATAACTTATTAATCTTTCAATGGTTTTACAGATAATTTTAAGCATCTTAACATAATAATAATAATTTATTTAAAATCAACTATTTATATAAGCTATTGCTCTTTTTTGTGCTGATAACAACAACAAATCTACAATTTATTCTTAGAAAGTTATATCAAAATAGCTATAATGAAAATATACTCATCTGGAATGTAGAGTAAACTGTTTGACTGACTTTGATCTATTTATGTGCAGAACATAAAAACACAATGTTCTGAATGGATGTATCATCCATTCTTACAGAAAATAAAATGTATTCCAAATCCTTTATCTTACAACTACTACATCAGGATTTTAAGCTATAAACAAATCTATTTGTGGATCACAGAAATCACAATACTTGATATCTTTATAATATCAAAAGTCATTCTAATTTTAAACATATGGGGACACTTCTACTTTAGTACATATGGGGACACATCTACTTTCAAACATATGGGAACAATTTTAATTTCGAACAAATGGGGATATACGTTATTCACTCATCTACAATATAAGTTATAAACACAATGCATTGGCCACATATATATTATATATGGGTTAAAAACCAAACCAAATGCACTCAAACAGACTACCAGTATATAAGGGATATCAAACAGTTGAAATAAATCACTACTTTAAATAAAATAAAAAAGTTCCTTTTTAAGTCAAACTCTTTTGCTTTATTATTTCTATCTTCCCCAGATTTTAATGCTGGTGGATTTCAAAAGGATTTTCTCAATGAGAACATATTAAGAAAGTACCCATACTGTTTGGTTGGTCAAAATATATAGAATATTGTGCTAAATATAATCAGATTTCACTTACTTTATCTAGAGACATTTAAAACTATTTTTATAACTCTACTATTATAATAAACAATTGTCAGATGCAGACTTGAACGACATACAGTTACTGTAGTGTACAATGAAAATGATGAAATAACAACAAAATGCTTCATAAAATAATAATAATGAATAAAATCATAAAATAAGATAAAAAAGTTAATTAAAAATGCAAAACATATTTCTTTCCTTTTTTTCTCTTTTTGTTGTTGTTGTTGTTATAACACACTGACACAATTTCAGTCATATTTGAACTGTTCAGCTATTTACTGGTAGGGTAGGTCCCCAGCAATTTGTCTGGGTAGAACCACTAACATATTGCAGGTCAGTTGGAAGACTTCCCCACATGAAGTTCGCAACTGGGGCTGAAACCCACACAGTGAGGGGCTGAGGAGTTACAAGTCTGTGACTCTAAGCACTCAGTTATTGGCACCCTTGGCAGAAAGGTATGACGTTCTTATGTATAATGTTCTTGGAAAAATACTAACATTGTTAACCATACGTTCAGTAGGAGATTGAAGTAATAATATAAATCACAAACTAAAGCCTTAAAAATGAAACTTTAAAACATGAAACAGTCCTAGCAGAAGCTTATTTTAAAACAATTTTCTTGATTCAAGAAATATAGCTTCCAAAAAGTTCAATGACATGTTTACTATATGGTGTATTTCTATCAAGAAAAGGGTTATGATTAAGTATGTAAATGTTAATAACTATATAAAGGATATCTCAAAACTGAATAGCAAATGTATTAGATGTAGATGAAAAGTACTCGGTAGCAAATTTTCAACAATATCTCTAGTTCATGTCATAACAGAATGATGTACCAGTATGTGAAAAATACTTTAATTCTTAATTAAACTTACTACATATATAATTATCATGACAACAGAAACAAATGCCTTAACAACAAAATTTGCAAGGTAATTCTTACATTTTACATCAGAGAGATGCTGGTTGTTCACAACTATGGTAGAAAACCACAACATTATGTGATAAAATCAGCATTTTTAAATGCCAATGGCAACCAGTCTTGTCATACATTTTTGTAGCCTTATCTGATGTCATTTGAAACCAAAAGGCAAAAATACTACAAGTATTTTAAGTGGTACTAAATACACATTCTAGATTCCCCCAACTATATAGGTTGTACTGTTTCTATCTGAGAAGCATAATCAATCACAGTATGTGGCTGCTTGTATTGTTTAACATACCACCTAAAAGTAACAAATGTTAAAATCTGTGAAAACATTATGTTCTTTTAAGTGCATTTAACTGATGACGTTATTGACATTCATTAAAGCATTTCACATACAGAATTCTGATTTTTTGTAAAGAAAGTAAACTTTATATATAAGGACACATCCATGGACAGTATGCTATAGTGTGCCACTTTTCTGGATGCTTAATAGTATAATGAGAGAAATTTAATTATTTTTTTAAGAAAGGACCATAGCTCTTAATTTCATTTACGGGTTCTATCGTTGATAGTTTTTAGACAAATACCTTATCAAAGAGGTTAACCAATGTAGAAGCCAGCTATCATGATAACTGCAACTTCTTCTTAAAAAAGTTGAGCTTAAAATAATAATAATAAGATCTGCTGGACGAGAAATCATTATACGCTATCAATCTATGATTGTGATCATACACATAGGGAATGCAGCATGCATCTAATAATATAAATAAGTTATAATAATATAATATAAATTATAATAATAAAATATAAATTTAAAAAAAAAAAAAAATCCCATGTGATAAATTGAATTTATCAGGTTAATTAGTTGTTGTTATTTTCAAATTTTAATTAAATAAAATGTGTTTGTTATTTATTTTTCAACATATATTTATAACATTTTATAATACTGTAAGATACACCTTTTAAATTGGTTGGGTGATTTCTTCAGACTTCTCATCAGAGTCCTTATTTTTATTCCTTGTAACAAGATATTATATATAAATCCTATTTATATGGAACTGTATTGAACAAGATATTATATATAAATCCTATTTATATGGAACTGTATTATCGTCAGGTAGAACATGCACACTTACAATAGTCTAGCAGATCAGCCTTGGAGAGCTAATTATAAACTTGAATGCTATCTGACTATCTTCACTGGAATAAAAGTCAGTCATAACATTACATTAATTTATTTGATAGTCTTGTTTTACGAGTTCTTAATTATGGGGTCGAAGTCTATGGCTACAACATTGCAATGAGAATCGAACATGTTCACTGGTTTTTCTATCAACCTATCAACAATTGCTGGCCATTAAGACCCAAAGTCAGAATTCACTTGTACACGTTGAGTTACACAGAATGTCCCTCAGACAAATTAGACTAATGAAAATAATAAAATATTGGTTAAAATGTTGACGACAAAAAATATATCAAACGTAGTGACCTGGTAATGTTACATGACACGGAGATAACGTTAAGTAAAATGTCTTGGGCATAATACGTGAAAAGTAGACTTGAAGTGTATGGTTTTAGTGAATTGTAGAAATACCAAAGATTAACAAATTATGTTATAAATGTTTAAAAATTTTAAACAACGACTTGACGATTATAACATTCAGAAACTGCATTATGGAAATAAGCCATTCTTCCGAGGCATCTACATATATATTGATTGCTGACTTGAATATTAACATGCATCTAGATACAGTAACAAAATATAAATACAAAGTCGCATTGACCAGCTGAGTGTTCCTTTAAAAGAGGCATGGCGATGGCACAAACCTCAACCAGTGCCAGTCAATAACAGACAACATAAATATTGTCATAAATTAGAAAACATATTTCACCTTCGAATGTTCTTTATATAACAGAATTTTAGATTTTCATAAAAAATATTTTTTTTAGAAAAATACAAAATACAAGTTAAATTATTTTCTTGTACAAGTAAACAGGTACATGTGAAACTGCTGTCATGTTTTAAAAGCCTTTGAATAAAGTAAAAAAAAAAATATCTCAACATTTAATACCAACCTTGATTGTTCTGTGCTCTAGACATGTACCTGTATTACCTTTGTGTTTATATGCACTATTATATTACCACTGCACATGGCTTTCCTAATCATATCATAAGTTGAAAACTAACTTCAAATTGCCATTTCAGTATTACACATGTGTGTTATTAGATGGAAACATTGTTAAACCACCATACCATTGATTATGATGTATATCTATATGCTTGTGTATTAATGGGCTTCTGGTCCGACATAAAAATTAAGTTCTTCTTCACTATAAATAAATTTTATAAGTAAACATAACAAGAAAAGAAGAGGAATTTCTATTAGCAACTGGTTAACACAGCACTACTGAGACTAAAATACTCTATCTCGACAGTTCAAACACATAGGCACTTAAAACCTAGCCTAATTTCACTTCCACAATTCTCTGATAAACAAAGAATGTATCTGAACCAATAAAGCAACTTGGACAGAAAGAAAGATGAGTAAAGATATCTTTTTTAGTAAGGATGTCAACGATTACTCCAGTACTCTAGTACTTGATTGGAAGATTATACTCGAGTATTAAAATCACTATTCAAGTACTCACTACAATGAGCAAGCAGATTTAAAATGACCAAAAATTACTTAAAAACAAATACAAAACACAATACAAATTCAATTGAAAGCTGTGTTCTCTGTAAATTGGGCCCTAGCCAATTGCTGCCAGTTTCTGGACCCAGTTCTCCCACCTTACCACTCGACTGTCTTATGACCATGGATGCTCAATATCCTGTCCCAGCAGACACCCTATTGTCTGTCAGTTAATAAACCCCATCGTCTGGTCACTTCTTCGCTAATTAGTCACTTTTAACCATCTCCTTTCACAGCTTGTGACATGTTAATTACATGTTGATTGTCTCATCACCACCCACCAATTGTACTGATTGGCTCATTAAAGGCTTATCATTAAATGATTGGACATTACACTAAGTACTAATTGGTCAATGTTGTTTACCTGGCAATACCATTAGACTCCAATGTTGCTCTATACGTCTATAGATCCTCTCAAGGTAAGCAACAATTGTTGTATTACAAATTACTCAAATAATAAAGTTGCAAATTTTTCAACCAAACATAACATATTAAGCCAATTCAAGAAATATAATCATATTTAGTGATCTTATATATTGCAATACAAAAAACACTAGAACATGGAGTGAAAACTGAATTTTTATAAAGACAATGACCGAGTAACTCAGGTACTGGATCAGAAACTTAACCAAGTACTTGAGTACTGATTTTACTACTCGTTGACATCCCTGCTTTTTAGTATTATTGCTATAATCATTGTAATAATAATAATAATAATAATAACATTAATAAAAGTTAAGAAAATGATGATGATGATGATGATGATGATAATGATGATGACGATGATGATGATGACGATGATGACAATGATGATGATGATGATGATGATGACGATGATGAATGTGGTGTGAAGGATGATTATAACTGCTATAATTATTATTACTATTATAAGTATTATTATTATTTTTATTATCATTGTTATTATTATTATTACTACTACTACTACTATTATTATTACTATCAGAGCTATGACAACTATCACCATAAGTATTTTTCTATCTTGTATAATATGCAAAAAATATTTTTATTGTCTGTCAAGTTAGGTTAAAATAAATCTGCGATTATATCTAATAATATTTTTATAGCTTTTTAGACATTACATAAAAAAAAAATCAGTCTGTGTGTTCTTATATTATTTATTATGTCAGGTGATTGTATCTTCTGTTGCTTTAAAATCTTACTAGCAAACCCCCAAATAAAAAATTATAATTTTTTTTGTAACAGATATGTGTATGATTCTATGCAAATATTTAAATGATGAATGAAAGAGACATGTAATATTGAACTCCTATGCTTAAAGATGACACTTATAAATGCATATGTACAATAATTAAAACTAAACTGTTAAACTTCTATATATGTGTATATTGTTACAATATCAGAAAATAAAGTATTTCTTCATGTAAGTAGCCATCGATCTGAACAAGTTGCTTTACAGATAAAAGTACAAACATGCAGTTCCAGGTAAAAGTCTCTAATCTTACCTATACAGCTTGCCTGATCCGAGGGCCCCCCTAGCATCTCTACGCGACCCACTTCCCACCCTAGAGCTCGACCCACCTAGCTGAGACATGACAGATCCTGCTGTAGTGGGTCTCGAACCTGACGCCACATTCTGCCTCTTCCTTTTCTCCACAACACCATCATGCTCAATATAAGGTCGAGATGCTGTATTAGGCCTTGAAGATCTTAGCACCTCCTTTTGTGAAGAGGGTTTACTTTTGAAATCTTGGTTTTGAGAATTAACTTGAACAGTTTCATTCTCATCCTCACTTTGAGCTCTTGGGTTAGAGGCTATATTTGTGGAATGATTGAATTCAACATTTTCCTCCATATTTGAGGAAGCAGGACGAGTGTCAGAAGTAGGTCGAAGGTCAGAAGAGGGTCGCGCTTTGTTGCTAGGAGAGCTGGCAATGTGATTGTGGTGTGTTGAAAAGGTTCCGCTAACAACACTGGGGCTTAAAATATGAAAAAAATAATTAAAAAAAAATCCACCTGCTATTGATATTAAAAAAAAAAATGAAATGAGTATAATGACATTAGTGACTAGTAACATGTAAAAGTACTCTGCAAATAAAATGAATTATAACCATGCAACACCACAGATACATAATTATGCAAATATATGAAAGCAAAAGTGTGTAACCACTGGCCAATATATTGAATATAATATAAACTACATGACCACATACCAGTACATGGCACACACAAATGGTGTCAATGTAGTATCAAACACATGTTTTACTGCTGGAAGCTCAGTGAAATAGACTTACTTCATGTGGCCTTGTCAATCTGCTTTTGTAAAAATCAACCAATGTCTTGGCACTGTAGATTTGCACAAAATGAAGATTTGTTCTCAAAATGAAGATTGGTTCTTATGTAATAAAAATACTATTTTACTCAGATTGACAGGACTATTGTCTGATCTGTTGCTATGCTGTTTGACTTTTCCTCCAGCAGTTAGGCCTTCTGTGTTCATTTCATCAAGCATCCACAAACCTGCATAAAGTTATATCACATGTTTATATCTTAAGTGTATTCAATAAGTCATCTGACAGAAACTTCAATAGACATTAACACAATTTTGCTTAGTATTGTCTTACAGGAAAGCCATAGACCTGAGTGATTAATAGCAAAGCATCTGAACACAACACTATGCACTATATATGCTATATATATCATGCAAACACACAATCTATTTCCATTTGAACACATTTACTTAAATGTAGAAATGTAACAGGGACACAAATTTGTCAGTTTATTTTAATATGATTAATATAACAGACATTCCTTGTATGGATGATATTTTCACACTTTTGATGACATTCTTTGTTGTTATCAATAATTGTTAGCAAAAACATCAACAAATTAATGACTGTATACTTGATAGGAAGAAATTAGGTACAAATAGTGACTTTTGATGCATCAGCATGAACACTGGTTAATAAATTAATTAAATGTAACATAGGGAGAACCGCTTACACATTCTCTCCCTATCACCCGGCTACATAAACAACACAAGGAATTGTCATCGGGAAATATTGCAAGGTACAATTCTTCTATTTTTATAATATATTTTATCAATTGTACTAGAATGTGTCAAAACTAATGGCAAATGTGCCATCCATGTATATCTTAAGTAAATATATATATTAATATATATATATATATATATATTTAACAAATACATGTAATACATGGCCTTGAGGGCAATATGCAAGTTTACGGACTGGTTGGTCAGACCAAGGAAGGAATATGGCCTGAAGCGCAGCTGAGGGCCATATACCCTTTGAGGTCTGACCATCAGTCGGTAAACTTGCATATTGCCCTCAAGGCCATGTTTTATTTGTTAAATCCTTTTATCCCTTTTGTTTCTTTTATTTTTAGTATAATTTGCTTTTAAATAATAATTGTATTTGTTCAGTGTGTGAAACATCTCTATCTATCTAAAATGTCTAGTCGTTTTATTATTATTTTCAAGCGATGCAGCAAAAAAATCATGCTCTTTTAATATTTCAATTTTGTTGATCAAATTAAATAGGTAATGTTACTAGACAAAAGAACCAGAATTTCGTTCGTGAAGGTTTCAAAGGAAAAATCGTGGCTTTTTTTCTGCTAAATATGTTCGGAAGAGCTTCAGTTTTGTCACGGTTTTGGTGTTTTTTTTAATCCTTAGATTTGCAGAGTTTAACTAAATCTGTCTCTGATAAAGAGGCGAATCACTTAGCCATTTTGACAGTTTGACAATATCATCTGTTTGTGTTGTTGTAAAATTCGCATGTCGTGAAAATCGTGTTTAAACAGTCAAACAAACTGGATGATGTCATAAACAGTCTGTATAAGAATTATGGACCGGGTAGCCAGTCTGTATGCGATTTATGGACTGGATGACGTTATATTAAATATAGAAGGGCGTACGCTAATGAGGTATATTAAAAAAAGGGAGACAAAATGAGATTAAAGTTGATATACATAATGATATACAGTGTATTGATTGCTATATATTGTATTGATTACAGTGATGTATATACTGGGATCTGACTAATCAGGAAGAAAAGAAAGAACTACTAAGACATGCAATAAATACCATTAGAAAAACCAGCATACAATATATAACATTAGAAACCCAGCATGCAATAAACACCATAAGAAAACCAGCATGGGATGAAACTCATTAAATTATTTAGTGTCATATATGGATCATGGAAAACCTTTATCCTCATAGTCCAATGTTGTGTATTAACTTGTAGGACAGTTTATAATGATCTGTTTCAGTATCATAGTTATCACAAAGAAACAATTAATCATTTATCAATTTATTCCTTTCAAATTAATGTTAAATTTCATTATTCAGCTAAACAAAAAACTATGACGACTATATAACTCACAATAATAAATAATAATTTCCTAATTACCAGCAATAGACATTTAACTAATAACTAACCATCAATAAGAGTCCAATTAACAGCTCTTTGTATTGACTGTCCTTAAATGTAGAATTCCTTAAAACATAATGTATTATTGGCATAAATAGCTGTAACACAGGTAAATTAACTTATTTTATATAATTCATTTCCTGTTTGTGAGTAAAATTTTCATTTATCAAATTTTAAACAATATGTCATTAGGAAAGATCTATATTATATATTTACTACTGCGTTTGTTGAGTCATTAAACTGGGAAATTCAAATGTTAGATCATTATTTTCTTTTAAATGTCAAATTTATTCAAGATGATAAATTATTTGATTTAAACCTTGCCCAACAACACTCAGTGCAGGTGTTCCTGTAAAGATGTTTTCTAAATTAACTCACCTAATTTTAAAATTAAATTTTAATTAACGATAATTAATATAATTTATTTAAGGTGATGAACCATTTAACTGTTACTTTGTCCGAATCACCCAAAACCCTTTCAGTGCAAATGTTATCGTGTGTAAGCCAACTTCCTCTTTTCAAAGATAGAAATTTAATTATTGATTATCAATTATAGTACTCAAAGTGATAACCTCTTCCACCATAACCTTGTTCAGGTCGCCAACACTCTTTCAGTTCAAGAGTACCTGCATGTCAGCTGATTCCCAACACTCTTTCAGTGCAAGAGAACATGCATGTAAGCTGATTCCCAACACTCTTTCAGTGCAAGAGTACCTGCATGTCAGCTGATTCCCAACACTCTTTCAGTGCAAGAGAACATGCATGTTAGCTGATTCCCAACACTCTTTCAGTGCAAGAGTACATGTATGTCAGCTGATTCCCAACACTCTTTCAGTGCAAGAGTACCTGTACATCAGCTGATTCCCAACACTCTTTCAGTGCAAGAGTACCTGTACATCAGCTGATTCTCAACACTCTTTCAGTGCAAGAGTACCTGTATGTCAGCTGATTCTCAACACTCTTTCAGTGCAAGAGTACCTGTACATCAGCTGATTCTCAACACTCTTTCAGTGCAAGAGTACCTGTACATCAGCTTATTCCCAACACTCTTTCAGCGCAAGAGCACCTGTACATCAGCTGATTCTCAACACTCTTTCAGTGCAAGAGTACCTGTATGTCAGCTGATTCCCAACACTCTTTCAGTGCAAGAGAAGCTGTACATTAGCTTATTCCCAACACTCTTTCATTGCAAGAGTACCTGTACATCAGCTGATTCCCAACACTCTTTCAGTGCAAGAGTACCTGTATGTCAGCTACTTCCCAACACTCTTTCAGTGCAAGAGCACCTGTATGTCAGCTAATTCCCAACACTTTTTCAGTAAAAGGATACCTGTACATCACCAGACTCCCAACACTCTTTCAGTGCAAGAATACATGTCAGCTGATTACCAACACACTTTCAGTGCAAGAGTACCTGTATGTTAGCTGATTCCCAACACACTTTTAGTGCAAGAGAAAATGTATGTCAGCTGATTTCCAACACTCTTTCAGTGCAAGAGTACCTGTATGTCAGTTGATTCCCAACACACTTTCAGTGCAAGAGAAAATGTATGTCAGCTGATTCCCAACACTCTTTCAGTGCAAGAGTACCTGTATGTCAGCTGATTCCCAACAGACTTATAGTGCAAGATTACCTGTATGTCAGCTGATTCCCAACACTCTTTCAGTGCAAGAGTACCTGTATGCTAGCTGATTCCAAACACACTTTCAGTGCAAGAGAAAATGTATGTTAGCTGATTCCCAACACACTTTCAGTGCAAGAGTACCTGTATGTCAGCTGATTCCCAACACACTTTCAGTGCAAGAGTACCTGTATGTCAGCTGATTCCCAACACACTTTCAGTGCAAGAGAAAATGTATGTCAGCTGATTTCCAACACTCTTTCAGTGAAAGAGTACCTGTATGTTAGCTGATTCCCAACACACTTTCAGTGCAAGAGTACCTGTATGTTAGCTGATTCCCAACACACCTTTAGTGCAAGAGTACCTGTATGTTAGCTGATTCCCAACACACTTTTAGTGCAAGAGAAAATGTATGTCAGCTGATTCCCAACACTCTTTCAGTGCAAGAGTACCTGTATGTTAGCTGATTCCCAACACACTTTCAGTGCAAGAGTACCTGTATGTTAGCTGATTCCCAACACACTTTTAGTGCAAGAGTACATGTATGTCAGCTGATTCCCAACACTCTTTCAGTGAAAGAGTGCCTGTATGCCAGCTAATTCCCAACTCTCTTTC
The DNA here is from genome assembly GCA_007844125.1 of Sinonovacula constricta. Lineage (NCBI taxonomy): Eukaryota > Metazoa > Mollusca > Bivalvia > Cardiida > Solecurtidae > Sinonovacula > Sinonovacula constricta. The sequence continues at coordinate 10,200,010 of CM017572.1, forward strand.
AGTGAAAGAGTGCCTGTATGTCAGCTGATTCCCAACACTCTTTCATTGCAAGAGTACCTGTATGTCAGCTGATTCCCAACACTCTTTCAGTGAAAGAGTGCCTGTATGTCAGCTGATTCCCAACACTCTTTCAGTGCAAGAGTACATGTATGTCGGCTGATTCCCAACACACTTTCAGTGCAAGATTACCTGTATGTCAGCTGATTCCCAACACACTTTCAGTGCAAGAGAAAATGTATGTCAGCTGATTCCCAACACTCTTTCAGTGCAAGAGTACATGTATGTTAGCTGATTCCCAACACACTTTCAGTGCAAGAGAAAATGTATGTCAGCTAATTCCCAACACTCATTCAGTGCAAGAGTACATGTATGTTAGCTGATTCCCAACACACTTTCAGTGCAAGAGAAAATGTATGACTGCTGATTCCCAGCACACTTTCAGTGCAAGAGTACCTGTATGTCAGCTGATTCTCCTCAACATCAGCACAGTCCATTATAATATCTTCCTCAAGTTTTTCCTCAACAATAATTTCTTCAAGAAATCTGAATCATATTTCAAATCAGTTGTTTTATTTTTTTTCTAAATGATATTTGTTCAATTTCTTTCTATGGAAACATTTCTTTAAGATGTTGAAATATATACCAAAAGTCATGTGGGTTTTTTTTTCTTGTTTTTTGGAAGACAATTCAGAAACCAATTATTATCATTATAGTGATTATTTATTTAGCAGAAAAAGACTAAAAACAAATGTCTGGGTAGAACCACCACAGCACAGCAGGTCAGCTGGAAGACCTTCAGACATTAGTTGCCCCAACTGGGACTCTACAAATGTCTGGGTAGAACCACCACAGCACAGCAGGTCAACTGGAAGACCTTCAGACATTAGTTGCCCCAACTGGGACTCTACAAATGTCTGGGTAGAACCACCACAGCACAGCAGGTCAGCTGGAAGACCTTCAGACATTAGTTGCCCCAACTGGGACTCTACAAATGTCTGGGTAGAACCACCACAGCACAGCAGGTCAGCTGGAAGACCTTCAGACATTAGTTGCCCCAACTGGGACTCAACAAATGTCTGGGTAGAACCACCACAGCACAGCAGGTCAACTGGAAGACCTTCAGACATTAGTTGCCCCAACTGGGACTCTACAAATGTCTGGGTAGAACCACCACAGCACAGCAGATCAACTGGAAGACCTTCAGACATTAGTTGCCCCAACTGGGACTCTACAAATGTCTGGGTAGAACCACCACAGCAGAGCAGGTCAACTGGAAGACCTTCAGACATTAGTTGCCCCAACTGAGACTCTACAAATGTCTGGGTAGAACCACCACAGCAGAGCAGGTCAACTGGAAGACCTTCAGACATTAGTTGCCCCAACTGGGACTCTACAAATGTCTGGGTAGAACCACCACAGCAGAGCAGGTCAACTGGAAGACCTTCAGACATTAGTTGCCCCAACTGAGACTCTACATCATGCAGTGCAAGGCTAAGCAGTCAGAAGAGTTACAACTCTATCACTAAGACATGGGCACCCCACATTCATGTACAGTCTAACTTGTACTAGTGGTCGCGTGTTAAGAGCGGCAATTTTGGTGTAAGCGGTCACTTCAATTCCCCCCGAGCAATTTCTTCTTTAATTTTCTTGTAATAAGCGGTCGTTTGTGTTCTGCGGCCAGCGGTCACCTTCAAACGAAATAATCTTTCCTTAATTGACCCCCAATCAACGGCCAATCAGCAGTCGTCAGTCAATGGACGTGTGAACGCTAATCCCCTTCACCCCACCCACTACACAGTGACAAAGGCGTACTCTGCCTAACTACCTAGTAATTGGCAGCTTGATATGATGAGCGTAGGGATATTGTTGTACCAGTTAAGTAGCGGTGTACTTTAATTACCTTTACTAATGTCAATCTGTGTCCAGTTTGCATAATCACATGTAATTTTCACCAGAGAGTTATCACGTGACAACTCTACTTCCGCTTTTATGTTTAAGTACAAACATTCAGGTGCCGACATTACCCGTTAAGGTTTAAAAGCGCATTGCCGTATCGGCAGCCTTTTTTTAATTGTTTTAGTTAAAAGAGAAAGTAAAACTGTTGCCAAAACAAACTGTTATTTAATTGTTTTATCTTTTATATTAAACTGTATAAATATGGAACATTTAGAACTCGTCAGTATTATCAGTAAGATATCCATCATGTCTAAACGGACGTGCCTGACGCTAGAAGATCGAGTTAAGGTTGTCAAGCTTTTGGATGCTGGCAAAAGTTCGCGGATCGTCGCAGCATAATTTAATGTTGGGCGGACCCAGATCCAGAACATAGCAAAAAGGAAAAGAGAAATTATGGAAGAATTTGACAATGAGAATTGCGAAATGAAACGCCCACGACGATCGACACCAAATGATGACATTAATGAACTATGCCAACGATGGTTTCTTGACGCAACGGCTAGACAAGTGCCTGTCTCGGGTCCACTACTTTTTTTCTTTTTAATATACATTTATGTACACCTATATCAATCTTTTTAATAAAATACATGCACATATAGTTTAAAATTTAAAAATAACATGTAGGAGTACTTAATTAATTAAGAACTTAATTAAGAGATTGCATTTCTTGTAGTCTCCAAAGGGATGTTTTGTATTAAGCAGCCAACTTGTCTTAAGCAGCCAATTTTCGTCAATCCCTTGGGTGGCTGCTTAATACAAGTTTGACTGTAGCTATTTTTAAAAAAGTTTCACTGGTTTTTAAATTCTTCCTTAGCAATAATGTCTTCATGAGTTCTAAATAAAATTCCCAAACTGGTTATTTCTCAAATTATTTTTCACATACTTCCCAAGTTAGAGATTACAGTGGTTTATCAGAAATCTTCTGTTAGTTTACAATTATTTTGTCTGCATCCACTGTTTTCAGAAACAAATCACCAAAACTAGCTTTAAAACAACCTTTTATCTTCTTATATTATTAATTTTGTCAGGAAAAATAAAAAACAAATACATACAATAATCTAATATACTAATACTTACAAAAAATGCTTTAAAATAAAGAATGTTAGAGTAAAGGTTGTATTTTGTTATATGTGTGAGCCATTTCTGAAACTTGTCCATATATCAGATACACCTCCACAGATCGGAATAGCATTATCTTGAATAAATTGAACAAACAGCTAAACTATGATTCCTCCACTGTTTCTGCGACATGCTTCAGGTGACAATGCTTTATAAATTCGACAAGTGACAAAAGTTAACATTTAGCCTTCTAATCATAAAATAATCATACTGAAAGGAAATAGTGTGGATCCTGATCAACAAGTAATGGCTGTAAATAAATGGAGCAGTTGGGGTTAAATTGTTAAGTCAACTGCAGTATTTTAAGTGCTGTTTTCAATTAAGATATGGACACTTATCGATACTGGTTACAACTATCTTGCTAAAGCTAGAAAGTTAAAAAAGAAAGTATGGAAAATAAAAATCAGTTTAAAATATATTGCTGAAATAGTAAATTTGTTTCATCTTATCTGGACTGCTGTGCTGTATTTACAACATGTGCTCCAAACTGTGTTTCATATTCACTGATATTGAAGAATGCTGAAGCAAACAAAATGAGTGTAATAATTGATATTCACTTTTTTGTGTTAGCTTCAACATAAAATTATGATACCAAATAACTTATTAAACAACTAATTAATTATAAGCTTACCTTGGCGGTCCAGGTGTAGCCTGGTTATAAGGGGACATATAGCTGGTCATCCTCTGTAACTGGCTCACATAAGCTGGAGACTTGACTTTCCCACCATGGTTAGATGGGGGGCGAGATCCACCTGTTGAAACATGTCATCATTCATATTCATAGTAACAGTAATATAATAGTAATAGGTATTGTCAACACAGAGATATTCAGTATGTGCATGGTGATGTATTGGCAGTGGGACCACCTGTTGCAAATGTCTATATAAACAGAGTGCTGCCTCCACTCAAGTAGCTTGCTGTGACCACATTGCATGATAGCAATCCAGGCAAGTACATTACCTAGCTCTAAGCTCCTTGCCAGAGACCTTCTCAGGAATTTTTTCTGTTTTGTTTTTAAGTAAAACACAGCTGCAATTGTTCTCATAATAATAATGGCCAGTTCAATATAATTAATGATAGAAGGAAAGACTGATGTCCCGCGCAGCTGGATAGCCTCTTTACATGAAAGATTTTACCCAAACCAATAAATAGATGTACTCAAACTCACACAATGGTAAGTCCAAGAAATTAACAGGGTAACAAATTGGTATCTATACCCATTACATGTATTTTGCTCTGCCTGTACACAGGCTAGCTAGGAGGGGGTGTTGAAAATGCTAGAAAAAAATCATGACATAGCCATACTAAAAAAGATGTTATAATCTTCACAAGCATAAAGAAAATGAAATTGCTGCAAGTATTGTAGTATTCATTGCTTCAGAATAGTTGTAACATTTGAGACAATGAGAACCATTGAAGATAAACTGCTGTACATACTGAGCCCTCCCTGCTATACAAAAAATATACAACTCTGCTTTCAATGTAGTGGACTTACACTTAAGGTTGAGAGCCCAGACAGGCTGACCCACTTTTGTCTGGAATCAGTTGATACTTTAGCAGTTACCTTACAGGTGCCATGTTTTACTGGAGGCTGTATTTCTACACTTCCTGAAGGTGGTTTCATTAAGTGTTGCACTTTACAATCACTTCAACATCGAGTTAACATTTGAATATTTTATTCTACTACAGGATTTTAACTGCCTGACTGCCTTTCATTTCACACCTATCATAGAAATGTGTAGCACTACTTATTGTTGCCCAAGAGATAGAAATAGTTCAGCTGGCAGCTACTTGTGTGAGGCAGCAACTCTTTATACACTGCATTATGAAAATGTAACATGCAAAGACCATTAGAGGGAAATATAACAAGAGCAGTTTGTAGATGCTCAAAGGTTCCCAGTGCTAGATAGTATATCTTAACTCTTACTTAACTAAAACAAAACACACACAAAATCTAAGAAAAAAGAGACATCACTGTATCCATATTAATGTTAGAGCTACCCGCCCTACTGTGATGGATTCTGCTTTTGACAGTGAACAATAAGTTCAAGATTGAAGTGAATATGTTCAACATCTTTAAGAAATGGACCTTAGCAAACAAGTCAATGAACACAATTCAAAGTAACAAAATGGACTGAACAGTTGTCTTTTTGAAATGGGTTCCTCTTTTGATAGTGATTCCAAGTTTGAAGTGAATATCTTAGATGATTTTAAAACAGTTTCAAGAAATAAAACAAAATGGTTTACCAACACCAATGCTAACACTAACGAAAGGGTCGTGACAACAGCTCCACTTTTTTTTTACTTCCCAAAAGTGGTGCTATGAAACGAATGTAGTGCTTCTTAGAATTGATTTATATTCACCTTAACATAAAGTTTTGATTTACCTGTTCGTTCTGTGACAAAGGATTTATCTGGTGGTAGATTATCTATACTAAGGAAAGGTTCTGTCTGAAAAAAAACACAAGAAATAGGTGTGTAACTACTATGTGTATACTGAAGAACACAGATTCAGCAATACCAAGTTTTACCACTATTAACATTATTATACGTGGATGTTGATTTTTTTGGGATTTGTTTAATGGTTAAAGCACTATACAAGCTTGGAGCCTGTCTATATATGTTTATAAAGATGTTTTGCAATTAATATAAGTAAATATTAATGAACATATATTAATCTGAAGCATATATAGTGCTGACATTAATGTAATGCCATGCGGAAAACATGTTACACAATACCACATATTACTCTGGTCTAGCATTCCTTTCTGTCAACAGGGTGACTGAAGGGATGACTTTCCTGCAAGAAGAAGCACCGGGAGAACTCAACTCAGTGGTGGACTACGTTGAAAGTATGTATGTGTCTGGGTCCTTCCAGTGTGTGGCCACAGATGTGGTAATGCGGTTCCGCAGGACACCCCCCAGATTCCCCCCTAGTGTGTGGAATATCCATGAAGTGACCATGAGTAAAAATCATCGAACCAACAACATCTGCAAATCATGGAATAACGGATTCAAGCACCTCGTCGGAACCCCAACCTATCACTATGGACAGTCATCGCCAGCCTGAAGAAAGATGTCGCCCATACAGAAACCGAGAACCTACAGCACCAACATAGGATCCAGCCAAAGAGGAGGAGAAGAATGAAGAACATCAACCACCAGAACCGTCTGAAGACTTTGTGTAACTAACTCATCGGAGGGGAGAAGAATGTAAAGGAGTTTCTGGCTGCGATTGGACAGTGTATTAGGCTTAAGTAATTCTTACGTGATCTGTTGGACTCTACATACCGGTATATTGTTGTTATTTACCATGAACTATGTAATTCTGTATTGGGTCTTCAGAATAGTGCTTAATATTTTTGTACTTTTCATATTTGCTTTATTGTATGCTGTAGTGCTTTGATATTTATTCTATAATTTATGATCATTTGTCATCAAATGTGCTTTATTTTATGCTGTAAATACTGAGTCATTTATTCAATGTAGTGCTTTTGATATCTTCTTTAATTTATGGTCATGTGATATATTTCATGCTGTAAATACTGTGTTCAATTTATTCAATGTAGTGCTTTTGATACCTATTCCATAATTTATTTTCATTTGTCATCATATGTGCTACATTTTGAACATTGTTATATTTAATATAATTATAAAATTATAATATTATTCAATAAAGATTTAAGATAAGTGAGATCGAAATACATTCACATGTATGCCATGTTGTGTATAAAAATTGATACTATGTTACTGAAAATAAAATATAAGGTTAAAGTTTGCAGACTTAATTTGTTTTTATTCAAAATAAGTTAATTAAACCAATTTTCTACTCATAACAGGTTGCATAGTGATAATATATTCTATTATTCACTTAATAATGGGACTGTCAAACTGAGATGGGACCAATTGTCCACCCTGTCAAAAATGGGATGGGACCAATTGTCCAGCCTAGCAAAACTTCATGGGACCAATCGTCCACCCCTGTCAAAAATGGCATGGGACCAATTGTCCATGGGATCAATTGCCCTACATTCGAGGTCAACACCTGCTAATTTCACTTGTCACACGTGAAACTGGCACATTTAGCCAGTACACTATTGAGTGATAATTTTGGATTATAGATGATGAATTTGAACAGATTGAATAGGTTATGACAAGTAACATTCACAAAAGATTAGTATTATAACATAATATGACATGATTAACTTAAATTATGTATTCCAGATACGAACATAATTAAATGGTTGCAAGATTACTTTTTCCATAGAAACATATGGCCCAATGTTAACTGATTTACTGGTTATCTGTCTGCAGGCACTGACGTATTTACAAAATAAAAACCATGCTTGTACATACTGATCATACATTCATTTTATTACATTGTTAATTTGCTGGGAAGAAGGATGTTCAACATGCAACAGGTAAGTATAACATAGATTATCGAAGAGTGTTTGATATTGTTTGACCACTAAATAAACCAATTATATCAGAACCAATTAAATATAGATATTATGATCATTAGCATAAAGGCAAAAATGCTGAATGACAAATGACTTAATAGAATAACAAATAAACTTGGACTGGTATGATATAATACACTAATTTAACAATTATACAGCACTATCAATAATCTTAAAAGATATAAAGTAGGTGATATACCGTATTCACTCGTGTAATCGCCGCACTTTTTTACCCGATTTTATTATTAAGGAGTTGAGGGTGCGGCCATTCTATAGGTGTAAGGCCTTGGGACATTTTTTCTAGAACGATTCTGCCGATTTTTGTGATGCCATGCGTCTAGATGAGCTCTCTAAGTAGGAGGTTGCAGACGATATGAACGAGATAGCGCCGTTCTATGCTTTTGTCTAACCAATGTGAACATATTCCATAATTTATAAATGACTTCCTAGTTTTATCTCTTGTATCATATTTCTGAATGTTTGCATCATCAAACAATTTCACCCAGCTGTCATGTGCACACTACCATGCAGATCAAAGGATTTCATAGTATAGCCGATAAAACAACACAGCTTTGATACGAGGCGACAATCACCTTGACGAGGTGAAAAATGAACAGGAGCGTCAACCAGTCATGCTGTCTCAACAAAAGGGTTAATTGGTAAACTGTGACTGTATTTTTGACACGTTGCGAATGTATCTAGTCTCAGTCGCACTGCTATCCTGTAGCTCGTGGCGGCATGAAATTAATTTCTTTGATCTACGTCACCAAGTCTGGTATGACAGTACACGATATATCGGGGAACAGTGCATGGAGAAATGTAATCGGCAGCTGCTTATAAAAACACATTGTTCACTCCCTCACTGTCAAACTGCTCCGATCGATATCACCTTGACAACAGCTTATCTCAGAGTCAGTCACTTGACCTGTGTAATGAGGCAAGTCTACACAGAAACGCCAAGTAAATTACAGCTTGGTGTATTTAGCAGACTGAAGTTGAAAATTTGTTTAAGTGTTTACTGACGGATAATAAGCTGTGTTTGTGGTCATTTTGGAGGTGCGGCCATTACATTGAATTAGGATTGTTTCTTCAAATTTTGCGGTCATTTTGGGGGTGCGGCCATTACACGGGTGCGACCATTACAAGAGTGAATACGGTAATACACTGATAGTAGGCAAAGGATAATTTATGGGAATTGAAGACACAGAAACATTATAAAAAATACAACATTTTGAGTTTCAAATGGCATAACTGAAATTATTTATAACAATACAATTAAGAAATTACAGCATTATTAACATGCTGATGTTGATATTACATTGGATGCAAGAAAGCTGTTCTATGGTGACACAACAGGATTTTTATACATAAAAAATAGCATGGCATTATCTACTCAACACATTTAAATTTAATTCAATATAACAGTTGCATTTATTTAAATTTTTTGTAAGAATACACACTTTACTGAAACATGATAAAACATTTACCAACACCTCCACAGATATTTACTTAACCTCCAAATAAACTTTACCGTATGATCAATTTACAGAACTTGTCATTTAGTGAAACCTCCTTAATCTTTTGTTTCGTTTTTGTTTTATTTTATTGTGTTTATCATCCCACCAACAGTATTTCAGTTATCTTGAGAAGGTGTCCACTTGAAGCAGATATAATGCTGCCTTCACAGTATACAGCATGCCTTGAAGACCTGGCATGATACTACACTCAGTCACATTATCCTGACACTGGGCCAACCAGTCGTTAAACTACCCTTATATTTGCTTGAGCGTTAGCAAGGGAGCTATACCAATACCATTTTTTACAACTTGGTATAGTGCAGCCCAGGATCAAACCCCTGGCCTCCCATACCTAGAGCCAATGCTCTACTCAATGAGCTACCAATGCAAATCTTAATTTTTTGTGTGGATTGCATCACATAATTCATTTGCATATCTGAAGAAAATAGCTATTTACGCTTTGTGCAACCTTTGACCCAAATCTACAAAAACCAAAGGAAAATTAACAAAACAATCAGCATAAGCTCAACAATAACCTAAACAACACCTACAACATAAAATGACAGAAATCATGAATAAATTTAAATAAACTTTTACTGTCACAATCAATGACAGCACATTATGTCATTGGGTTTTATCATTTTTTACATACTTCTGCTAAATGTACACCACAAGACCTCATATGACAGTATTGTAAAGGTGCTCTCTACACAAGGGTTTGTGGTTCATAGACAAGAACACTGACAACTGAAAATCAAATTCTCAACTTCTTACTTCATGTGGTTTTATCGGTCTGCCTCTTGATCTGACAAAATTGGATCGGTCTGTCATAAGCTCCGACATTTTGCTGCTACGATTTGTTTTTCTCGATTTTGCAGATGACTGGGTAGTCCTTGTGTTTGCACTTTGAGCCGTTTCACGAGATAAATAGATGTCATCATCTTCTTGAAGTTCTGAATCGACCCCTGGAGTTCTTCCATTGACATGTTGATTGTCAGCCGATGTATCTTTTTGTGACTGCATATTTGTGCAGTTTCTTATGTATTGATGAAAGTTAATATTTTAAACGATTAAACTCTATTTATTTCTAGGCATAGCCTATAATAACTGGTATTAGCTTACAGTAGTGCAAAATGTTATTATTGTCATAATTTTTGTGAGATAGCAACGGTGTCCGCCATATTGTTTACAACCAAACAACACATTTGCTCCATGAAAATAGTTCCATAATTGTTAAAACTTGCGTAAGCGAAATCAGGTTTTCTTTGTGATATGTTTTCGAAATTAATTTTATCTTAAATCATGCTTCACAACATTCACTTCAATGAACATACATAACAAAGACGATAACTGTGTTGTATTGTAAGTAATATTCATTCGCTGCAGGTGCTTTTCTACGAAGATCCAGCGGAAACCACAAAATTAAAGCCAAACGAAGTAAAACTGGTAGATCTCACGTTGTCACTAAGATCATCAAAGAGCGTTTATTTTACTTCACACTAACATTATATTTCATTACTTGGCGATAAGAATTCATTATTACAAATTGGCAACAAGTGACTTTTGCATTTTGTTACATTTGTTTGTCCTATTTACTTTTTGATTATGTTTTGTTTTATTCATTCATTTCTAATTGTTTTAGAAACGAATGGCGAGCAATTTACTTTTCCACTTAGTGATGATTAAATAAATTCTGACGTTGTAAATAAAAGTTGAATAAATCGCCATCATCCATTTGGACAATTCCATAAAGAATATGGCACAAATCATCAACAAGTTCTAATAACTAAACGTGCCGCAAATACAGTTTATTGTTTCAATTATTGTCTTTTTCATGTATGTGTAATTATTGGTAGTATGCTTTTTGTACTAGGAACCGTTATATTTGACCCTTAAAAATGAGTCCACATCAGTGAAGATCCATTATCTTGGCAGCCATCGTTGATGGCAACTTCAGGGGATTTTCAGATGAATTGTAGGATATCTAAACGTAAATTTTACCTTCTTGTTATTTCTTCATTTGTGGTCCAAAAATTAGAAGCTATACACCATTTTTAGAATGCAATATTTTTAAAAATGATAAGTGCACAAAGAATTTATACACAGAAATAAATAAAGATATTGGCTCATCCTTGAACAAAATGAACAGTGTATCTTTTGGGGTTGGATTTCTTTTAGCTTTTAAACTATCAAAATATAGTTTTGATATTTAGAAAAAAAACTTTATAAAAGCTGTTAAATTTGATATAAAATACATTAAAATAGACTGAAAAGTAACAACACAGCGGTGAGTTTAATACAGAACACAATTCCAGATTTCAATGGCTTATCATTGCCTATTATATCACATGGAAACTATCTATATACTAACAGGGTCATCTATATGAGAATTTAGTGCAGAACCTAAAATGTTCGTTTGTTAATAAATTATGTGCTTAATTATTATAAGTACATTATATATCATGGTGTCAATTAATTTCAAAGATAATTCAATTTAGTTGTAATTATACATTTATATTTAATAATTTTAATTGTATGGCTATCATGTTATGTCAAATCCTTTAATTGATATGTATTTGATATAATTATGCATTTCTACATTATAATTTGACGCTGTTAACAAATAGGAGTTCTAAAAAGAATGTATATTTATATTATTTTTAATTACATAAGCAAAATATTTGATTCTTATGAGAAAACATCGCTCAACAAGGTAATTTGGCGCGAAGATCAATCGTATCAGGTCGCGGCTCATTTTCCAGGTTATAGTCACTTTATACAGAATAGAACAGGCTTTCTGTGCTTAATGCTCACTATCTATTTTAATATGTATATAAGGTCATATGATCTATGTAGCGAAGGGCCAGGGCAAAATCCCGTTATAGATTTAGACAATGGCTCTGAATCATATAGTTAATATCGACAATGACTTACTATCATATAGTTGTAATTTATGGATGTCATTAGCAATTACAGATTTTTGCGGTGTTCAATGTTCCTTGAGTAATCCATTAGCGTATCGGATTTTTCCGAGAAACCCAATCTGTTTGATAATTTTTAATTCATAAGGCATGTTAAATGCATAACCTCTGTTTATCAATGACCATTGTGCCTACAGATTTATTCTTGTCGAATTGTTATCTTCTAGATTTCTTGTACAAACAGATTAACTGTTTTCAGCGTTTAGAAAATCCCTCGTTCTCAGTCCAGAAATATTTGTCTAAATGTTAGCACTTCATTACATTTGAGAACTAATTAAATATAAGCGTTTAGAAATTTAGAAATAATCAACAAACGAGTAAAGGACAAGTAAAACGTATATTCACCACCAATATTCTGAATGTGCATGACAGAAAGAAGGAATCGGCCGCAATAGCTCGAGTGGTAGAGCGTCGGTTTGGGGATCGGAAGATCGCGGGTTCAAACCCCGGCCGGGTAAAACCAAATACTTTAAAGTTGGTAGTATTGGCTTCCCTCCTAACGCTCGGGGCTAAGGGGACAGCACTACGCCTAGCTCGCCGGTGTCAGTTTAATGGACCGGCCAGGTTCAGTCCCTGGGCACCTCATAAGTGCCCCTGTGCTATAATGATAGAAAAGTCGCTGCACAGTATCGGCAAAAATGCCGCAAAATCCCATCCCATCCCACTGAACGAAGGCATTAACACTGTTCCTAAAGTTCACTAGTGACCAAACACAAAATGACTTTTGAGACCTTCGGCGACTCGCGCACTCTTGATTTGATTTTAGATAACCTCATGACCACGGCCCTAATTGTTGTCATATAAGTGACGACTAACTATGCTCGGGTAGAAAGACCCTATACACATGTAAATGTAGAACCACCGTCGCCCCCCCCCCCCCCCCCCCAAAGACAGTTGGAGTACATGTCCATGTGAAAGTTCTTGGCCTGAACGGTGAACCTCGGGCGCCCGCACAATCTGCAGAAGTAGTAGCCACGCCCAGTCAAAAACGATATTTTTACATGATTTTAAATTGGTTTCAGTCATATTGGTAAAATATCTATGAAAGGGACACAAAACAATCGTTTGGAAGTGTTTGAGTACGCCAGTTGGTACATTTTGCTATATGTAAATTGTTTTGTTTTTGAAATACGTCGCAGCGACCAGTTGTGATCATCATAGCGACACCCAGCTATTTGTCAGAGGAAGATCCCAGACAATGGTAGGTATTACCACCCACGTACCGCAAGACAGCTGGAAGACCTCCATACGTTAAGTCCATCGCCCCAAACGGGACTCGAACCCACGCGATGGAAGGCTAAGCAGTTAGAGGAGTAACAAATTGGTGGGTCTACCACTACGCCACGAACGCCACTCTATATGTACAATCTATTGTTTTTTTTCATCACATTTTATCAAGTTCTTGTTTCTTTGATTTACAACGTACATCCAACAAACACAAAAATTGGGAAACTGTTGGCTGTAATCATTTGTGGTACCTAAAAGTGATGTGATTGCCTTTCAAGGGTCAATTTAATGTGCTTATGTCTTTTTTATTATATAAGAACAATTGCTTAAAAGATAAATATGTCCTATAACTGATCATGTGTCGTAATTACGTTTGGATAAAAACATAGACGTTATACGTTTATTTGTAGACAGTTGTTTATTTTTTGCAACGTCTATCATAAATAGGCAACACGCAATCACTTGACACCAGCCTACGTTCGAACACCTGCACTCTACAGTGGCGTAGCTAGCTAAGATATTGTAATTTGTACGCATGGCCGCTAATGGTGTCCAAAGGGGTATGTTTTTTCATGGTGCGAATAGCGTTATTATTTGATTGCAATGCATAAAGATATCCCCCTTATAGCGTAAGATTTTTATTGCAGATTTAATTGATTTATCTTTTAATTTTGGAGACAATGTGTATGCAGCTGCGTATTCAGCGTACAGGCAGCCAAGCGCCTGCTCTAACTCACACATTGAACACTCTTACATCAACGCATGCACGCACGCAAACACTTGACACTAGCACACGCACGCGACATTGACACCAGCGCACGCAAACAATTGACACTAGCATAGCACGCGACATTGACACCAGCGCACGCTAGAAACACTTGACACTAGAACACGCACACAAACACTTGACACCAGCGCACGCAAACTCTTGACACCAACGCATACATGCAAACACTTGACACTAGCAAACGAATCGACATTGACACCAGCGCACGCTAGCAAACACTTGACACTAGCACACGCACGTGACACTTGACACCAGCGCACGCTAGCAAACACTTGACACTAGCACACGCACGCAAACACTTGACACCAGCGCACGCAAACACTTGACACCAACGCATGCATGCACACACTTGACACTAGCACACGCACGTGACACTTGACACCAGCGCACGCTAGCAAACACTTGATACTAGCACACGCACGCAAACACTTGGCACTAGCACCCGCACGCAAACACTTGACACCAAAGCATGCATGCACACACTTAACACTAGCACACGCACGCAAACACTTGACACTAGCACCCGCACGTAAAAACTGACATCAGCGCACGCCCGCAAACACTTGACACTAGCACACGCAAGTGAACACTTGGCACTAGCACCCGCACGCAAACACTTGACACCAAAGCATGCATGCACACACTTGACACTACCACGCGCTCGCAAACACTTGACACTAGCACCCGCACGTAAAAACTGACACCAGCGCACGCTCGCAAACACTTGACACTAGCACACGCAAGTGAACACTTGACACCAGCGGACGCTCGCCAACACTTGACACTAGCAAACGAACACAAATATATGGCGCCAGCTCACACACGCACACAAGTAAAACACTTGACATAAGAAAACCATTGCATACCAAACGATAACAAACATCTTGCCATGAAGTAAATGAAAGGTAATGCAGCATAAAAGTAGTAGCATCAATAGTAGCAGTAGTAATAGAAGTACAGTAGTAGAATTAGTATTAGAATTAGTAATAAAAGTAGTAGTAATAGTAGTACAGTAGTAGAATTAGTAGTAGAAGTAGTAGTAAAAGTAGTAGTAATAGTAGTAGAGTAGTAGAAGTAGTAGTAGAAGTAGTAGTAATAGTAGAAGTAATCGTAGTACAGTAGTAGAAGTAGTAGTAGAATTAGTAGTAACAGTAGTAGTAATATTTGTTGAAGAAGTAATAGCAGTAGTAGTAGTAGTTGTAGTAGTAGAAGAAGAAAAAGAAAAAATAGTAGTAGTAGCAGCAGTAGTAGCAGAAGTAGTAGTAGAAATAGTAGTAGTAGTAGTAGTAGTAGTAGTAGTAGTAGTAGTAGTAGTAGTAGTAGTAGTAGTAGTAGTAGTAGTAGTATTTAGTTTTGTGTTCATTTGTAGAGGTAGTGGTTTCGATGTTAAACTGTATCTTGCGTGCAAGAATTAGGTCGGTCACATGCCAGCAGAGACAAGGATATATAATTAATGATTTATTAATTGACCGATGAATAAAAGCATTTTTTGCATTCGTTAGCGGCTGTGTTGTTGTGTCAAGCGGAGCTTAAATAGTACGCCCGGTACTTAGTAAAAGTAGACAACTCAAATACGCACCATCACTACGCTTACAACTGTTCATTCATACTTTTCACGTGACCTAGAAAAAGTAGATGGCGCCTTGGAAGCAGGTGCCCCTACGTCACAGATCCTAATTTGGAATAGTGTCAATTACGGAGTACGAAAACAACGTATTGTGTACATTCGCTTGCGGATTTACATGTGTTTTGATAACAATTAAGCGTCCGATGTACGAATTATATTTTTTAATAAACGCTTGATGAAAGAAGTGTAACGTTGCAAGGAATTCTCAAATCGGATATTTTCTGGTGAGTTTGGAGCGTACCCAAGAAATGAATGTTTATTTATCTCGGGATGTTAAAGGGATCATTGGACTAAAAACTCTTCACTACACCGTGAGTATGTTTACATGTGCATGTGTGTTCATGACAGTTAGTGCACTTGATTCGTTATCTTATCTCATATCGGTCACACGAGTTTCCCACAACTGACAGCAGCCGAAAGTTGTAATAGTTAAACTGAAGGGGGATTTTTTTCTCGGTTGGTCGGCCATTTTTCATGACCTGGTTAGGTCATGGCCTGGAATGGCTCAGAATCAGAATTCTAGTTAATTAGGCCAGATAGTTAAGCTGCTTTGCGGTGATCTAGGTCAAAATTTCATGCAAATATCATCTATAGCACGTTCATAGGCTGTCATCACGTGACATTGTTGCGATACAATACACGTGCATGCTAATTGGGACGAGTTAATCCGTTGATCTCGAAGTGTGATCGGTGTGTATGGCTTGACCTTAGCGTGGTCAGGTTTAACTGGGAGTTCGTTAACTGCTGATTAATGCGTGCAGCCAGAATACACGCATGCGGGTGCTGTCAATTTCTTTCTCTTGGTCTGTATTAAACCAAGAAAAGAAAGTATTAGGAAACATATTTTAATGAATCATATTTTGTGTTTAAAGTATTATTTAATGTTGATTTGTTAAGTCTATTGACTCAGTTGAACTGCCAGTGTTGGGTAAGTAAGGGTGGTAGTATAATTGGAATTTGGTCACAAATATTTACACACTTTTACTCTTCTCATCTGAAAAGATAAGGATTTGGCAATGTAAACCTGAAAGTTAATTGAGAAGTGAATGTACTATTTAAAAGGGACTTAAGTTCTTTGAGCTCCTTTCAAAATGTTAATGATTTTCATTATTATTGAACAGAACATGCACTTTATTTCTGAAGTATACCTACAGTATATTGTCAGTTTATAAACAGATAAGTTAATATTTATAGAAAAAGGTCTCACAAAAAACAACAGCACACTAACAAACAAAACAAGAAAAAATAAGCAAACAGTCTCACTATGAACATTTAAACCCATTAGCCCATTATGCACACACACTAACCACACATCCAAGTTTCCAACACTATTACACAAGGTTAGGGTCAAGAATGTGGAGAAAATGTCGCTTATAATGTATTTAACAAAGTTAAGATTGAGAATGTTTGGAATTGTAGATATCATAAATATTGTATGTTGAACAGGTTAAAGATATAGAACAGTATTTAAGGTAGTGAATTACTGGAGTGCCTTATTTCCTTCAGGTTTTTCTGTCATTCTTGTTTATTTAATTTCAACTTTTTTTTACAATGTGACAGTTTAATAGTGTCAGTTCTTTAAATATTGCATAATTATTTTAATACAATTTTTTTTAATGATTTTCTTCTTTTGTTGTTGGTAAGTTTATTTTAAGTCTCCTCTTACTTGAGCACCTAATAAAGAAAAAACAACACATGTTATCAGTATAATTACTTCAAAAATTTTTACCCTTAGTTGAAAGTCCATTTTAAAAGGAATTTAATTGACAGTTTTAACATATTGAATACATCATTAAATTTATTGTATCATGAATGTCAATAAAAAAAGTGAACATTTGAAGTGCTAATGCTATTCATAAAATTATATAATAATAATAATATATTTATACCTACATAAGAGTGTCAAAACAATGTCAAGAAAAGATGTCCTTCATTAAGCTAATACAAGAACAACAACCAGATGTCCTACATTAAGCTAATACAAGAACAACAACCAGATGTCCTACATTAAGCTAATACAAGAACAACAACCAGATGTCCTACATTAGGCTAATACAAGAACAACAACCAGATGTCCTTCATTAAGCTAATACAAGAACAACAACCAGATGTCCTACATTAAGCTAATATAAGAACACCAACCAGATGTCCTTCATTAAGCTAATACAAGAACAACAACCAGATGTTCTACATTAGGCTAATATAAGAACACCAACCAGATGTCCTACATTAGGCTAATACAAGAACAACAACCAGATGTCCTACATTAGGCTAATATAAGAACAACAACCAGATGTCCTTCATTAAGCTAATACAAGAACAACAACCAGATGTCCTACATTAGGCTAATATAAGAACACCAACCAGATGTCCTACATTAGGCTAATACAAGAACAACAACCAGATGTCCTTCATTAGGCTAATACAAGAACAACAACCAGATGTCCTTCATTAAGCTAATACAAGAACAACAACCAGATGTCCTTCATTAAGCTAATACAAGAACAACAACTTGATGTCCTACATTAGGCTAATACAAGAACAACAACTTGATGTCCTACATTAGGCTAATACAAGAATGTTTGTGTCATTAGTTTCCATTTTTACATGAATTATTGTTTTCTAGTTTTGGCTTCTGTTGCCATAGCAATCATGCCAATGGTTTATATATTAGATTTTTTTATTCAAAGGTATTAATGTTGTGGAAACTTTATTCTAACTCTAAAAACACAGGTGTTTTATGTAAAATTATATATAAAGTTTCCTGTGATGTCTCCTGTTTTTACTGATTTCTAATTTTGTGTTATTTTCATGAAATCACTGCAGAATGTTTTCTTAGAGATTATAATAAAATTATAGTATTAGTCTAAAATCATAAAGGTAACATAAGCAGGTGAATGTTAATAAAAAAGAAACTTCTTTATTTAATACTCTTACAGTAATGATCTGTTTAAAATATTGCTATATGAAGTTAGATTAAAAAAAAAAATCTTAAACCAGAAGTCTTACATACTTTTTACAAGGATTGTTTTGTCTTTGTTATTATCATTGTTCAGTCATATTTCCAATGGAAAAAGTATACCTTTTTCCAATTCTTACATAGTAATTTCCATTTTAGACAAAATTATGTTAGAGTCATAATCTTAATCCGAAATATACGATTTTTGTAACAAATTCAGTATGTTTTGTTGCTTAGTTGTTTTGGTGCATAGACATATGAAGAAAAAGATCAACTGTTAACTTTAATATATGAGATCAATAAAAAAAATCCCAAGGTCAGAATCTTGTGCATGCATGCTTGCATGCGTGCGTGTGTGTGTGTGTGCAAAAATTCCAAAGGAGTTTGGTTTGGGTCTTCCCAATTTTATTGGAAAACATCTCTTCAACAACAATGTCTCTCATGATTGAATCCCCATTGCATACCTTAGGTTTGCAGGTATTCTATAATTCACAAGGTCCATTAAGCAAGTGAAGGCTAGGTTAAGTGAAAGTTGAAATGAAACTAAGATCTGGCTGATAACATTCCATTTGGTATTTGCTCAAAGAATAGGCCTCTATGGCAACATAAAGAAATTGCCGTTAAGTTGGATATGAACCCAGGTAATGGATCAATGTTTGTTATCACATCAACAATCTTCCAGTCATCCACAGACAATGTCCACATGAACCAGTTATAGTGTTGCCTTCACTGTGTATAGCATTGAGTGAACAGTTAGCGTTAGACCACACCCAGTCACAGTATCCTGACATTGAGCCAACCAGTCATGGAACAACTGTAGTGCACTTATATTTCATATAATCTTAGCAAGTGAGCTGTATAAATACCATTTTAATGACTTTGATATATTGTTTGACCCCAGGACCTACACCCCATTGAATTGACATTCTACCAATTAAGCTAGCATGTTCCAGCCCATAGTTATATACAAAAATAGGATTATAGTATAAGGCAAACAGCTAATTTAATTTTTTTCCTGTTTTTGCTAAAAAATACAAAACTTAGTTAAACTACAATAAATTCTAAGTAAAACTCTGTCCTTTAATTATTGATTACATTATATGTGAACATGTTGTCCTTTTAAAGAGCACACTGCCTACCGGTTGGAAAAATGAAAAGAACGGGTTTTCAACTAGTTTTAGTTATTTAAAACTCAAAAACCTAGTCCAGCTTAAAACCACTGATGTGAGACCAGCTTAAAACCACTGATGTGAGACCAGCTTAAAACCACAGATGTGAGACTAGCTTAAAACCACAGATGTAAGACCAGCTTAAAACCACAGTTGTGAGACTAGCTTAAAACAAATAAGACCGGCCGCAATAGCTCAGATGGTAGAGCGTCGGCTTGCGGATCGGGAGGTCGTGGGTTCGAACCCCGGCCGGGTCATACCAAAGACTTCAAAGTTGGTAGTAGTGGCTTCCCTCCTAACGCTCGGGGCTACGGGGACAGCATTACGCCTGACTCGTCGGTGTCAGTATAATGGACTGGCCGGGTTCAGTCCCTGGGCACCTCATATAAAGTGCCCCTGTGCTGTAATGATAGAAATGTCGCTGCGCAGTATCGGCAAAAATGCCGGCTAATCCCTAAAACAAATGATGTGAGACCAGCTTAACACCACAAATGTGAGACTAGCTTAAAACCACTGATGTGAGACTAGCTTAAAACCACTGATGTGAGACTAGCTTAAAACCACAGATGTGAGACTAGCTTAACACCACAGATGTTATGTCATGTGTATACATCATAAACAATACAATGATTGGCTTGATAGTGACTGACACTATGTGCAGATTATATCGATCTTGGTGTCATGTACTGACTTAAAACTGTAAGCAAGTGACTTTAATTTGTTACCATAGCTTGAGACTAATCTGAAAATACTGTTCCACTTCTATACTTTTTTTCTAGGCTCATTGAACTGGTGGTCAAACTCTTATCCACTTAAACTTATGGCTAACCCATAATAAACATAATATATCTTTGTATACCAATACAATACAAAGAAAATTAAATGTCACGGCATTGCTAGAGACCTAGCAGCAAACGGTGTGGGTCTGGATCAGTTAGTCAGCTCCCTGTCCTGTATGGATCTGGATCAGTTAGTCAGCTCCCTGTGCAGTATGGATCTGGATCAGTTAGTCAGCTCCCTGTGCAGTATGGATCTGGATCAGTTAGTCAACTCCCTGTGCAGTGTGGATCTGGATCAGTTAGTCAGCTCCCTGTGCAGTGTGGATCTGGATCAGTTAGTGAGCTCCCTGTGCAGTGTGGATATGGATCAGTTAATCAGCTCCCTGTGTATTATGGATCTGGATCAGTTAGTCAGCTCCCTGTGCAGTATGGATCTGGATCAGTTAGTCAGCTCCCTGTGCAGTATGGATCTGGATCAGTTAGTGAGCTCACTGTGTAGTATGGATCTGGATCAGATAATCAGCTCCCTGTACAGTGTGGATATGGATCAGTTAGTCAGCTCCCTGTGCAGTATGAATCTAGATCAGTTAGTCAGCTCCTTGTGCAGTGTGGATCTGGATCAGTTAGTCAGCTCCATGCACAGTGTGGGTCAGGATCAGTGAGTCAGCTCCCTGTACAGTGTGGATATGGATCAGTGAGTCAGCTCCCTGTACAGTGTGGATATGGATCAGTGAGTCAGCTCCCTGTGTAGTGTGGATCTGGATCAGTTAGTCAGCTCCCTGTGTAGTATGGATCTGGATCAGATAATCAGCTCCCTGTGCAGTGTGGATCTGGATCAGTTAGTCAGCTCCCTGTGCTGTATGGATCTGGATCAGTTAGTCAGCTCCTTGTGCAGTGTGGATCTGGATCAGTTAGTCAGCTCCCTGTGCTGTATGGATCTGGATCAGTTAGTCAGCTCCCTGTGCAGTGTGGATCTGGATCAGTTAGTCAGCTCCCTGTGCAGTGTGGATCTGGATCAGTTAGTCAGCTCCTTGTGCAGTGTGGATCTGGATCAGTTAGTCAGCTCCCTGTGGGATCAAACTAATGACATTAGGCCTGATTAATTGGTGCTTGGCAGGTGAAGTGCAAACAAAGATTTCTTTTTTAATAGCTGTTGGTTTACATGTTCTTGAAACTGATAAAATGATCATATGAAGAATGAGTGTTCTGTATGTGAGTGTAAACACTTGAGTTCAGCACTGACTTTTGGGTCATCACCCAATAAATCTTTTCTGTTGTGTTTAATCCATTGCTATTTAAAGGAGTGCCCTTTGAGACTTATAATTCAGTGAAAGCTTAAAAGGTTTAGAATTAGAATTCAGATAGTTTTTGGTGTAAAGTAAGAAATTTTTGCAACAGTTAATGTAAAGCTCTCTCTTGCTTTTACTCTTTCATTATTTTTTTTCTTGCTGCAAATAGAGAATTTGATTTGTCTATTTCTCTAAAAAGAAGTAAGTGATCTTTTGCCAAACAGGATAACTAGGTGACAGATTCTTCCATAATTAATGATGTGCAACTTGTAAATTAAACTGTTATATTTTGTGTACATTTCAGGGGCAACTGTTTGCATTATAATATAGATATAACTATCTATCTTCTGCTTTGCCTACCTTTATAGTTAGTTACCCGGGACCATATTTAGGCTGTGGGGAAGGAGACAGGGGCAGGGATTTGTTTATGCTTAGCAGTTTAATAGTAAATATGTTTTGGAGAAATCAGATTCTGGGGCCTTTTTTGTTTTGTTTCTGTCTTTAGTTTTGCAGTAAGAATAAGTATTTGCATTTTTTTACACACAATGTTAAGAATTCCATTAAAGTTGACTTCTTTTTTTATGACTTGCTAAAAAGCATATATACTTTAAAAAGGTCGTAAAAAGAATTGAACCCACGAGGTTAGGGCTGAGGAGTTATAAGTAGGCCACTGAAACTGCCACAGGTGCATATCAGCCATTTCAAGTGTTTGATACTTGTCCAGTCCATTTTTAACATTGTAAACAAGTAAACATTGGTGGAATTAGCCCCCAAAAGCGAATTGTTAGAAACTATAACTTGTGCTAAATCCTTTTTTATTTCTCAACTGTATATTTTTTGGTTCCATTGTGACATTTTTAATGATAATCCACTTTCAGGATATTGTTGAAATTTCTGGAAATTATTGCTACAAGTATATTAAAGCTTAATGCAAGCTGTGGGAGTACAGTGGATTCAAGTTAATTGAATAACAGTTATACGCATTCCGTTTTATTGAATAAAATATTCAAACATCAAATCTTTTCTTCTTTACGTTTACATGTATATGTATAAGGTGTCAGTCTGATTTCGGTTCTAAGCATAATCCATCGCGGCTTGCCTGTCTGGTGAATCTCATTAATTAGTTTATCTGTGCATTTTTCCCACCTTTTCCAGAATATGGTCACTAATCTGTGTCAGATGCATGATACGCAGCCTGTTCAGCAAAGTCTGTTATGGTCTACTGGCAATGGCACGCTTTCTATTGCATCTTTCAGACGAAATTCTCAGGTTTTCGCGAATGTTAACAGGTGTCAACAGTGATGTCATCGATAACTTTCGAAGTTTTAATAGTGCATTACGCTCTCTTGGTAAAATAATATGTAACTAAGGTATATTTTTGTAAGTGCAGTAAGTGCATTTGTTAATGAGAAAAAAGCATAAAAAAGTAATAAAACGTTTACATCATAGTATATGCAGACTTATTTCACTTCTGATATATTAAAAAATTGAACATCTAAAAAGTGCACATCACAAAAAACGGTGTTGTGTTTTTGCTGTCACAATTACAAAATGGCTGCCCTGTAGAAAAAGAAATTGGCTTTTTAACTGGATTTGAAAGCAAATAATTATGAGCTCAGTACTTATCTTATAATGACAATTATAAATAGTTATATGACTGACGGTTTTTGAAGGAAACACAGTGGCTGAGAGATAATACCAAATTTGTGGCAACTGAAACAAAACATGCTCATTGAAATGGTACTTATTATTGATTTTTGGTTTAACACATATTCTGTTTATTTGCATAAATTTGATTGGGAAGTTATTAATGCAAATAAGTGGAATCCCACTAGCAAGGACCCATGCTTCTGTATGGCAAGGGGCTAAACAGCATTTAATGGCAATATTGAAAGCAGAAGTAATTAGAGATAATTATTGCAAAGCTTGATAATTTGCATTCAAAATAAACACTGACACAAATAACTCTAATCCATTTTGATTAACAATATTAGGGAGTTGAACCTACTGATGTGCATTCTAGACCAAGTTTTAAAAGCAATGTCAAATACATGTTTAGTTTTGAGTAAATAGCATTTTATTAGCAGATCTTTTAAAACTTTGAAATAATGTTTTATTTTATTTATTTGTAAGTATTTCTAGCCTCTCCTGAGAACTTCTGATTCTAAGAATTTTAATGTCAAATTATTGTTTCAATATGGTCCATTCAGCCAAAAACTCGACAACAATCCAGTTTATGTGAAAACAATTTGGCTAAAGGATTGATTTCTTGTGCATGTTGAATGACAACTGGAGGATAATGAAATTGCAGGAACAAATATTTAATCACAGTAAACCAAGCTGGTGTGAACAGCCATTTTAAACTCTTGTCATGCTACATTCATTTTTAAGCACTACAAAATGGAAAAAGCAGTTTGACAACAACTTAATAGAAAAGAAATAAGATCATATAGTCAGAGACTTAGAAAAATGTGCAGATCCCAATGTCAGTGGGAGCTAGCTGACCTGGATCTACACGATTTGCTGAAACATGAGCTATTGGTGCTTGCCAGGATAAAAATAAATCCCATCATGCTGGTAAGTTAGCCATCGCAGTTCAGGGCAATGTTTGTTTGGATGTATACAGCAACATTAAAACATTTTAGTGTAGGTCAGTGTTTGTTTGTTTGGATGTATACAGCAACATTGAAACATTTCAGTGTAGGTCAGTGTTTGTTTAGATGTATACAGCAACATTGAGACATTTCAGTGTAGGTCAGTGTTTGTTTGGATGTATACAGCAACATTGAAACATTTCAGTGTAGGTCAGTGTTTGTTTGGATGTATACAGCAACATTGAGACATTTCAGTGTAGGTCAGTGTTTGTTTGGATGTATACAGCAACATTGAAACATTTCAGTGTAGGTCTGTTTGTTTGGATGTATACAGCAACATTGAAACATTTCAGTGTAGGTCAGTGTTTGTTTGTTTGGATGTATACAGCAACATTGAACCATTTCAGTGTAGGTCTGTTTGTTTGGATGTATACAGCAACATTGAAACATTTCAGTGTAGGTCAGTGTTTGTTTGGATGTATACAGCAACATTGAAACATTTCAGTGTAGATCAGTGTTTGTTTGGATGTATACAGAAACATTGAAACATTTCAGTGTAGATCAGTGTTTGTTTGGTTGGATGTATACAGCAACATTGAAACATTTCAGTGTAGGTCTGTTTGTTTGGATGTATACAGCAACATTGAAACATTTCAGTGTAGGTCAGTGTTTGTTTGGATGTATACAGCAACATTGAAACATTTCAGTGTAGGTCAGTGTTTGTTTGGATGTATACAGCAACATTAAAACATTTCAGTGTAGGTCAGTGTTTGTTTGGATGTATACAGCAAATAACCTTAAACATAGTTTTAGTTAAACAGCGTCTCAATGCTTGTGATTCTTCTATATTAAAGACAACACAAACATTTGATGGACAGCATGTTGACATCATAATCAAGTGATCACAGATAATATTTTTTTCTGTTATTGTGGTTCTACAATGTTTTTGCCTGCTTGAACAAAAAATTGATAAAAGCAAATTTGATATCTGTGACAAATTCACTTTAAGTTGCAGTAAGTTCCACATTCTTGACCGCAGGTGACTCCAAACAATTTAGCTGAAGGTGTTTTTGTGTTGATGAATGGTGACTTAAACCACTTGGCCAAGGATACCCTTTATATATTTGTGGATGTCTGATACCCCTTCATCTGCCATTTGTCGTGCAGCATCAACAATTTGCATGTGAACGCGCTAGAGGCAACAGTTTTTATCCAATCTTCATCAAACTTAGTCGGAATGTTTGCCTGCATGAAATCTTGAATGGGTTCGTAACTGAATCATGTGGGATAAAATGTAGGTCATTCTGTCAAATCTTAGAAAAACCTTGTGAACACACTAGAGGCCAATCTTCACCAAACTTGTTCAGCATGTTTGTCTGCATGAAATCTTGGATGAGTTTGTTATATGACGCGATGTCAAAATGTATGTTACTAGGTAAAATTCTAGAATGTATTATCAACCCTGTGGCCACACTAATGGTCCAAGCTTCACCAAATATTTCTAAAGTAAATAACTCCTAATTACTTGACGCCCTATCTTAGCCTACTAAAAGCCTGTGTCCTCATGTGAGCGATAAAGGGCCATCATGGCCCTCTTGTTTGTTGGTGTTAAATTTGTTTTCCATTTTCTTTTGCAGATACCTTGCACCAGATCAGCATGAAGCAGAGGCTGCTATCTGTCTACATTTGTCAATTGAACAAGGCTGTATACCAGTCCCTAGCAGTGCTGTAACTTCTGTTATCTCAACCAGTTTTTAGTGCGTAATTATACATCAGGGAGCCATATCACACAGTTTGAAAAAAGTAATGAGCTGAAGTATTAATGAAAAAATACAACAGTTGCTATGATAGGAACTCTCCCTCCAAACTGTTAAAACACCATTAATGCTTTGATCATACAAGTTGTAAATCTGCTGTAGCCTTTTTAGAGTAACAGTTTTAACAACTTCAAAACTGGATAGTGTTCTTTTTTGTAAGGTTATAACTTACACCAGGGGAATTAGAGTAAGTTATCAAATAAAGTGAAAGTTGCAGTCCCTGTGTTGGTGTAGGCTGATTGTGAATTAAGGCATAAAAAGTGCAGGTGGAGTGGACTAAAACATCATCAGTTTTTAGAATTACCTTGAAAAAGTTGGAAATTAATTAGGCATACAAGTCTGCAAACGTTTTTTTTAAGAAGGGATGACTTTCTCTTATTGCAAGTAATGACAACACTATTGTTTTTTAATAGTCCAAATCCATTAACAGCAAAACATATTTATAACATGTATTAAAACAACACTTTATCATAATAAAATGTGACAGAAACATATGTAAGAGTTTGATAAAATAAAATAAGTGCCAGTTTACCTAAAAGGTAGATATTAGTGAAATAATGCAGAGTCAGAACTGATTGGATTACCCTTTGAGACAGATTGAATGTAGTACAATTGTGTTATATATATATCATAGTGAAGGTGATTAGTTTGTTATGTTAAAACGTTTGTGATCATCAATGTGTACCTCATCTTGGCCTGATTAGCCATGTTTGAACGACATGTGACCTATCTTGACAAGATGCAAATAATTCTCATCATCATTTGGACCCTCTGTGTGGCCATTTCTCATGGAGCAGTACATGTCGGTAAGTGTCTTTGATTTGAATTTGTTGTTTTTCTAAAATGATGATAAAAACTGTTTTAATTAGCTTTCGGTGCAATTTTATTGAAATATAAACTATGGTTGTGATGCCTGAACAGCCTCATTGGTAATCCACATTTACCCATACCATTCTGCTTCCTTTGGAGAATGTGGTGATATAAGAAGGCTTTCTTTTAGTCCTGTCAATACTCTTGGGAGTACAGAAAGTAAAGCGTCTAGAAACGTGTGACCATAAATCAAGTTTTAAATTGATTAGCACTAAATTTGGCTCTTAAGTCTGGCTATCAGGTTTCACAAATCTAAGTATGTTTAGTTTGATGCCTTTTTTATGAAACCAGCATCACCTTGATATAATTTCTGGCAAGTGGCTGACATCCTCCAGTTTTTAGTTGGTAGTCAGTTTGTTCATATTATAAATGCTTCATCTGTGTTTGTCTGTGTATATCTGTATATCTGGTACATATGACAATAATAATTTCAGTGTGATGTATCTACAGCAAACCGGCAGAGTACTTAAATGTAAATATCTGCTCTACTTTGAAGAGATAAACAGCAAAACATGTTGCACATAGTAAAATGTTGGTTTTGAAATACTTTATACACTCTCCACAGCTGATATATCATTAAAAATGCATAATGAGGAGTTGAACACAATAAACATAGTCTGAAAATTGTAACAACAGAGTTTAACAAAAATTAATTAAACTGGAGCCTATTCGGGTGTCCATGACAGGTATACCTAACCTGGAGCCTGTTTTGATGTGTGGGTATCCATGGCGGATATACTTAACCTGGAACCTATTTGGATGTGTGGGTATCCATGGTGGGTATACTTAACCTGGAGTCTGTTTCAATGTGTGGGTATCCATGGTGGGTATACCTAACCTGGAGCCTTTTTGGATGTGTGTATCCATGGTGGGTATATCTAACCTAAAGCCTGTTTCAATGTGTGGGTATCCATGGCGGTTATACCTAACCTGGAGCCTGTTTGGATATGTTGGTATCCATGGCGGTTATACCTAACCTGGAGCCTGTTTGGATGTGTGGTTATCCATGATGGGTATACCTAACCTGGAGCCTGTTTGGATGTGTGGGTATCCATGATGGGTATACCTAACCTGGAGCCTGTTTGGATATGTTGGTATCCATGGCGGTTATACCTAACCTGGAGCCTGTTTGGATGTGTGGTTATCCATGATGGGTATACCTAACCTGGAGCCTGTTTGGATGTGTGGGTATCCATGATGGGTATACCTAACCTGGAGCCTGTTTGGATATGTTGGTATCCATGGCGGTTATACCTAACCTGGAGCCTGTTTGGATGTGTGGTTATCCATGATGGGTATACCTAACCTGGAGCCTGTTTGGATGTGTGGTTATCCATGATGGGTATACCTAACCTGGAGCCTGTTTGGATGTGTGGTTATCCATGATGGGTATACCTAACCTGGAGCCTGTTTGGATGTGTGGGTATCCATGATGGGTATACCTAACCTGGAACCTATTTCAATGTGTGGGTATCCATGGTGGGTATACCTAACCTGGAGCCTGTTTGGATGTGTGGGTATCCATGGTGGGTATACCTAACCTGGAACCTGTTTCAATGTGTGGGTATCCATGGCGGTTATACCTAACCTGGAGCCTGTTTGGATATGTTGGTATCCATGGCGGTTATACCTAACCTGGAGCCTGTTTGGATGTGTTGGTATCCATGGTGGGTATACCTAACCTGGTGCCTATTTCAGTGTGTGGATATCCATGGTGGCAATATCTAGCCTGGAGCCTATTTCAGTGTGTGGGTATCCATTGTGGGTATACCTAACCTGGAGCCGGTTTGGATGTGTGGGTATCCATTGTGGGTATACCTAACCTGGAGCCTGTTTAAATGTGTGGGTATCCATTGTGGGTATACCTAACCTGGAGCCTGTTTGGATGTGTGGTTATCCATGATGGGTATACCTAACCTGAAACCTATTTGGATGTGTGGGTATACATGGTGGGTATACCTAACCTGGAGCCTGTTTGGATGTGTGGGTATCCATGGCGGTTATACCTAACCTGGAGCCTGTTTAAATGTGTGGGTATCCATTGTGGGTATACCTAACCTGGAGCCTGTTTGGATGTGTGGGTATCCATGATGGGTATACCTAACCTGGAGCCTGTTTCAATGTGTGGGTATCCATTGTGGGTATACCTAACCTGGAGCCTGTTTGGATGTGTGGGTATCCATTGTGGGTATACCTAGCCTGGAGCCTGTTTCAATGTGTGGGTATCCATGATGGGTATACCTAACCTGGAGCCTGTTTGAATGTGTGGGTATCCATTGTGGGTACACCTAACCTGGAGCCTGTTTGGATGTGTGGGTATCCATGATGGGTATACCTAACCTGGAACCTGTTTGGATGTGTGGGTATCCATGATGGGTATACCTAACCTGGAGCCTGTTTGGATGTGTGGGTATCCATGATGGGTATACCTAACCTGGAGCCTGTTTCAATGTGTGGGTATCCATGGTGGGTATACCTAACCTGGAGCCTGTTTGGATGTGTGGGTATTCATGGTGGGTATACCTAACCTGGAGCCTATTTCAATGTGTGGGTATCCATGATGGGTATACCTAACCTGGAGCCTGTTTCAATGTGTGGGTATCCATGGTGGGTATACCTAACCTGGAGCCTATTTCAATGTGTGGGTATCCATGATGGGTATACCTAACCTGGAGCCTGTTTCAATGTGTGGGTATCCATGGTGGGTATACCTAACCTGGAGCCTATTTCAATGTGTGGGTATCCATGATGGGTATACCTAACCTGGAGCCTGTTTGGATGTGTGGGTATCCATGATGGGTATACCTAACCTGGAGCCTGTTTGGATGTGTGGGTATCCATGATGGGTATACCTAACCTGGAGCCTGTTTGGATGTGTGGGTATCCATGATGGGTATACCTAACCTGGAGCCTATTTGGATGTGTGGGTATCCATGATGGGTATACCTAACCTGGAGCCTGTTTGGATGTGTGGGTATCCATGATGGGTATACCTAACCTGGAGCCTGTTTGGATGTGTGGGTATCCATGGCGGTATACCTAACCTGGAACCTGTTTGGATGTGTAGGTATCCATGGCAGCTAGCCTTGTGGTTTGATGTGCAAAGCTCACTAGACCCATGGATGTATGGATTCTAAGGCAAACACTTCCAAGCATCTCGCAAAAGTTACTGACCTGTAGTACATTATTCACTAGTAGTTCTACACAGACTTTTGGCTAAGACCTTCTTTGATCACAAGCATCAGTCTGTTGCCATTATAAGTATGTTTTTTTATACAAAACAATGCATGATAAGGTGTAAGGGAGAACAAGTGCTTTCCGGTCATCAGTCACCAGAATGGGCTTGACAGCAGTTGTAGTGAGATGAATGTAAAGAAGATTGTCAAGGCAGGATCTGTCCAGAACCATTCTGGGAACACCTGCTGCCATATTAAGTAATTTTCCAAATAATTTTACAGAATGCATTCTGCACTGAGAGATCCCTATAATGAACTAATTAACATCATATCAGTAGGATTGGAGAACAAAGATGTCTTTGCAGTGACATTTCTGCTTGAAAGGACATTTTCCTTTTTAGCTCACCTGAACACAATGAGCTCAAGGGGAGCCTTTGTGATACAGCTTCATCCGGCGTCCGGCGTACGTCGTTCGGCGTCAACATTTTACCTTGTGAACACACTAGAGGCCACAATTTGTATCCAATCTTCATCAAACTTGGTCAGAATGTTTGTCTACATGAAATCTTGGATGAGTTCATTATTGGGTCACCAGGGGTCAAAAAGTAGGTCACCAGGTCAAATTTTAGAAAAAGCTTGTGTACACACTAGAGACCACATTTATAGCCCAATCTTCACCAAACTTAGTCAGAATGTTTGTCTGCATGAAATCTTGGATGAGTTCGCAACTGGGTCACGTGGGGTCACAAAGTAGGTCACTAGGTCAAATCTTAGAAAAAGCTTGTGAACACACTAGAGGCCCCATCTATTGGCAAATCTTCATTAAACTTGGTCAGAATGTTTGTCTACATGTACATGAAATCCTGGATGAGTTCGTTTTTGGGTCCTGTGGGGTCAAAAAGTAGGTCACTAGGTTACATTTTAGAAAAAACCTTATGAAAACACTTAAGAGGCTACATTGATGGCCAAGTCTTCACCAAACTTGACCAGCATGTTTGCCAGTATGAAATCTTACATATGTTTTGAAGTGAGTCATGTGGATTCAGATGGTTACTTGGTAAAATTCTAGAAAATGTTATCAACCCAGTGGCCACACTAATTGTCCAATCTTCACCAAAGATTTTTAAAGTAAATAACTCTTAATTACTTGATGCCAGATTTGCACCTACTTAAAGCCAGTGTCATCAGGTGAGCGATTAAGGGCCGTCATGGCTCTCTTGTTTAGGAAAAACTCATGGCACAAGTATGTATAATAATTGTACAGAACTATGTGATTTCTATAAAGGTTTTGTACACTGATAAAGCTGCATCTCATTTGTTTATAAGAGCTTGCCTTGTTTACACAAGATACTGTGATTGTACCTTTACAGTGATTGAAATAATTTAAGAGACTTAGCCACAGTTGGCCAAGTTTGCATTTTCTATGGTGAAGCAATAATTGAAATAAACATAAGTTGTGGATTGGTGATTTTGTATTTGCTGGAAACACAGTGAATACAGATTCACACAGGAAGCTGCCAAACGAACAATTAAGGACTATTCTGAAAGAAGTTCTATGTATGTCCATAATAGGATAGGAAAAGAAACACAGAATCACTCAGTTAAATTCCTGCAGCAGAACAAAATCATCAAGTGTTTACATAAGTATATGCAGCCTGTTAAATTAAGATACAGATGTGATTATAAAATGTAAACATAAGCAAACTTTGAATTTATAAAGAAGACACCATCCAAAGGGCTTAGAAATACAGCATCAAGTGTCAGACCAGTGTCATGGATGATAGAGTGACTTCCCCTTGGCAAAAAGCGGCCCCAGCTTGAGGTGCTTGAACTCTGAAATCTGGGTTTGTTTGCTGACAGTTACCCTAATTTTATGAATTAAATTAATTAAGGCAAGACATTGCCGTAATTGACTTTTCGCCCCTATCGACTGGACCTGGTAGCGCAATAAATGATAAACCCAATAAACACCTCACGTCATGCATCTCTTAAGTCTGTTATGACACACAGTTACCTTCATTTTCTTTTCACACCTTCTTGATCTAATTGACCTAATTGACTTATAAATCTTAATTTAGTTTATATTTGATTTTGAGACTGGAAAGTAATATGGAGTAATGAAATAACAACAACATATGAACATCAACATATCAACAAAAAATAATGTTAAATATACAGAAGTACAAGTCCGGACCGCATCAACACATACTAGGAATCTGACTTATCTGAGGCTGACATACCAAAGTTCCACAGTTATGATAAGGACTGTCATCAGTAAATACTGGCAGAGTTCACATAGAGTCTGGAAATCCTGACAAAAGGGATAAAACATCAAGAAAAAAAAGGCATAGAAAATATAAGACCATTTCCATAAAAATAAAATCTAGTCGATGACGTTGATGATGTATATGGCATGGTAGAGACTCCTGTCAGGGAGAAGTAGAGTTTCTACCAGTGGAAACTTCAGTTCAACCTGTAGATTTTACAATCATGATTTCTACTCATAGAAACTTGGATTATATAATCTTTGTTATTTGAGATCTGTATTAAACCGTCTGATGTATGTAGAATATGGCTACTTGGCTATTTCCTCGCATGTCAGCATTCACCCGTTATTCATTAAAAAAGGACCGAATATATTCGAAAGTATTACTACAAATGTTTTCCCCTTGTAATTGTGCGTAACTTCAAGAACAGCCCAGATACACACCTGTACTTACATGTTTATTTAAGTTATATTGATATTTGTTTTACATTGTGGTATTCTTATTAAAATTTTGTCAACATTCATGTCAACAATTTTGGTGTATTTAACAAAATTCTATTAGTACTGTAGTGGATTCAGATTCATATTCATAAAGAGAGGCAAACAGAACTGTTTGTAATAACACTCTCAGTGATAAAGTCTTAAATCAACTTCAATGAACCTACTCACTATTTAGACATCCTTGGAGTCTATCGGAAAAGGGAGACAACTTTCATTTCACTAATTAGGTGTTTAACAAAGTCACACTTTTTTTATGCGAACGTTCTTACATAATGCAAACCAGACTGCATGCATGCTGCTTTTACATAACCTTAAGCATTTCCAAAACTATCAAGGCTTTTCTTTTTAACAGGACCTCTTTGATGTAATGCTCTTTAGTTTATGTCGATACTTAGAAGCTATTTCATGCAATTTTGAAACTTCACCATTCCTGTTTGAAAATTCACCTCCATTGACATAAAGTCTTTGTAACAAATACATTATTTATGTGTATCTTTTGATACTGACACATTCTCTTTGGAGCATTGAAGACACCTACTTTAGCATGAAGGACTGAATGTCTTGTGTGCCATGTCAGCCCTTCAACTGAATAATTATTTTTGTTTGAGTTTGATATACTACAGGATGTTTCATAATATCTGTTACCATTTTATTGCCTTGTTATAAATCATTAAAAGGTAATTATGTTTGAGATGTGACATGTA
Organism: Sinonovacula constricta; assembly: GCA_007844125.1. Taxonomy (NCBI): domain Eukaryota; kingdom Metazoa; phylum Mollusca; class Bivalvia; order Cardiida; family Solecurtidae; genus Sinonovacula; species Sinonovacula constricta. The sequence goes on from CM017572.1 coordinate 10,233,808, forward strand.
AGAAGGTAACAAAAATAGCTAAGGTTATTTACCAGGGGTTAACCTTGTGCTACATTTGTAAATAGGCATGCTCACAAGTTGGTCAGAATTGTTTATGAGTAAATCATGAATAATGTTAAATGTTTAGATTCGCTGCACTTTAATTCTTTTTACCTTCAACAAAACATTTGCATAATCTAGATGCATAACTAAGCCCTTTAATGGAGTTCTAAAAAATCAATTTGACAGGTGTTCGGCAGAAATGGTTTGCAACTTTCAAAATGATATTTATTAATCATAAATCGGCCATTTACCATACAGTAGACAGTAATCTTTTTCAGCACTTACCAAAATAATACAAAGTGGCAATCAAACAAGATTTTAAGTAATGATGTTATTTTATGCATTTTAATTGATCATGTCACTATAGTAACATATACTTTCATTTTTGCTGACAAACTCTGAAAAATGTACATATGTAAATGAAAAGATCTGATTTTTTTTCTTACTTTTAAAATATATTTAAAACAACTTGTGCTATCCTTAGTAAACAGCCTATAGCAAGAGCCAATTGTTCTATATCTACACCATTTGCAAAGGTCTAGTCAATTTGTAATACACAGGTGAAATAGCTAATGATTACATAATGGCTGTACCTGAAACTGTTTAATATCACCCGAAAACAGCGGTCATCTAAAAATCATCAGTAGTTAATTCTTTCAGCTACTAAGCATGATTTGATCAGGCAAAGGCAAACAGTGTAGATCCAGATCAACCACAAGAAGCTGACTGATCAGGGTTAGTGATGCTTGCTTCAAGGTCCCCAGCAATATGACTAGTTTTGTCTTATATGTACGGTAAATGTAAGGGATAAAATAAGTTAATATTATTTATTAATATGAGTACCAAGTTGAAAGTAAATTTACTTGTAGTTATAATTACCCAGACTCATCTTCACTGTGATAGCCTGTGCATGCTTGTTAAACTATTGTGATAGCCTGTGCATGCTTGTTAAACTATTGTGATAGCATGTACATGCTTGTTAAACTATTGTGATAGCGTGTACATGCCTTTTAAACTATTGTGATAGCATGTGCATGCTTTTTAAACTATTGTGATAGTGTGTGCATGCTTTTTAAACTATTGTGATAGCATGTGCATGCTTGTTAAAACTATTGTAATAGTATGTGCATGCTTGTTAAACTATTGTGATAATGTGTGCATGCTCGTTAAACTATTGTGATAGCATGTACATGCTTGTTAAACTATTGTGATAGTGTGTGCATGCTCGTTAAACTATTGTGATAGCATGTACATGCTTGTTAAACTATTGTGATAGTGTGTGCATGCTCGTTAAACTATTGTGATAGTGTGTGCATGCTTGTTAAACTTCGACATCCAATGTTCAGATGATGATAGCAAAGTTAATCATTGTTATAGAGACACTTCAATATGTCTTACATGAATTATCTAGATGATTTATCTACATTTATTTCTGTTAGAATTTTTACAGCACCTTAACCCATAAATTGTAATTTAATTAAATCCTGAGGGAAGTTTCCAGTAGACTGAAGCACATACTTATAAAGTATGTGTATGTATTAGCAAAGAAATACTTGTTTTTGAAAGTATATCAAACAGCAAAGACATTGCATCATAGAAAGGAAATTTTTAGTTAAGTAAAAACACATTTGTCTGGTTTTGAATGATGAGATTAGTATCAAGTAACAATGAGAAAACAAAATGTTGGCCGAAATAATTTTTGATGACTTTGAATTTGATTAGGTCATGATTATCACATGGTTGCCTTCCATATCCAGTTTATGTTATTCAGGCCTCTGTTTATTCTTCTTGGGTGGGTGTCTGTTACTTTTACTTTAACTTGCTACAGCCTGTCTGTCCTGTTGG